>JAAFCF010005931.1:2784417-2932962 GCA_013389785.1 Helicorthomorpha holstii | reverse complement strand
AGTTTATATTACCATAAGCTGGTTAAAAAAATAACAAAATTAGGAGGGGTGAGTTATTCATATTTAAACCTAAACATAATTTCAATTTTGAAAGTATTCTGATCATGATTACTTAAACTTTACAGTCGGTTGAAATATTTTTGAATAAAGACATTGACCAATTTGTCACTTTTGATTCGAACTGGCGTACTAAGATCCAATCGTCATGTGGTACACCATCTTCAACATTTACTTCAATAGCTCTAAGGTATACATTTAAAAATTATAGTGAATTATTCTTGAATTAATAATAATGACTTTTGTAAATTATAGTAATGGAACGCCAGCTCATCCTTCTTATTTCTTGGATAGAAGATGCAACACCCATGTAGTTCAAAATCCAGTGGTAAGTCGAAATCACTTAATTATTTTTGACAATTTTAAACGTTATAGGTCGTAATTAACGAGATAAATTGCTATTGAAATTAATCAAATTTAATCTCGTTTTTTCAATGCAACTTGGTTGTTTATGGTGAGAAAATAATTGCAACTTGCATGGTTTGCTGGTAAAACAGTTTTAGCTTAGAAAATCAACCGAGTATTGTACAAGTTTACCACCATTTTATTATTATTTTGTTGTCTATTTTAATGTAGCGAATGAATTGTAAAGATTTACTACAGTTGGCCAACGATTATGGAATTAGAATTGTCTGTTTAGCTGATTTTAATTCAAAAATTAGGAAACTGAAAATTAAAATGAAACTGGAAAAAGCGAGGATGGTAAGAAAAGTCATATTATATATAAATGAACCAATATTGATATTTTTTATTATTATTAGGAAATGCGTGCAAAGAAATTGACTCAACGTAGCAAGTCAAGTAAGTTGTTTTATTACTTTAATGCAAAAACATCAATATTAACAAATAACTTACTGTAATTTCTATGTTAAACAGAATTGAACTCTTCATTCCTGAAGTTAGAAGATATAGAAAGGTAAGTTATTTAAAATTTTAATGAGTATTATTTTGATACATAGTAAAGAAAGCTAAAGCCAACGAAATCATTTTGGCATTATGCTCACTCGTTTTTTGCTAGGAAATGTTTGTGTGTGTACTCAGCATACTGATATTTAACACATGGCCTACTTTGCACATGCACATTATTAATTTACGATCACCTCAAATATATAATTGTTTTAATTACTTTACCATAAATTTAATAGAAAACATAAACCGCACTATATCACGTTTCCGGAATGGCCTAAGCTGGATTTAGTATCTAAACATTCTCATTCTCCATTTCGTGAAGTCACTACCGAAACGTTATCGCACAAGAATGAGCCCTCTGAAACATCTGAAAGCGAAAAGTAAATTGTTTTATTGTTGAATATACTTTTTGATGTACTGTATTTAATGTTTACTTTTTGTGGTGACAGTTATCCTGTTCTTAAAGGACCAAAAAATGCACGTATTGTACGTTTGAGCATAGAGAAGAATAAGCCTGGATATTGTTCCATCTGTTGTATACATTATTCTCGTTTCTATTGCGTAAGAATCTTATTACTTCCAAACTTTTTACATTTTTTTGTTGTTGCTAACTTTTTTTTTTCCTTTTAAAACAGCATGTGGCCAGTAATAAACATCAGAATATTGTGAATCAGCCAGATTTTTACTCGGAGTTGGATGAATACGTTTCAACGCTGCCGTCGATAGATGAAGTTTGTGAGAAGTATTGTCTCAACACCGTTAAAGAAATCAGTAGCACCAGGTACAGATATTTGTTGTAGTTTATTTTTGGATTTTAAGTAAAGGAGGAAGAAAAACTTAATTGTTGAATTGATCTTACAGTACAAATAGTCCACCAAAGAATGTCGACATGCAACACTATTTGGTAGCTCCACTTGATTTGACTGCTGACTTATTAGCAACTAGTTAACCAAGAGGAATCTGCTTTCCAACTATAATAAGTTTCAATATCAATAGAAAAAAAAACAAATGAAGTAATTTAAAGTTATTCAAAATGCCATAGAAGAATATGCTAAATCATTCAGACTTAGTAACAGTGTGGCAAATGGCTGGTTAATAACGATACTTGAACCTAACAATAACAAAACCGTGGTTCATGGAAATGATACATTTGTTAAGAATCAAAAACATTTTTAAATTTTTGTCAATTTAAATATATTTTTGTATACTGTATGGGTTCATTTTAAAATATTGTTGGTTTTTGTTTATTTTGTTTTATTTTTTTTCCATGCATGGCTAGCAATGTAGTATGGTGTCCCCCATACTTTTTTCATCTTTTATTCGACTGTTTTTATTTCGACACATGTTTTTTTTAATACCAAGATCAAAACCGAGTAAAATCGCTTTTGAAACTTTTTGAGATTTTCTCTTTTCTCTAGAGCCATTTTTCTCTTCTTCGCAAAAAAATAATGAAAAAATTGATATTGAAACTCTGAAGATTTTGTCCTATTTTATATTATTTTTTTGTGTGTGTTTCGCTAGAAATAACCGTGCCAAATAGCTACTGTATTTAAAATTGCTTTTAAATCAGTACTGCAAAAGCCATTGTAATTTCGATTGTTGTTTCTTGGATGCAGGTCTATCATGTGCAATTAATATAATTATATCAATTTATGCAAATGCTGAATTTGTAATATACGGAGTGACAAATTAAAATTGAAAATATATTTGTTTAATACAGTTTAAGTTGTAACTTTCTTCAGTTTGTTTGAGTTACCATTCTTCTTTTCCTAAGGACAACAAAAATGGCGCATTGAGCAACAGAATTGTTGAAATTGTAATTATTTTAGGCATTTGCACTTGTTACAGTAAATGCATACACTTTTAATTTTAAATTAAAGAAAATCCCAAAATGACTAAAATTCCACTAAAATCATTAATATTCTACCTTTTATAGACTTCCACAAAGATTCCATTCTTCGGTCCAAAAATTGAACTTTGAACTACCAATGCGTAAATAGCGGAGTTTGTTGTTTGATAATTTGATTATGATTGCCACTGTCTTATAATCGTAAAATTAAACTTTGGCAAAATGTATTTTCAAGTATTTAAATGTCAATTTGGAATTAGAAAAATTAGATGGATAGCACGTCAATGATTCACAGGACGCCATGCTTAGCCCAAGGCTCTTACAAGTGAAGCAATAGTGTCAAAGATTATATAACTTAATTTCCTAATGTCATAATATTATTTGTGCCAATTTATGATAAAAATTAAAACATTGTCCTACCTTAATAAAATACTGCATCAATCCATAAAATTAATAAAAACGCAGTTACAGCAAAATCTTTCAGTCAATTTATAAAAACGAAATGATGACCACTCGACCTTCCTCATCCAAACTAGAAAACGAAATGTTATGTGAAGCTCCACCCTTTACGTGACGTTGCGTAACTAAGTCATTAAAACTTTTCAATAGCCAATAAAGTCAACACAACTGCATTTAATTAACTGAATTAATTAAACATTCTTATGTGTTGTCAAAATTGAAGTGGTCGGTGTATAGTATTGTTGCCCAGGGCAAATTAACTTAAAAAAAAAAGTTTTATATTTTCTCATTAACTGTAACAAATAAAATCAATAAAATACAATATTTTAAATATCATATAACATATTCTTAGGTTTAGTGAACACAAGTACAAAAAAAATCTTTATTTGGCATTTGTAGAAGAAATTATAGCTTCGGTCACTCAATGAGAATCTATTAGTTTTATTGATACATCAGTTGCTTAAACCATAATAGTTGACTATTTTATTGTCGCTTGACATACTGTAAACAAAGTTGTTTGATAAGAAAAAAAAAGTTTAAAAACGTTGATAATGTCATTAACAATTAAAAGTTTTATTTTAATCCAAAAAAAATTAGTTTTAAAGTAGTTAAATTGCAATTGTACGTAATAAAGATGTGGTTATAACTGGCTGTTAATTTCAACAATTTCTAATATGAAATTAATTTTGATGCTAAAAAAATCTGACTCATTCTAATCCTAAAAAAATAATTGTAATTAATTTAATGACATTTGCTTTATCGTTCGGATGACAAGCTGGACAAAAAGGTGGTTTAGCGTCTGAACGCGAGTCACGTTTAAAAATTAACGTGACTCGCGGGCCGTGCTTTGAACAGCCCTAAATTAAAGTACAGTGTTGTGGAAGCACATGTTAATGTTTACGTAGGGCATAAACGTTAGGGGGTTAATAATACGATAGCGGGTGTGACTTCATCTACTGTATGAAACACTAGTCAAATTATATAAAAACTGGAAATCTCAGAGGAAAATACGAAATTATAGACTTGTCAACTAAGAATTTTTATTTTATGTTTAAGTTTGGGCCATAACGAACGTTTCTTATTTTGTGTTCATCTGCAAAGCATTTTCTTTTACCAGAACAATCATCGCTAAAAAAACAAGCATGTTAACCAAGAAGGTGGTTCAATTAAATGATATGAAAATGAATTCAAACACCGGTAAGTACAGAATTGTAAAAATGGAATATTACTGTATATAGTTTTCATATTAAAATGTGATTTAATTAGCCGAAGCAGAAAACAAACCTCTGAAAGATGTAAAGATCTTTTTAAATATTGATCGCAGTTTATATTACCATAAGCTGACTAAAAAAATAACAAAATTAGGAGGGGTAAGTTATTCATATTTAAACCGAATACCATAATAATTTTAATTTTGAACGTGTTCTGGTCACGATTATCTCAACTTTACAGTCGGTTGAAATGATTTTAAGTAAAGACCTTGACTGCTTTGTAACCTTTGATTCGAACTGGCGTACTAAGATCCACTCGTCATGTGGTACACCAACTTCCGCATTTACTTCTGTTGCTCTAAGGTACCGTATGCATTTAGAAATTATTGTGAATTATTAAAGCAATTTTGATAAATTATAGTAGTGCAACGCCAGCCCATCCTTCTTATTTATTGGATAGTCGATGCGACAACCAAGTAATTCAGAATCCAGTGGTAAGTCCAAATAACAAGATAAACTGCTGTTGAAACTAATAGGATTTGGTCTCGTTTTCTCAATGTAACTTGTTTCTTTATGGCGAGAAAATAATTGTAACTTGCATGGTTTGCTAGTGTTAACAGAGTTTTAGCTTAGAAAATCAACCGAGTATTGTACAAGTTCATCAACATTTTGTAATTTTTTTGATTGTTTATTTCAATGTAGCGTATGAATTGTAAAGATTTGCTACAGTTGGCCAACGATTATGGAATTCGAATTGTCTGTTTAGCTGACTTTAATTCAAAAATTAGGAAACTGAAAATTAAAATGAAACTGAAAAAAGCGAAGATGGTAAGAAAGGTCAAATTATGTATAAATAAACCAATATTTATATTTTTTATTATTATTAGGAAATGCGTGCAAAGAAATTGACTCAGCGTAGCCAGTCAAGTAAGTTTTTTTTATTTCTTTAATGCAAAAACATCAATATTAACAAATAACTTGCTGTAATTTCTATGTTAAACAGAGTTGAACTCTTCATTCCTTAAGTTAGAAGATATAGAAAGGTAAGTAATTCGAAATTTTAATAGAAGCTAAAGCCAACGACTTCATTTTGGCATTAAGCTCACTGCTTTTTGCTAGGAAATGTTTGTGTGTGTACTCAACATACTGATTGCTAGTATAGCGTCTACTTTGCACATGAACATTATTAATTTACGATCACCCCAAATGTATAATTGTTTTTTAATTACTTTAACATAATCTAACAGAAAACATAAACCGCATCATATCACGTTCCCGGAATGGCCTAAGCTGGATTTAGTATCCAAACATTCACATTCTCCATTTCGTGAAGTCACTACCGAAACGTCTTTGTACATTAATGAGTCCTCTGAAACCTCTGAGAGCGAAAAGTAAATTGTTTTATTGTTGAATATATTTTGTGATATACTGTAACTAATGTTTAATTTTTGTGGTGACAGTTATCCTGTTCTTAAAGGACCAAAAAATGTACGAATTGTACGCTTGAGCATAGAGAAAAATAAACCTGGATACTGTTCCATCTGTTGTATTCATTATCGTAATTTCTACTGTGTAAGAGTCTTATTAGTTCTAAAATTTTTGCATTTTTTTGCTAACTTTTTTTCTTTTTTTACAACAGCATGTGGCTAGTAATAAACACCAGAATATTGTGAATCAGCCAGGTTTTTATTCTGAGTTGGATGAATACTTATCCACGTTGCCGTCGATGGATGAAGTTTGTGAGAAGTATTGTTACAACTCCGTTAAAGAAAACAGTAGTGCCAGGTACAAATATTAATTGTAGTTCATTTTAGGGTTTTAAGTAAATGAGGAAAGAAAACTTAAATGTTGAATTTATCTTACAGTACAAATATTCCACCAAAGGATGTCGATATGCAACACCATTTGGTAACTCCACTTGATTTGACTGCAGACTTATATTAGCAACGACTTAACCAAGAGGAGTCTGCTTTCCAATTAAAATGGGTATCAATAGAAAAGGAACAAAAAAAAGTACTTGAGAATTATTAAAAAGACTTTGGAAAAATATGTTAATCACTCAAGACTTGGTGACAGTATGGCAAATGGCTAGTTAATACTGTAACAATATTTAGATCTAACGATAACTGAACAATAGATATTTGTAAGAACCGAAAACATTTTTTAAAGTTATGTAAATTTAAATAAATATATTTTTGTATACCGGTATGTGCTATTTTAAGATCTTTTTGGTTGTTGATTTTCGTTTTCAGTTTTTCCATGCATGGCTATTACCCCCTATATTAGTCCCCCTTACTTTTTTCATCTCATATTCAGCTTTTTTCATTTTATAAATTATAAAAATGGTTGATAATTTTATTTATGATGCACATCTTACAGTCAAATCTTTTCTTTCCTCCTTTAGTTTTTTTTCTTCTTTGAATTATTACTGAGCATAGAAATTTAATAAAAAATTCTAAATTATTAGTAATATTTTAAATTATAAATTTCCAATTCTTATAACAAAGCATTGATGGAAATTTCACAAAGTTTTATCAAAATATAAATATGTATTAGCTACACAATTGTTTTCTTATTGCCTGTTCACTGTTTAAAGTTTTAATTAATACAGTGTTATTTTAAAATATCGATATATTCACAATAATTTTATAAATAAAAGTCCAAATCTGATTTTTCCTACTATGAGTAATGAGAAATTAAGTATTGATATTCAACCTAAAAATATATTATTGGACTTCACAGTTGTGCAATGAGTAATTTAAAATCATATTTTTGTTCGTTATCCTCTCTAACATTTAAATTTGGGTTGAACCTACAATACAATATACTGTATGAGATGACAATTTAATTAAGAGAAAATTAGCAATCTCATAAATCCATACATTTCAAAACATTGGAAATTTTACTATTAAAAATGAATGAACAAGAGAGTAACGGAAAACGCTTGAACCCCTTTTAAAACACTTATTCTTTTAAAACAAAATACTCATCAGCGATTAGGTGAAATGCTTTCTAGTCGTCGTAATCACTCCTGCTTCGTAATATCTCGTAAATACAGTGTGCCAGATAAACAATTCCGGTTATGATAGCTAAAGCCTAATCAAATAATTAAAAATTAATAAAAAATCAACTTATCAATTAAAAGTTTTATTTTAATCCAAATTAATTTCTTACTCCAAGGGCCTTAGTGGCTGAATCAATAACCCAATCCGGATTGACACTGACTAATATAACAGCACCGGAAGCGATATAGCAACTGCATCCAATTATTCCCAATAAGATATACTGAAAAATAATCGATTTGTAATGGGTATTCGATTGGCTTAATTGCGATTTCAATGATGTTACCATTAATGACGGCAATGGACGTTTGGCGATAAACATTGGAATGACTATGATGGGCAAAACAATAAATGGGAAGGCTGTGATGGTACTGTAAACCAAACGAGCTCGTACCAGAAATTCACGTGCATTATGCTCAAGGTAATGGTACGAATAATAGCGGACAATCAATTGGCCAACTTCGTAGCCAACTTCTACGGCAAAACATATCAATCCTAGAAGCTGTAACAAAATAAAAACCCATCAAAAAATTAATTTTAAAGTTAAAAACGTCTGAATTACAATTGTACGTAGCAAGAATGTGTTTATAGGTGGCCTTTGGTTTCAACAATTTCTTTATATGAAATTTTTATGCTAAAAAATCTTACCCATTCTATTCCTAAAAAAATAATAGTAATTAATCGAGTGGCATTTGCTCGATCGTCCGGATGGCATGCTGGACAAATCGGTGGTTTAGCGTCTGGGTAGATCTCTTCCAGTGCAATTGCAGCGGTTGGATGGGCACAACTGGCTATAAAAACAGTAAATTTCCACAATGAAAAAACAATCTACAATATTGGATATTTTTTCCTCTGTTTGTATTACAATACATTTGATTTATTATCAAAGTAAAAAGTTGTGAAATGGTTGATAATTTTATTTATGTGGCCCATCTTACTGCAAAAAGAACTTGAATGAAAAATAAATATTAAGGATTCAAACAATTGTAAAATTTATTATCGACATCTTGGATGGCATTGCAGCTACTAATTTTTATACGTTATAAATCGAATGCAAACATTCGAATTACACGCCATTCAAACATACTGTACAATACAATTAATGTAGTTTTGATTATTTATTGCTATTAAATGACGACATTTTACCCATGCTGGTTGTTACTTCAACTTGAATTTCATCCTTTTTACGCGGTCGGCTTCGGCTGCGTCGAGAAGACATTTTTGTATTTGTCTAAACAATTAACTAACGATTAAATTGGAGTTTTGTTGTAAACCAAAATCTGCTGTAACTTATTAAAAATGTTCGATTTTTCTTTCGTGTCTAGTTCTAAAATGTTTAATTAATGCACGTGCTTTTAAATCTTTATGACGTAGCAAAGGATTAACAAAGATTATTATTCCATCGTGTATAACATATAAGAAGTATGAGGAATTGGAAGAGTGAAATTATCAACTTTCTTGGTCTGCAAATTAGAAAAGTTCTAATACTATATAACATGCGTAAAATGTGTAATCCAGATGTTATTGAAGATGAGGAGATGGAGCACACTCTCTTCAAACTCAACAAAAGGCTGAATATTGAATAAAATATTATTATTATGAAGCAATCGTAATTTTTCATCATGTTATATGTTTATCTCAATGTTATTAATTGACGATTAACATTCCAAATAACCGATCTCATAAGAGATTACACAGCAGCACCTTATAGATAAAATTTCGTCGATATTAACAGCTTACTTTTATATACCCGAATATACTGTATATATTTTTTTTAATTTTCGCTACTTCTTGTTCTACATCCTTTTTCCAACAACCATCGCAATAAAGAAAAACCTTCTTGTCTCGCTTACATATTTTCTTTAGAAAATAACTGCGCAAACATTTTCTGCCTTTCAGTTTTTTCTTCTTCTCTGAACTATAGAAATTTCACAAAGTTTTATCAAAATATAAAAATTTATTAGTTCAAATAAAAATATACCATATATAATTGTTATCTTATTACCTGTTCACCGTTTAAAGTTTTAATTAATACAGTGTCGTTTAAAAACATCAATATATTCATAATAATTTTATAAATAAAAGTCCAAATCTGATTTTTTTCCAGTAATGGGAAATTAAGTATTGACACTCAACATAAAAATATTATTAAACTTCATAGTTATGTAATGAGTAAGTTAAAATAATATTTTTGTTCGTTATTCTCTATAACATTTAAATTTCCCATGAATCCAGCAGTTTAAGTGGTGACAAAGTGCTGTTAGGCTCATGGGACAAAGGTCCATGCATTCCATATGATAAGGGCGTGTACAAATAAAAACTAATAAGAAATTATCGTTAATTATAAATTAAAAAATAACGTGAAATTTTCATTCCAATAATACCTATATACGATCACAGACAAAAAACCGCCAAACACCGTGTGATAAATAGTCGGCTGAAATTTCGAGTATTTCTCCAGAAAACTGCAATTCTGTAAACACTTTAACAGAAAGTCCATGACAATTCCTATCAGATGAATTGGCAAAAAGTTAACAGATAATCAAAAAGTATTAAAAATACCTAATAATACCTGAAAGCATAGAGTTAAATAGTAGCGCTGGAAAGTAATGATGAAAATATAGCACTCTTCCCATGACCCAGAAAGGGGCATAATGTAACAACCAGCCCAATGATAACCAACCACAAGCACTTCTCGTATTTTGCCAATAATCTATAAAAAATTATTAGTTATAACTTCATTTATAAAAAAAAAATAAGAAAAAATGATTACTTTCAACGTCTTGTTTGCTGTGGTAGCCACGAAGTGATTTAACTCCTCGAATGAATGTTAAGAAGATAAAAATGAATAAAAATATGAGATTACTCCACCAGATAAATGGGTTTCCTAACAAATAAATTCGATATTGCGACCCGGAAAACGCTTGCCCCTGCAAAAAAATAAGTAGAAATATGAAAGATAATTAAATATTTGCCATGTAAAATTAAAAATTACTCTGTAATTTATTGGCCATTGCCAAGGTTTAGAAGTTATTTCTCCTTCTTTCGGTTTAAGCCCAGAGTTTCCCTGTATTAAATGGAAATTTAAAATTAACAATGAAAAATATTTTGGTACTATTGTACACTTACTTGAAGCATAACAGCATGGGCCTCAATTAACTGTTGAAAAAAACTTGGTGAGTGAATTTCAATGCTGACATTTGGCACTAATAAAACAAGTTAAAATCAATTTAAAAAAAAAAAACGATAATTGCTTACAATTAGGGAAGAAGTTATCTTCCACGTTCCAGAGATTATTTTTGTCTCTCACGTTTGGACTGCAAGTCACTTCCATTTGTTCATATCCCCTAAAAGATTTAACTTACAGATTTAGGAAATGTTAATAAAGCAATATAATTATTGCCCATTTAAATACCATTTTGGTAGCTGTTTATTATGCGATTGCAGCGCACAGCCACTGAGATAATGAATTAGCCTGAGTTTACTTGAGATGGGAGAAATGACATCCCCCTCATTGCCTCCAACAATTTCAACTCTCCAAACATCATTCGCATCACCAACGCCATTCTACGCAACAACATAAATAAATAAATGCTCCAATTTATAAAATCAACCAATATTTTCTAAAATATTTTCACCTCTCCATAACCAGTAACTTGATAATGACGCTTAGTGACCGGCGCCGGTTCTTTGTGAGAATGAAGATTTCGTTTAGTTCTAATCAAACGTTGCTTTATAAATAATGATCAAAATCAAATTTGTAACCGTTTAACATACGCTAAATGCTCCAAACGAATCACATCACCGTGCTTTACATACTCGACTGTTCCATTAAAATCTAAATAAGTATAAATCTAATGAAATTTGACATTATTTGTAATGACGCATTTTTTTTAGCTTACCTGATTGTTTATCAAAATATTTAATTACCCATTTATTGTTATCGTCCTTGTGAGCATATGTAGTAATCTTGGAGAAAATATCAGACATTAAACATATTTTATAATAAATAATTAATTAATAATTCCATAGCATACTTGCTGCTGCTTTGCTCCAACTCCTTCAGGATAAAGGTGCCAATGGGAGTGCAAGTAACCGCCAACTGTTCGATGATTTTTTAAAGTTATCACAGATCCGTACACCACATCTACATTAAAAATTTCAATGTAAATTTATGTCAATTTTAACATCAAAAGGTTAAAACAAACGTTTTGGCATGCTAGCGTTGAATAACGAGTTTCCAATTAGGTTAGACTGAAACGCTGAGCTGAAAAACCCGTCTCCAGATCCACTGTCAACATAATTTTATAAGTTAATACAACAAAATGACAGTTCCAAACTTAATTTACCTGTGATTTAAAATTCTCAAATGAATATAAAAGTAAAATATGTACAAAACCGAAGGCATTATTATCAGTCCAATGGCTCTTCCAGCAAAATGTTGAATCGTATACATCTGTAAAAATTATTTCCAATTAAAATATCAAAAAACAAAAATTAAAATAACTTAAAAATATTTTCTTACTATAGGTCTGTTGTTGTCTCCTAAAATGACCCAAAGATCCCAGATGGTTAACAGACCCACGTAACACACAATAAATAATCCAACAAATTTGACGCTAAAATTGTTTATAATTAAGTTTCATCAGATTAATATTAACTGAATTCATAGTTAAATTACCTAACTGAGCACCCCAAGAAAAACCCTGTACAAAACAGCCAAAACCACCAAGACAGGCTAAATGGCCTATTAAGATGATTAATGTTACACTTAATATTTTTTGATCAATTATTTTTTACAGCTTTAGTTACCTTTCATGGCAGGACCTAAATTTCGAGTTTGCCATTACAGCACCAAGTATAAAAAACATAAGTATTGGATCCAGTAATATATACTGACTTAATGTGACAAGGCCATTATCTAGAAACGCAATTTTATAATATAGTAATTTTACCGGAAGATTTTCTAATTTGAAACACGGTTTTTAACGGTATCAACAAATAAACGAGACTCAATCATATGAGTTCCAATGACGATTAGTCTCGATATTTTCTTGTCATGTAAAAAATAAGTTTTTCAATTTAGAAAATCGTTTAATCACCGCCTGAAAACCGTTAATTCATCACTATTATGCAGTATAATAATGCTAAATTATTTACCAAAAACGATAAAAGCAGATGCTAAGAATGCTGAAACTAGAGATTGTGTCATTTCCCAAACGATTACAAAAGCAAACGGAGCAAGACAGGCTCCCAGCAGCACACAGTACTGTCAGAGACAACACAATTACAACAACAACAACAAATTCAATAGCAAACAATAAAACAAAAAAGTAAAATTACCACTCTCATTCCAACATACGGAACATCACCATATTTATCTCCAGGTTTTGAAAATGGAAACGATCCATTATAGCCGCTCATCACACCAAATAAGCCAATCATCATCTGTAAACATGCCAATTCTTTAGTTTTATGATGTAAAACTAGAGTTTTTATTAGGTTTTTTACTTTTCCAAGTGGTGGATGAACGTCGAAGAAAAACGTCCTGTTGATGTACCAACTACCAAATTTTCCAAAATGAGTTTCATCCCAACTATTAAACACGAAAATACAGTATTTATATTTTGAGGTTTTAATTAAAATACCATTGACTTGATACTAAAAATTTTATATTGCTTTATTCTTTTAAAAAAAAAAACGAGACTAAATTATATTTGTTTCTGTACAGATTTGTCTCGTTTCGACAATATGCTGTGCTGAACTTACCAGACATGATCAGGTTCGTCGATTTTATAAAGCCTAGTTGCTAAACTTAAAAAGATAATTAACATAAATAACGGCCACCACCACCAAATTCCACCGGAGCTCAAGGTAAACTGGACTGTCGATTTTTCCACGTCGACTTTCTTATTAAGTTTTGCACCAGCTCGTGACTTCGAATTTCCTAAACGTGATTTATCCTCTAAAATGTCATTTGATGATGATGATTTTTTAGACCCAGAGTCGATGATATCTTCAACTTTTTCACTTAATGAAGCAGTTGTTGTCGTTGACTGAGGACGTTCAGACCGATTGTCAAACTGCTCTTCGTTTGCGCTTTCCGATTCCTTGAGAATTTTCTTGGCACTATTCAATTTCAACTTCTTATTTGATCGAAGTATTGTCTTATCTTGGTTAATTTTATCCGCTTTTGTTGCCGTCATGATTGATTTTGCATCTTCAATCGGAAAATCACAAGTTGACCTGTCACTGAACTTTCCTACGTGTATCTCTGAAAGAAGTACCGTACGTAATTTGTTTACGACGCAATAATAATTTAAATCAATCAATCTCACCTGTACAACGTAAATCTTGGTTTTGCTAAAATGTGACAAGATTTACATGTATTAAAACGATTTGCGTTGAAATACAGTGCCGTACTACAACAATTTTTAGATTACGTAACAAAATCAATGTATCACTGCTAATCATCTTCTAGCAGCACAGCTGATTGTTGCGTTCGTATAAGCGATATTGCAAACAACACAATTTAGTCTCTTTAATAGAGAAACCAAACACACCTATTTAAAAAAACAATGCCATTTTGTATCGCTTTATTGTGGAAAGTGTAATAATGATCAAAGCTCATGAATGACCAATAGTAAATAATGTGACTTTGATCGCTATTCCTTTTTTCATACTGTATGTACGGTAATCAACAGGTCGAATCTCCATTGAAATCAATGTCAAATTACCAATTTTGTTTAGCTTCTTTAAAACAGTAAATAAACGAGGCTAATTCTAATAAATTAATTCACTATTGGCGTAAAACTTGGCGAACAAAATCAGCACCAAAAATATTTATATTTTATGGTTCATACACAATAGTGTTTTATTTTAAATTGTTTTAAAATATTTTTTTTTTCAAAATACAGTGTATAAAAATATTGGTAAATAGTCATAACAATGATATTACAATACACAATTGTAACTTGTAAGCTTTTCAGATTTTGAGTAATCTCAATACAAATGCCAATAATAATGAACAAAAAAATGACTAAAATTTTCCTTGAACATATATTGCTTATTAAAATTCGTTACTAACGGGATATAAAAGCATTATATAAGCGCACCAGGTTAATGGCACCGGTAAATGACACTGGCATGCTATTATAAATAACCAGTAGCTTTCCCTGATAAATTGAATTTTGGCACAGTCTCTACTGGCAGTATTTACCAAAAACATCTCTCAGCTATTCGTAACTATAAGACAAACTTAATGGTAATGTAGACATATTCTTGGTTAACGATCTAATAAAATATAACTATGTTTATAATCATTATATCATATAAAATTATTGCTAATTAGAGTTCATCTTTGGGGTGAAGCGATATGGTAGTCGAATCTTCTGTATCACTAATATATTCTTTATCACCAGTATAATGAGTAGGATAAACAAGCAACGGTGATGCTGAATAAGCTTGCAAATTTCTATTGGCAAAATATCCTTTCCAGGCAACTCTAAAAATAACAAAATGATTAAAACAAAAAAATACTTAAAATAAATTCCTTAATATTACTCTGGGTGCTTGTCAAACATAATAGGAAGGTATTCATCAACAGGAACCATTTTTGATAAAGGATCAGCCATAAGCAATTTTCTTGCACCACTTAGACTGAGCATATAGCATAGTGTCCAATATGAGTACTCCACAGACACTATACTTTTTGAACCAGGAACTAAAGGTTCCTGCTTTTCAAGCAACCTTTTCCTGCCTAAATATCTACATTTGAAATAATTAATAGCTGATCTATTTTTAATAATTTTCGTTTAACCTACATCAGATCCCAATCAACCTGCAACTTGTCAATTTCAAACAGTAACGTAGCCAATTTTTTTCGGAAATATGGCTCAAACTTAATGTCATCTTCAAAGACTAGAACTGATTTGTAACCATTTTCAACAACATCTTTCCATATGTTATAGTGACTAAGAAAACATCCGATTTCGCCCATTGTCAGCGGTCTTTTAAAAAAAATCCGAATAAATAAGCAATGCCATTTAATGCGGTATCTTTATACCTTTTATGATAAGGATCCATGTATTCTGGAAGCATGTGCACTCCAAGGCGATCCAGATAAGAAGCATTCAGTTGCCTATTTATAAAAAAAAAAATTGTTTTAATAATGATACTGGTCTACATTGTAACACTTTATGTTTTCTAATGACAATATAAAAACGGGAAAAATAGCCATTACAAGAAATATAATTTAGTCTCATTTCTTTATTGGCATTGTAAAAAAATAATCCACATTATAAAATCATCCAGAGGATTTATAAGTGTAAGAATTGTACCTTCCATCAACTGCATCCAATAATTTTACATCCACTCCCAATTCATCAAACATTGCTAACATTTTTTTCCTTCTGTCTGGACGTCTCAATAGATTAATTAGATAAACCTAAAAAATTAAAAAGTCAGGTAAAGTTAATAAACAGTTTTAATTGCACATTACTTACTTCATTAAAATCTAATTTATCCTTTTTATTAGGTGCTTTAAGAAATCTGTTTAGAAACGGTTGCACTGTTAATGGTGGGTTTTCAACTGAAAAACAAAATTTAGAAAAACTATAAGTACATAATATAACATAGTTCTACTTAAGAACTGATTACCAATTATTTCAATCTTAAGACTTAGCAGCTGATCATAATCATCCGTCAAATGATTTTCAGATTCGAGTGGATACAATAAAAATCCAAATGGCTCTGTGTTAATAATATTCATGCTAACATCTAAATGAATATTTTATAAGAAAGTTTAAATATTATAGTAAAAATTAAACTACTGTATAATCGTACTAGCAAGTTTCGCAGAAACAGCAAATGTAATAATATCGTCGATTGGGCCGGTATAAGTTTCCAATCGATCCGGATCAAAAGTTAAAAATTGAGATTTTAAGGCACGTAAATCCCACAAAACACACGAATGAATCATAGGAACAACAAAACAACCTGTCTTCTTTCTTTCTAAAATAGGCATGTACTCATCAGTCCGTTGATAGTAAAACTACAAAATAATTAAATAATCACAAATAAGTTTCCATTATAATGCTTTTTTACAATACAAAAATGACTGTTAAAATTCAGGAATTAATTTAGTAGCCGTACTACAAAACATGTTCAATTTGCTACAACATTTAGCTTGTTATTTTTGTTGTTACTAAATGCTATATATTGTTTATTTTTTTCAAAACCTTTCCAGGGTTCAGTTTTTTTGCTTCTACGCTATTAATAATCTTTTAAACTACAAATGTAAACTATAGTGTGTGCTTTACAGGCATTATAACCAAAAATTTACCTTCTCTGTCATGCCACACCAATAATTTGAATATGCTCCCAGAGTTTCCAGCATTGGTGCAATTAAAATTCTAAAGCAAATGTACGAGTCGTCAATTAAATTAATATCATAATAAATTTAACAAATATAACTCACTTTCTTTGCTCTATTAAAATATTCAATGTTCGATTGTTGGTAAATAACACATCACTGTCTACAAACTGTATAATAAACCAATTTTAAAATGATAATCAATTGCATGTTTATTAAATTAGCAAGCCCTACCCAAATATAATCAGCCCACATCCGCAGGGCATTTTGTCTGGCTTCTTCTTTCAACTTAATCATATGTAGAAACCTATCTTCTGACCAATGAAAAAGACTCTTTTCGTCAGCATGATAAAACGGCGGTGACTTATCGTAATCAAAATTTACGGAATGATATAATTGTTGAACTTCTTGGACCCAAGTATACAACACTTCTAATGTGTTATCTACATTATGATCACTGCGAATCCTGTAGGGGAAATTTATCTGAGATCAGCTCGTAACAAATAATAATAAAAAATAGTACACAATTAACTTACCACAATGACATCCTGCTTTTAGGATAATTTAAGTTCTGAATTTGTGTTAATACATAAGGCAAAGTGTGAGCTTTGTTTCTGACCAGCAAAACTAAAAACACAGTTGGCTTTTCTTTTTCAAATGCATCATCGTCGACAGCCTCACAGCAGTAATTTATACTCGATAATATTACAAAAACAATACAAATCAACCTGGATAAAAAGGCGAAAACTTGATGTGTGCAACTGCAGTTTGCCATTCTTCTACTTGAGTTCAAATCTTTAACATGCTTTCATCTCATTTATACCAAATGCGACACACTTTTGTTGAATGGGAGCTTCTTTTTAGTTTAAGAAAATAAAAGTGCTGTCAATATTTACTAACCTAATTACGGGTCAGTAAACAGTTAATCACTAAACCCTTCGACGCTTTGGTTACTTTCAGAAGTTTCTGAATCGTGGTGCTCGATTTACAAATCGATAGTTTAACTGTTTATCGTTACTATTACCGGTACTTTATTACCAAATATCAGTAAATTAAAGGTTACAAAAATTAATTTATAAATTACGTTAAATTTGGAATTAAACTGTTAAATTAAATTTTTTTAAAAGAAGTTTACATTTACCGGTAATTAATCGAGTTGGTAATCGAACCAATATTGGTATCGTGTCGATGTATCGATAATAATTGTTTTAAAAGTTATAAACGCATGCGCATTTAACATTTGTGCTTTATATTCGCGGGGTTTGTATTCGCCTCAATCGCCTGTAAACATGTGAAATTTTTTCAAAGTGTGATTTGAGAATTGTTTTAATTTTTAGCAATATTAATGATTATTGGTTTGTTTGTCTTATAAGCGTCAAATATGGAAGGATTTATGCCTTCAGAAATTGCTCGCCTTGTGCTAGGTAGGTTTTGGTATTTAATGTAAAAGGTAATACAGTACTGTATTAACAATTTTGACTGTTATCATTGTTTAGGCTACTTAAAAGAAATAAGTTGTAAGAAAACTGTTGGGATGTTTCTAAACGAATGTCCACATTTGACTGAATATGTGGAATTATTACTTAATGGAAAGGAATATGCTACTTCAATAAACGGCAAATCTCTGCTAGATATTCTGAATGAGTATTGTCAGTTAAAAAGTCAAGGTATAATAATTACTTTCGTACGGTCACAAACGCCAATTCAGTTCACGTAATTTTATGTATGAAATTGGATTAATGGTATTTATATTTGGTGTATTGTAGGTGTAAGAAAAAGTCCAGTTTCAGTTTCAACTCCATTCTGTACTCGATCACTATTGCTGTCAACAAGACGATTACAAAGCGCAACTAGCATTTCAAGTACAAATTATTTGATTACTTTTTACCTGTTTAGAAGGTTTTTCTATTATTAACTTTCAATTGTAGTTGGCTGTGATGAGAGCGACGTATTTGGGCAAAAACAAATAGGATGTCAAACAGCGAGAACCTCTCATTCACATTTGATGGAACCAGTAACCCAAGTTTCAACGTCTTTTACAACGCCAATGAAAAACACTGAACTGTTAACTACAGCTTTAACGTTGACGACGCCCTGCAGAGCTTTGTATCCTGAATCAAGTCCTACCTCAGTAGCCAAAAAGGTGTTATTCAATAATCTAGAAAAAACACCTTCAAGATTTAGTGGATCTGATAACTATCATGAATTCAGATCAGCAAATTCACCCAGAAGAAAAGGGTAATACTTGTACCTGCGACAGATAATGAGACTAGCACCATGACTTAAAAATGTTGAAAACTAGCCTAGTCTATGTGGTATAGGCAATACCGTAATCCATTTAATGCTTAAATATCTTTACAGACCAACTCCTAGAAAAAGAATATATTCTCCCTCGTCCAGTTCGATTCTTTTAACGCCAGCATCTAAAAGACCAGCCCTTGACGACGCAGAAATGGGGTCCATGTCATCAACACCTTCAGTTGAAGATCAAGCAAATGGTTTTCCACCTCATGGGTTTAATCTTCCTGTAAGCTTTTATACTTTGTAAAGTGACTATTTATATTAATCCTTTTCATTTTTATGCATTGATCTTATATTTAAAATATTTTTAAACAAAATTAAAAAATATTAATTGCTAAAATTAGTATTGATGTTGTTTCTGTGATTCTTGAGTGTTTAAAATCGCGATTTGGCATTCGATTTTCCGATATTATTGTAGCAGTTGGTAATTTTTGATACGTAAGTTTTTCTCCACAAAAATAATTTTAGCTTTTCACTGAGGTTTTTCGTGCGATTAAAGTTATACTGGCTGAATTTAATATCGGGAAGTCTTTTGTCAAATTTGGTGAGTAGTAATAACGAAACTCTCAAGTTTGTTAACTAACAAACTTGTTTGTGGATTTACAGGCGTTCGTCACTAAACTATCGGAACGGATAGCTTTCAACATAAACGAGGAGAAATCTCATCCGACGAGTTTATTAGCAGAAATTCCTGTAAGCATATAGATTAAAGTATATTTTTAATTTAATTAATAATTAATGGTTATGATGTTATGGTTCCTATTTGTAGCCAAATAACGTATCTACTGATACTCTCGTCAGAAACGTTGCCGATAGAACTGGGTCGTTAGTGGAAGATATTTTTCTGCAAGAATTCAAACATGATGGAAATTCTCTCGATCATTTAATCAGTTTTTTAAGTGCTTCACCAGTTACAAACATTGCGAAACCAAACGACGACGTAGCCGATGAAAAAAGTTCCGACAAATCAGCCGAAACTGAAAATGTTAATGTCGAGCAATCAGTCGATTTAAATTCCACGTGTTGGTCTACTGCTACAAATGGAAATATTGCATATTTAGTTCCAGTTGAGGGTAATAGCAGTTATGAACTTGTTATGGGAAGTAACACTAATACAACAACTGCAATTTCAACTACGGAAGAACCAAAACCCAACGATAATAATCGTAAATCAGAAATTCAACAGAACGGTATAAAAGAAAAGGAATTTCAAACTTTATCTCCTGGTAACTACAATGCAGTTTCAAAATGATTATTATTTTTTAATTAAAAATTTACAGGTCAGCTGTTTAGTTCGTGTCCTACGTCTAAAATTACGAATAGGCAGTTAATTAAAAAACCAAATTTGAATAATAAAAGGAGTTCAGCTCCCACAGGTCCAAATATTTTAAGGACCATTTCAGGTTGCTTCTGTTTAATTAATTACCTGCCAAGTTAGCATTTAACTAACTACTGACTACGTTTTATTAGATAAGTCACAGAAGTCGTTCGTCAGACGAGCATATGCTGTAAAGGCATTGGATTTTGGTCCTGATGCAGTTACTGCTAAGTCGCCAGTACCGACTGTAATGGTAGCAAATAAACAAAAAAAAGAAAGTAAGAGTTTACTGAAGTTCCAAAAGTCTGCTTTTACCGATGAAAGAATTGCAGTTAGACCAAGATTGCATTCACTGTTACGTACAGCTGGAAATATAGATTTGGAAAAGAAAGTTGATTCTCAAAGTGCTCTTCAAAGTACAAGCAGTGATACAAATTTGCAAAACAGTAATCGCCAAGTGATAAATAAAGACAAGTCTGCATCTGACAGAAATGAAAATACAACAAATAATCTTTCGGCAGGTTTTTTGCGATTAATTCTTGTGCCCTTAGATTTTTCTAATTATTATTTCATTTTGAAATGTATAGATATCTGATAAGACAAAAGTCGATGGCAAAGTTATGGATAATACGGAAGCTGTACTGAAAAAGATGAATGTCGATGAGTTTTTATCAAGAATGCAATACTGATTCATTTTGTGAAGAATCAGGATTTTTTGTTTTTGGGTTTTTGCTGGAGATGTCGAAATGTTTATTTAGATAACGTTTTATTTCATGTGATTTTATTAATAAATTAAATTAGTTTTATTAATAAATTAAATTAATGTTTAAAAATGATTATTGATTTGTATTATAATATACAAGGTAAACACAAATATTATTTAACAAAGTAAAATATCTATAGAATTATTATTTTATTAAATTTCTATGAAACTTGCAGAACTTGTGGTCAGTGTGTAGAAGTTAATCACTTAGTAATTTCAGCTTTCTGTTCACTAGTTAGGACTTTGAATTTACCAAATTCGTCAGAGATTTGAAAGGAGAAATTAAGCTTACATTGCTCAGAAAGTAAGATCTTGCCTATCGATCAGAGTTAATTTATCTTGGTAACCCTAATGTTTCAAAAGAAGTGCTACCTTTTTTTAATGAAATGTGCTAAAATGCTAGACTACTATGGTTTCGTTCATGTGCTTCAAAAATATATTGATAAAGAAAAGAGAAACGACGCAAGAAACTGAATATTCAACAGCTTCAACGATAAGCTTGTTTTTAGTTTCTTTTAGGTTAAAGAACCATCAAGACACTGCCAGTAGTGATGAAATGTTGATATAATTAATAGAATCAAGGTAGTAAATATTTTAAGCAATAGTGCATTTTGACAGCATTTTACTGTGTGGTAATTTGGGATTTACTTAGACCAGATGGTTTCTTTTATCTTAAATTGGAACACTGCTTTGTACGGTACTAATAAAGTAACAAGATTACAAACTTTTCCAATTACGATATATCCAGTTTCCCTCTTATCATGGAGATAAAAAGATTTCAATTTTTGGTTTTAACTTTTTTGTTCCAAAGAATTTTCAAATTTAACGGTTTTCAAAATGATTTTATATTCGATTTAACCAATATTTGAAACTATACTCTAATAATACTGTAAATAGAATGCTTTATTTTAATGTGTTTTTAACCATTTTGTTTTAGCTAAGTTCTATGAAATTGAAAAACATTACTGATTGTCAAAATGTTATCAACAACGTCCACTGGATTACAGAACATTTTGTCCTTTCCATGACTAGAAACGAAATATCATTAACATGTTTAAACAATGTACAATATTTACATAAAGTTGAAAGTAGTTAGCAGCACTTACTTTAAAACCCATAATTTTAACTTATTTATTACTAGTTTTACTAATAGCTTCCGCCAGAGCTTTAATGGCCTCGGCAACGTTGTTAATAGCCGCCGCTTTTTCCCTAACTGCTTTAACATATTCTGAACGAAAATCATTTTGATTTTGATTCTGCTGTTTTTGTTGAAGATATTGAGCGAGCCAGGCAGGTGGCTTGCTACTTAAGTCACTTTTCTTTAATGGACTCGCACTTTGTCTTGATCTTCTCCTTTCTGGATTATATTGTGTCTGTGGTAACGTAATAATTTCTTCTTCTGAACTATCAGTACTTATCTTCCTAGTTCTAAATATATTTCTTTTCAACCTGTCTTTTGGCACTGGTTTTTTTGGCAGTTCAACTAATTCTTGGTCTGAACTTGGTTTTATTTTCGCTGGTAATTCAACCGCTTTATCTAAACTTGCATCGATTTGACTAAACTTTCTTTTTATTATCTTGTCTGGTTCAACTTCTGCCACAGCGCTAATTGAGTTTGCAGACGTTCCCCGAGGGATATGACCAAGTAAGCTCGATAAGAGAGTTGAAGGATTTGGTTTTAGATCATCTTTCATCATTTCATCCATGATTGCGTAATAAGGCCACTTTGTATTGCTAATCGTTCCAGCTTTGGTTTTTTCATTTATGTACTTGTAGCGATCCAGTAAGTTGGCAAACTTTTTGGCGACATTCTCCCTTGACACATTGTGGCCTTGGGTCAACATTTTTTCAGATATTTCACCCCAAATTACATTTTTTCTTTTCTCTTGACGTGGCTCGTAAGCTTTTGCCTCCTCTACTAATGATAGCAACAACCTGATGGTAGCATCCGTCCATTTAAAACCTATGAAACAGCACACAAAATCTTTATAAGACTTCAAAGATTTTATATTTAAATGTTCAGCACCAAAATAAAGAAGTTACAATTTGTTTAGGTTCTATAAAGAGTATAAAATTACAATAAAGTTTCTCAAGCATCAATCTTAACCACTAAAAATTCGATCAGAGTCTTAAGTGCACGACATCAGAACCTACTGTAATTCTGTTTATTAATTTACCATGTGCATTTGAATTTTGCGGATCCTTCAAGAGCCTCAAAGCATTTTGAATTGCATCCAAAAACAATGGGTTGTCTGGTAGTTGCCCATTTTCACACAGAGTCTTCAAAAGTTCAAGAGCAACTACATGATCTATAAATTTAAAAAAAAAATAATTAAGTGACTTTTACCCAAGTATAGTTAATATTTATTGTTATTAAAACTTAAAACATGATTTGAAATGTCAGTAGAGTTCACAGACAATATTTAGTTGAATAATTTCTAACTGGGTGACGACATTTCTTGAGAAAATCTAGCACTACAGAATTCATTGAACACTAAGTACTGTTTTTGATGGTAGTTGTATTTTAATTATCACATAGGAATTTCATGAGCATTAGAGTTATAATGTTAGAAAAATTCGTCTAATGTACCTTCTTCCAATGTATTTGCGGTAATTTCATCAACATTGATAGTTATAGTGATATTATCATCAACTTTAATTGGGAATGGTCGCACCTCTTGTACTAGCTGGAGCGCCGCCATGTTTATTATTCGTGAATGCAGCGAAATTTATGACTTTCCGAACGCAGCTCATAGCTCAAACCAAACCACGTGACTCCTGCATAGCCTGCTCTGATTTTTTTGTGCTTAGAAAGCGGAAATTCTTATGATATTGATGGGCTGCTCTCAGCAGATGAGCAACCAATCAAAATCATGATAATTTATTTTAATTTTTTTGTTTAATTTAACTAAAAAAATAGAAACATGTTTCAGTATTTTACTTTGCGTAAAACAACAATTAAACTTTCATTTTTTTTAAATTACAAAAAGCTTTTCACTTTGCACTTATGAATTATTGATTTTATTATAAACATGCCCATTTACAACTTTAAACTAAAGTGAAACCATTGGATATAGAAATAAGTAGTTTATAACGTCCTTAATCCTGATTACAAAAAAACAATTAAAAAAATTTCATTGCCTAAGTTAAAAGATAAATTTGAGTTTACAATACAAAACTAGACGATAAAACAACAAATCGATTTACCATCATATACCAGTACTTCAATTTTGACTAATTGAATGTTCAAATAATTATGTTGATAATTCATAAATGCCAAAATACAGTACCACAGTCATCACATTTATTAACAATACACCGTATTAGAAATCTTTTAAAACATAGTGAAATACTTCAAACATCAAATCTATCCATTAAAAATTCTAATTTTGCATCATAGAAATCTAATTTTACAACATTGGTCACTACATATGGACTTGAAGAAAGTATAATTAAATATTTTGCTGTGCAATTTCCCTACCGACTTATTTCTACATCCACTAGTCAAAAGAATAATATTTTTAAAATTGAAAAAGTTGTCAAAGGACTTCGATTATGTTGAAAACACACAACCTACACACAAAATGTTCTTGGGATGATTACACGATTTGACCAGTTATAAAAATAATTAACTAAAAAATAAATGAAATATAAAAATCCCTAAATTGTCTCACAAGTAAAAGAGGGGGCTACTAAATACAAAAAAAAGCAATTCATCTTATTAAATTAGCTGTATGTATACCAGGGTATAAGCAATAACGATATAATCGGTAATACAAATGACATGATTGATGCTCACCTCTTGCCACGGTTGGCTGAGGTGGAACCAGGAGCTGGCGACGACACTCGTGATGAACTACGAGATGAAGACACCCTTTCACTTGTGTCTGAATCATTCTAAGAGATTATACATAAAGTCACTTAATAATATGTGCTAAAATTTTGCAATTAATCGGATGGACACACTTCATCACTGTCATCGTCATCGCTCACATATTTGCGTACTATTCGACCTCGTTTTCTTCTTGGTCTCTCCTAAAACCAAAATAATATAAAAAACAAATCAATGAGCCATAATTAATGAGATAATTTTACCTTACGATTGGAACCTCCACCTTCACCTTTTGATAATCGAATTTTAACTTTGACTGTGGGCGAATCATCATCGTCTGAATCTTCGTACTGATCATCATCATTTGCTAGAAAAAAGGAACCAAATACATCAGCAAAATTATATAATTTTAAAAAGGGACGGGTAATGGATTAATTAAAAAGATGTGGTATAAATTTTATCATAATTTTATACCGTGAATGAGGTTTTGATTACATGCACGCAAAAAAGTTTTCAGAACTTTCCATGCCAAGGTTTGGGATTTTATTTCGCTCACTGAATTCGTATTGAGGTTTACTGTTGTTTAAATGAAATAAGATTTACAGAAAGTTAAACAAATATAAAAAGTTAAGGCTTGATTGCTTTTACAACTGTAATGTTGTCACACTATGCCAAAAACAAATAATAAAAAAAGTTTGATAATAAAAAAATATGAAAATATTACACGATGCAGAAGCAGAATTCAAATTCCATGCGACCACCACCCTTTATTTTATTTAGCAAAGAAAACTCAAGAAACAAATAAAAACTGAATAGATTATATTCATTTACTATTGCAAAAAAAAAGTATTTGTATGAACGAAAAAATAGATTTAGCAAAAAACAAATTCTGTTTCTGAATTCAGCCTGGAGAACCTTTATCATCTTGGTCGCTATCATAATTTCCCAGACTTATATCTTCTTTTTCTATACGTTCCTTGGCACTAGTAATTACTGACTGCAGAACTATAGAATCTTCATGAATCACTGAATCTTCAACGTTGTATAATTGCGCATTCTTGCACAGAAGCATGAAATCCCTTTCCAAATCTTCTAGCGATTTGTATTTGTTTTCTTTCACATTTTGCTGCAAAAAAAACGTATTACTAAAATTCTAGAAGAGGAACTCAATAACAAAAACTAGATAAACTACCTGTATTTTCTTCAAATCAATTGGTTTTTTAATCAACTCGTAATAGTCTGGCAAATCACGTTTTGACGGCAACTGCAGGAATGGTTCGCTTAAAATACGCCCGTCACTAATAACAAAAAAATCCACAAGATTATCTCATTTAAATAAATACATTCTATAGTCATATAAAATTAACCTGTCTTTATATTTTAACACAATATCAAGCAGTTTTCGTATCTGCTTGTTAACAATTGACTGAGATGATGAAGACGTGGACGATGATGACGATGCCGGTTTTTCAGCAGGTGGTCGCCCGCGTTTCTTTCTGGGTTTAGGTTCACTGTCTCCATCATCTGAATCTTTTTTTCGCTTTCTAGATCTCTTTTGTTTCTTTTTAACTTCCACTTCATCCAAATCGCCATCTTCAATGGCCTATTTAAAAACCACAAACATGATTTTACATTCTATTTTTCAATTTTTATTTAAAACACTGATCGAGATATTACTTTGAGCCATTCTTTTTCAGTTAACGAATCTGTATAATCGACATCTTTTCTTTGCCTTGTTCCCCTGCCAAACACACGTTCATCGTCTTCAACTGTCAAACGATCAACCTAATAATCGAAACTCAGGTCAATGAACTTCCTACGAATTAATCAACGGTTACAAAAAAAACCTCATGATCATCTCTGAGCAACCAGCTGGGCAATTCATCTTCTTCCATCAGTCTAGGCTTACGGTTGGGGTCTCTAGCTTCAGTTCGGCGACGGTCCAAATCCATTTTTGTAAATAGTTCAAATTCTTCCACTGTTCTAGCAATCATTTGATTAATAGTTTCGTCATCCGGTACCTCGTTCTCATCCTATAAGTTTAATTCTTTTAAATCCAAAATTTACATCTTAGAAAACAAAAAAAAATTGATTTACCTCATCATCCATTTCGTCCTGCTGGAGAATAGCTTGCAAAAATTGCCTCCTTTCTGACCCTGTCGATTTCTGATCAAACATACCGGCCTGAATAACCTTTTCGTCCATATTCAACTTGTACTTGGCCGCCGCTAAAATTCTCTCTTCAATGGAATTAACAGTCATTAAACGAAGAACTCTGACTTCATTTTTCTGACCAATACGATGAGCACGATCTTGAGCTTGTAAATCCTTCATTTTTAAACAAAATTAAATGCCAGCTCATATTTGATACCAATTTATTTCGGTAAATACCTGATGTGGATTCCAGTCAGAGTCAAAAATAACAACCGTGTCTGCTGACTGCAGATTCAAACCTAAACCACCTGCTCGGGTACTCAATAAAAATAAGAAATATTCGGAAGATGGAGCGTTAAACTGAGCCAGTTGCTGGCCACGTTCATCCGCTTTGGTGCCTCCATCCAAGCGTAAATATTTGATTCCTCTCCAAATTAAATAATCTTCCATAATGGACATAAGGGAAGTCATTTGACAGAAAAGCAGAACACGATGGTTCCTTGACTTCAGTTTAGGAAGAATTCTGTCTAAAAGTTCAAATTTTCCTGACATTCGGAATAGGTCAGCTCTAGTAAACAAAAATACATCAATAATTGAAACCAAGTGCCAAAATAAGCGATATAAATTACCCAGGCATATTTCCACCACAATGTTCATTAAAAGCTTGCTCAATGTGCTGGAACATAAATGGATGATTGCAAATCTTTCTCAGCTGCATGATGGTATTCATAAGCATTTTGGCGCCTCCTTTGCCTTTCTTGTCCTTTTCTGATCCATCAGTCAAAAGAACTCCTTTGGCTTGCATGTGACGATAAAGCAATCTTTGAAGGGCCGACATATCACACTTGATGACATACTCCACCTAGTAAAGCTTCTATTTAGTACCAAGAAAAATTCTCAGCGACCAACAAAAAACACTTTACCTTATCTGGAAGTTGTGATTCTACTTCTTTCTTTAAACGTCGTAGTAAAAACGGTCGCAATACTTTGTGCAAACGACGAATAATGAGAATAGTCTCTTCTTCATTTAGCTCCACCTTAAAAATATATTTTTATAATTTTAGCAATAAAAAAAAGTAAAAACAAAAAAGAAATACATTCTGTTTACCTTTTCTCCAGTTTGTGCAAAAGGCGCGTTGAACCACGTTTCGAATGTGTTACAGCTTTTAAAAATACTTGGAAGCAAGAAGTTCAATAAAGCCCACAACTCAGGCAATTTATTCTGTAATTTTCCATCTTTTAAAAATCAAAAAAATTGGGATTTAAAGATGATTATTCAAACCTGAAGTGGCGTTCCAGTTAACAATAAACGATGTGGTGCCATGTAATGGGTATTCAAAACTTGTGTCAATTTACAGTGATGATTTTTCATACGATGTCCTTCGTCGATTATCATGTATTTCCAACGAATCTAACAATATTAAAATGCTCAGTTTATACTACCGATAAAATGATTAACTGTCAATATTACTTTTGCCAAGCATGCTTTGTCTTTGATGACATATTCGTAAGTGGTCAACAAAACATTAAATTTGCTATTTCGAAGCAATGGTTGGATAACACGACGAGTATTGGGTGAACCCTTGTAAGCAATGACTACAACGGATGGTGACCACTTTTCAAACTCCAGCTGCCAATTTGATAACGTACTAAACAAAATGTTAAAATATAAGTAAATGAGTTCAAACGTAATTCGCGGCTGCAAAACTTACGAAAGTGGGACGATGATTAAGTAAGGTCCATTAATTTTTTTCCTTTCCATTAAATAAGTAATAAGACCAATTGTTTGTATAGTTTTACCCAAACCCATTTCGTCTGCCAAAATTCCATTGAGATTATTGTTATATAACGAGACCAGCCACTCCAATCCATGAATCTATAAAATTTTTACATTACAACATACATTATACCAGCACAGAATAAGCAGCCAAACTATGTTGAAGTTACCTGATACTCTTTAAGTTTGCCATTAACCAAAATACTGGCTTGCTCTGTGATCGCTTCTCGAATGGTATGGGCAATACCATAATAGTTGACATTGCCGATTTTGTTATATTCATCGTCGTCTTGTTGAGCTTTCCTATACAAGTAAAACCACATGAATGATAAATTGTGATTTAAGAAATACAAATTTAAAAAACCGTTCCAACCTGATCACATCTCGAGCTTTCTCCTCATCGGATTTGCCAGACATTGTATGGTCTTCTTTGGTTTCAGCAGGAATAATCTCAGCTGGCGGCTGTTCTTCTTCTTCTTCGGTACCATCACCCGATTCATCTTCACTATCTTCTCTTGGTGCCACAACATAACTTAAAATTTTACAAAAACATTTACCGTAATTTGCAACCTTGCTTTGATGACTATTTCACTACAGTGTTTATTTACCCAGGATGAACTTCCAACCACGTTTCCAGTTGGGATGCCAACGGAGCATCTTTTCCTGTTAGAACTTTTCCAGTTGCAGATTCAATTACATTTACATGTTCATCACTTTGTTGAGAGTTTTCATCATGTGGCTTAACAAGATAATGATGTTACATGTTAAAAACATACAAAAATTAAATAAAAATATTAAAAGTACCTCATCGATCGAACCATCTCCTTCTTGCTTCTTCTTCTTTTTCTAAAATAATTTATTCGAAAAAAATTTAATAATAGAATACTTTAAATTAGCAGTAAAAAATACCTTTTTCTTTCTCAGTTCCTTGAGCTTCCTCTGTTGCTCAACTTTGTGTTGGACGACCATGTCGGTCAAATTGGTAATATATTCATCAGTTTGCTGCAGTAGGAAAGCCAAACGACTATCTCGTTTCTGATCAATGAGTTTACGATAACCTTCTTCGTCCTCAGCCATCAGCCTTCTCATACGCTCTTTCTCAATTCTTTCCTGCTCTTTCTTCTGTTCTCTCTCCGTGTTTGTGTGATAAGTAACCACAGCTTTATTAACTTTGCCAATCTTTACTGTAGTGTTTCGATGGTATTCCTTAAAATCTTTGCAGTGCTGAAGAATAGCGTTAAGATATTCCTGATGCTGCTGTCGTCTTTTACGTTCTGCTTCCATTTGTTGCTGTTTCTCCAACTTTTCAGAAATACGAGCTTCTCTTAGCGATTGCTTCTTCTGTCGCTTATACAGCTTTATGTTTATAGCACTTTCCAAAGTGCTTTCACGGGCAGTACAGCCAACAATTTCAGCTCGTAACTAAAATTTAGTTCGCTGAATTTACAGTATTCTTTGAAATTTTAAAATATGCCGTTTACCTGTCTTTGAAAGTTTATAAGACGTAACGCTCGCAATTCTATGCTTGCCTTCACATTAACTTCTGGTGACAAATTTGATGGCAAATTCTCCAACAGAGAAATGCGTTTCTTAATAGAATCGTTTAATCTATTCACCACATTAAATCAGTTAACTATAACTAATGATTTTATTTTTAAAAAAACTAATAAAACCTTCTTTCTCTTTCCATTAAAATATCTAATGGATCTACTCCATCTGGTTTTGGTAATGAAGTCACACGATTTTGTTTCACAGATTGCAACTGCATCATTGGTTGCATTTGCGGTGCTTGATTTGGCATTCTCATTGGTTGATCTGTTATAAATATTTAAATATTTCATTATGAAACCGCATAGTAAAAACCAGTGTTTTAAGTTACTTGTAGGACCCATAATAGGAGGCGGCATTTGACCAGGTGGCATATTATGAGGAGGCAGTTGTGGCAAGTTAGCGTTGGGATTACCCATTGGAGGCATGTGACTCATCATTGGTGGTTGATTAATTGGCTGACCACTACCACCTATTGCCATTCTCATAGGAGGTCTCATAGGAATTTGCATTCCTGGGATATCTTGGATAAAATTGTATAAATTACCAATCTTATATTTAACAGTAAATTCATTAAAAGTTCTCAAGTTTACTTGGCGGCGGCTGCTGCTGTTGGGGTGGTGGAGGTTGTGGAAGCGGAGGAGGCTGTTGTTGCGGTGGTGGTGCTTGTGGTGGCGGCTGCTGTGGTTGTCTCTGAAATTCAGGAGGTCCTACGCCAGGCATGGGTGGCATTGGTCTTTTACCTTGCGCTGCTAACAGCGCCGCTTCAGGAACTTGAAGATTTCTTATAACAAGACGATAAATAGAAATTTGGGCTTTAAGTTGCTGCATTTGTGGTACACTTAAAATATTAGATTTCGGTGTTAGATCTCCCATCGATCCCATAACGTTTTGTCCATGATTAGCATCCACAGGATGCCCAGGATACACTATTGAAACAAGTCCATATTTATTTCACCAAACTAAAACTAGATAAAATATCCCTACCATTTGGATTTGGATAACCCCCTTGTGATGGTGGAGGCGGTATCTCAGGAATTGGTTGCCCATGTGGCGGAACCATGTTCATTCCGGGACCAGGTGGTTGAGGATGTGGTGGTTGCTGCATTGTGTGCATCTGATCATGCATACCTGGATGTGGATGTATGTGAGGCGGTGGCATTGGCTGTTGACCGACCATAGGACCATTGGGACCAATTGCCATTCCTTGAGGAGGATTCATACCTCCTGCTGGGCCAGGTCCTTGTCCCATATGATTAGGATTTGGCATTCCACTCATTGGCATTCCTGGATTATTCGGTGCTGATTTAGCGCGGTATGCCATAGATTTAAGTTGAGAATACCGTGGATCATCTTGCATGCCTTTTTCCTCCATATTATTAAGTACCTGCACGAATACATCGAGAAATATGAAAATTAAATGTAGTACAAAACTCAAAAATATTTTAAAAGAAAAAAAATGATATATACTCTTTGTAGAGCGTGCAGATTATCCTGAGGATAAGGTGGTTGTTGTCCCATGTGCGGAGGCATTGGTGGACCGATTTGCATTTGATGAGGTTGAGGCATACCATGTCGCACAGGAGGCATTTGCATACCCATTGGTTGTTGTTGATGATGTTGCATGGGTGATGACTGTTGTTGCATGGATGGCGGTTGTTGTTGATGAGGTGGAAGAGGCTGCTGTGGTGATTGTGGCATCATCTGCAAATGTGGAGGAGGTCCTCGCATCTGAGATACTGGCGGCTGATGCCCATGAGAATCGTCAGGTGGTGGTCCTGGGGGAGGCTGAGGTGGTGGCGGTTGCTGCGCTGCTTGCTGCTTCTTTTTCTAAAATTTACACCAAAATAAGTAAATGTAGCTCCTAATATTATACATTAAACATGCTACTTGAACAGTAATTCATTTTTTTTATTAATAAACTGATCAACAAAAAAGATGGCAACCATCTTGTCGAATTACGGTCATTCATTCATGAAAGCCAGTCATGATAACACCAAATTTTTGAGCTCTCAACTAGTATGTTTTCGACATTTGATGTAGTTCTTTTTTTAAAAAAATTCACCTACCTTCATTTTGATTTTGATATTCTAGGTGCTAATCTCGGTCAACAAAACATTGATTAAGCGGTCAACAATCTCCGGCTTGTTGCCATAAGCGTTAAGCAAACAGCAGCATAGCAGTCTCGTGATAAATCGCTTTAGATAAATACAGGTTTTCTACTATAGTAAATTTCAAGTTTTTATTAAAATAAAGATTTAAAGCCTATTATACAAGGCTATACAAACAAATGACTAAATATTAATGTTACCTGAAACGTCAGTAATAATGGAAAGAAACGGCCATATCAACAAAAGGCAGTCAATTTAGACAGATGAAATTACAACATAAATCAACCAGTTGAAACAAAAATAATCTAATTAACTATGAAATAATCAAAAAATTGATACAAAATATCCAATTAACCAATTATATTTTCATATTTTTAAAGTCAAAACTATTAATTTGGCACCAACCGAAAACAATGAATTGAAGCATACCAGCAGACAGCAACACGAAAAAAAACTATGGTGGCTACTGTGGGCCATAGCTGGCTCTTTTTTTTTATTAACGAACACCAATAAGTACCGGTATATCGATTAAACAATATTACCGGATGATATCAATAAAATTATACAATAATAGCTTATTATTTATTAAAACTAAATCTGTTTAAAAATTTATTAATTTAATATAACTTACATAAAAGTTAAAAATCATATTATTAATTTTAAATTAATTTTGATGGAGCAAAATTTAAATGATTTTAAGTGCATTTTATCGATACTGATGCATAGCATATCGATAATATTACCGAATTTCCATTATAAGGTGGCGGCATCCGCTACGTGATGAATAAGCTCTCTTCGCTATAAACAATAAAAAATGTGAAAGTTTTATTACATAATTTAGTTTTAACATATTTTAGTTGTCGTGATTGATGAACCTAATGTGAATATTTGTTTGTACAGTATTGACAATAACGATAGTGGAATCGTGGTATTTTTTACGGCAAAAGTAATCTCGTGAAGAAACTGCAAACTAGGCAGCTCTGCTTGCGTTATGCTTGCATAAGCTGTTATTGTTTGTCGTCATTTGCGGATCGATTCTTTGCGACGTGTAATGTTACCTAACATAAATACCAGCATTCATTAAGGATTATTTGACTTTTTTCTTCAGTTATTTCTCGTCGTTAGCACAGCAGTCGATCGGTACTATTATCAAGCGGATTTTAGTAGCCGAAAGATTTTCCCAGTAAATCAACAGAATGGCTGCAGGGAACCAAGCGGCTGTTTCTGCGGGGATTAGTGGCAGTTTTGTTGGACAGAATCAATCGACGAATGACCCTATACAGGCATTACAAAGGGTATTATATCACTTTTAATGCGTCATTTAAGCTTACAAATATATTCGTAATTTAACACTTTAATGATATAGGCGATTACTGTAATGGAAGAGAAAGGGTTACAAAATGACCCACGATATCTTCAACTGAAAGCCATGGCATTCCAAGTTGAAAACGCTAAATTCAAAACCGGTGCTGCTCCGAACTTACAGTCTGATGCTTTTCATAATCAAAATGTAACAATGAGCAATTCATTAACAGGTAATCGTTTTAGTAACAGTGTGGTTCTTTGCTAGCATTAATGGTAGAGTTTCATGGCATTACAAATATTGTTTTATTTTGATAGAAAACACTAGGCAGACTGTATTTACTTCTGCTCAACTTAACCAGTTAAGAGCTCAAATATTTGCTTACCGATGTCTTGCTAGGAACCAAGTGATTCCAGAAAATATCAGCCTCACTCTTCAGGGTAAAAAAAATCAATCAGGGGAAAATTCGTCTTTGCCTGTTGCCTCGGTGCCACCGAAAGTCCAGTCAGGTAGAATTCCACTGAATTATTTATTGAATTGTTTTTGTTACTCTTGCATTTATGTTTTTAGATGCAACTGAAACTTCTGTGGTTTCTTCTCAATCAGCAACTGCAAATAATCAACAAGTTAATTCCAATCAACAAAGTACAGGTACAAGCTGATTTTTGTTTTATATGCGTTTTATGTTAAAATTTTTGTTTATATTTGCAGCTGATTCTGATGCACAACAGAAAACTCAAGGAAAACAAATGGCGGTAACACCAATCTTGACTCAGCGCCAAAATCGCATCACACCGGTTGCTAAACCTCAGGGTTTGGACCCTGTGGAAATGTTAAAAGAAAGAGAAAATCGGTAGATACTTTTTGAAATTTGCACTTTAGTTTTTTTTAAAACAATAAATGCAATTTAACGTTTTGTAGCATGGCAGCCAGGATTGCAAATTGTATTGACAAACTTGCAAATCTTCCAGCTAATATGCCAGACGATTTGCGAACTAAAGCTATGATTGAACTGAGAGCTTTAAGGTTGTTAAATTTTCAGCGACAGGTAAGTGTTTTAAGAAGCTTGTTTTATCACTCTAGAAAACTTTGTGATCTATTTCTTGATAATTACAGTTAAGATCTGAGGTGGTTGCATGTGCCAGACGTGACACAACTCTTGAGACTGCTTTGAATATTAAAGTTTACAAACGCAACAAACGTCAATCGTTACGTGAAGCTCGTGTTACCGATAAATTGGAGAAACAGCAGAAACTTGAAGCTGAAAGGAAACGACGGCAGAAACACCAAGAATATCTCAACGCCGTTCTGCAACACTGCAAAGAATTTAAAGAATATCATCGGAATGTGACAATTAAGGTTGGAAAAGTAAACAAAGCGGTTTCAACTTTCCATGCAAACACTGAAAGAGAGCAAAAGAAAGAGCAGGAAAAACTTGAAAAAGAGCGAATACGGCGGTTAATGATGGAGGATGAGGAGGGCTATCGTAAATTGGTCGACCAAAAGAAAGATAAACGTTTGACATTCTTGCTGCAACAAACTGATGAGTATATTCTTAATATCACTGAAATGGTTAAACATCATAAATTGGAACAGCGTCGTATACACAAGGAAGAGCGAAGGAAAAGGGTACATTTTGCATCTCATAAACACGATTTAACTAAATATGTCTTTAATCTAAACTCGCATAATTGTATGATTTAGAAAATTCAAGAAAAGCTGGACAGAAATGATTCCAATGAACGAATTCAAGATGATGTCTTGGATGAAAGTTCTCAGCAGAGTGATCTTCACGTTACAGTTCGTGAAATCGATACAGGAAAAATACTTTCTGGCAAAGACGCTCCGTTAACTTCGCAGTTGGATGACTGGTTGAAATCCAACCCTGGGTAATTATATAAAATTCATGCCATGAATTAAATTGACAGTTGGTAATGGGTTATAATTAGTTATGAAGTGGTTCCACGGCAAGAAAGTGACGACGAGGAAAGTGAGGAAGAAGATGAAGACAAAGCAGCCGCACCAAAAGTCGACGATGTACTTCCGAGTACAAGTGCAGCCGTTGATGAAGTGAAGAGTGAAGAACTGATTGAGTAATAACTTTTTTGATGTTTAATTTGGTCATTTTAAATAACGTTTGATGGTTACAGTAAAGCGCAAGACGATGACGAATATCGTGCTCAAGTGGTCAATTATTATGGTATTGCACACGCGGTTCGTGAAACTATTACTGAACAATCATCATTACTGGTTAATGGAAAACTTAAAGAATACCAGGTATTAATCATCTTGTTATTTGTTTGACGATCTAAATACTTTAATCATTGCAACCGTACTGGAATCAGTTACATGGTTTGGAGTGGCTTGTATCGTTGTATAACAACAATTTAAATGGCATTCTTGCTGATGAAATGGGTTTGGGAAAAACTATCCAAACAATTGCCTTAATCACTTACTTGATGGAGAAAAAGAAAGCCAGTGGTCCGCATCTTGTAATCGTGCCACTTTCGTGAGTAGAAAAGTTACTACATGTATTTCCTTGATTAGGGATAACATATTTGATTTTTATAGCACTTTATCTAACTGGCTATTAGAGTTTGAAAGATGGGCTCCATCGGTTATTGTAGTTTCATACAAAGGATCACCACTAGAGCGACGTGCGATTCAACCTCAACTGAAAACGGGAAAGTTTCATGTATTACTAACAACATACGAGTATGTAAATAAAGACAAGTCGGTTTTGGCAAAGGTATAACTGCATTAACGTAAACAAATTTTTTTACGCAATGGTTTTATATTTCATTATTTAAAAATTAGATTCGTTGGAAGTATATGATCATTGATGAAGGTCATCGTATGAAAAATCACCATTGTAAATTGACTCAGGTCTTGAACATGCATTACACAGCTCCACATCGTTTGCTTTTAACTGGAACGCCATTACAGGTTTCTAATGAATTCCCATTAACGTATGACGTGTTTTATTTAAAATTGTTTTATAATTATTGTACAGAACAAATTACCTGAGTTGTGGGCATTGCTTAATTTTCTGTTGCCCAGCATTTTTAAGAGTTGCAACACTTTTGAACAATGGTTCAATGCACCATTTGCAACCACCGGCGAGAAAGTTGAATTAAATACCGAAGAAACGATCTTGATCATTCGTCGTTTGCATAAAGTTTTGAGACCATTTTTACTCCGACGTTTGAAAAAAGAAGTCGAATCTCAGTTACCGGAAAAGGTACTGTAATTTACTGCTAATTTTGTTTTGGTTTTTTAGCTTAATTGTTTCTGAATTTTGATGGCATCGTTATAGGTTGAATATGTTATCAAATGTGACATGTCAGCACTTCAACGTCTACTTTATCGCCACATGCAGACTAAAGGAGTTCTTTTGACTGATGGATCAGAAAAAGATAAGAAAGGAAGAGGAGGAGCAAAAACACTGATGAACACGATTATGCAATTGAGAAAAATCTGCAATCACCCTTTCATGTTTCTGCATATTGAAGAAGCCTTTTCTGAATATGTAGGCCAGACCGGGGATCCTGTGCAAGGGTAAAAGCGACATTTATATGAATTCTCGGATATATGTTTATGGTTTTTCTTTTATTTTAGACCAGATTTATACCGTGCTTCTGGCAAATTTGAGCTGCTAGATCGTGTACTTCCTAAGTTGAAGGTCCGAAATCATCGAGTTTTACTTTTCTGTCAAATGACAGCTCTTATGTACATTATGGAAGACTATTTGAATTGGAGAGGCTACAAATATCTACGTCTAGACGGCACCACAAAAGCTGATGAGCGTGGTCAGCTTTTGTCTACTTTTAATGCTGCTAACTCGGAGATATTTATTTTCATTCTAAGTACAAGGGCTGGCGGTCTTGGTTTGAACTTACAGTCTGCTGATACTGTAATTATATTTGATTCCGACTGGAATCCTCATCAGGTGAGTTATCTTAGTTTCAAAAATGGTTGAACGTTCTGCTAATTTAAGCATAAAAAAATTAGGACTTACAAGCTCAAGATCGAGCACATCGTATCGGTCAGAAGAACGAAGTTAGAGTTCTTCGTTTAATGACGGTCAACTCCATCGAAGAACGTATTTTAGCAGCTGCAAAATACAAGTTGAATATGGATGAGCAGATTATTCAAGCTGGAATGTTTGATCAGAAATCTACGGGCACTGAACGTCGCCAATTTTTGCAAAATATTTTGCAGCAGTACGACGTTGATGACGAAGTATTTTTCACTTTCAACTAATGTCTGAGCATTTTTTAAATGTGTTTAATAATTTCTAGGAAGAAAATGAAGTGCCAGACGATGAAACAATCAACCAGATGATTGCTCGCGGTGAAGAAGAGTTTGAGCTGTACCAGAGAATGGATTTGGAGCGACATGCACAGGATAAGAGCAGGAAATCGCGATTAATGAATGAAGACGAATTGCCCAGTTGGCTTCTGAAAGACGACTCGGAGGTAATTAAAAAACGCTACTTTAGGAATGAGAATTGGGACTACTAATGATATTAACTAATAATAGGTGGAACGGTTGACGTGTGATGACGACGATGATAAAGTGTTTGGTCGTGGAAATAGACAACGCAGGGAAATCGATTACTCCGATGCTTTTTCGGAAAAAGAATGGCTAAAGGTAAATAAACCAAATTCCCTTTTGCCAAATCTAGAAATAAAAATTGAAGTCTTTACGTTTTTTTTTATCTGATTGTTTTATTAGGCGGTTGATGATGGAACTTTGGACGAGTTGGAAATGAAAAGTCAATTAAAGAGAAGCCAGAAACGCAAAAGAGAAGAGGCCCCAGAAACGCCTACGGAAGAACCGCCCAAAAAGCGTCGAGGACGACCGCCTCTCATAAAAGCTCCACCAAATCCGGCTGAGCTTACTAATCAAATGAAAGCTCTTATGAACGTTGTAGTAAAATACAAAGACAGGTATTTTACCAGTACATAATAGTATCTTTACAACATATTTTAATATTTTTGTTTTAGTGACGGTAATGTTCTTAGTAAGCCGTATTTTATATTGCCACCTCGTAAAAAACTCCCAGGATATTACGAAGTTATTAAAAAACCAATTGACATTAGAAAAATTAAGGTAAGAATCGTATCTTGTAACTTGAAAGAAGTTGGTTTAATTGTAATTTTGCCTTCTGCATAGCAACGTATCAAAGATCATCGATATCGTTCTCTGGATGAATTGCAGAGCGATTTTATGTTGTTGTGCACGAACGCTCAAACCTATAACATGGAAGGTCATTACCTGTATGAAGATTCAATTGTTTTAGCTTCGGTGTTTGCCAATGCTAGACAAAGATTAGAGAAAGGAGAGCTGGCAGTAGATACCAGCAGTTCACAGGGTAAAGCAGGTAAATGAATTTTACAATACTCAGGGAAGCCGATTAGTCAGTTTCGAAATAACTTTCTGTATTTTTTTAAATAAAGACGATGGCGATGACGACGATGTAGGACACGGCGATTCCGACGGTGAAGTGCAGAGCATGAAAGTTAGAATTAAAATTGGCAAACCAGACACTGGGCGTCCAGTAAGTATCTGTCTGAATTTTTGTACGAAACTAAACCCAGATTTTAAAAGTTAGGGTTAATTTAGGAACGAAGTCGTAGAACCAGAGCTGCTAAGAAATACTCAGATGACAACGATTCAGATAATTAATAAGGTATGTTCGTTTGCGTGTGTTGCGTCTGAACATTGTCGTAACTCGTAATCGCTGTATAAGTTACTGTTGATTTGGGAGAGCTATCGTATATTATAATATCCTCATTAATGTTTTAAGCAATTCAACCTTTGTTTTAAATAAGATAATAAATGACTATATAAAGACACGTTTATGAGTTGAAATCGTTATTAGAACTTGTATACTAATTACTACAAAAATCAATGGGTTGATCAATTCAAACTATTTGAGAAATTGAAATTGCACAGGCTTTCATGTGAAACCCTTCCTGTCATTTATTGCTACAATTTCTCGGATTTTTTCCATTGATTGAATTAAGTTACCAGTACAGTATTATCCCATGATAAAACTGCTTTGCTATGTAACTCGTGCCACTCTCAATGCCGAGAAACTCTGATAGTATTTTTTAAAAAAGATAAGACACTATAATAAAGAAAGGAGATTATATTAGTTTCAATTTAGTTTTCTATCATTTCTTTTTCTCGACTTTTTGAGTTTTCGCAGCCACTGTATATTATATCAACTATTTAGACATTTACTTTTTAAATGCTTTTATTAGTGACATTTATCAATTCTTGATAAACAATTTCCATTATTACTTCAATTACTATTGGACATACCGTAGCTTATTTGTGGCTTGGTTTTGCTATTTGGATTTTCGGCTTGCCATGATGATGCTTTTTCTTCTCAAACTTGTCATGCTTTTTTATTTTATTAACTTTGCTCTTAATTCTTTCACTTTTCGGCTTTGGTTTGTGCTTTTCACAGGTCTAAATTATCATGAAACTAAGTAAAACATTCACAAAATTACTATAAACTCAGAATCTAATTACTTCATCAAAAGTCTTAGCTAGGCACACCATTTGGTCTGACATTCCCTATAATATTAACACACATTTACTATTATAAAAGAAATTATTTGTACATTTATAAATACTGAACCTGGTCATTTTCCATGCAAGATTTAGAGTCGGTCATCAGTTTTTCTTTGGTCTAAACAATAAACATCATTTAAAAATGTAGTCTCATTAAAATGATGAAAAATAAATAACTTCATAAGGAAAACTCGATACTCAATTATACCGTAAGTCGATAAAAATCGAGACAAAGTTCAATTGAAATCAACGTAATTCAGTCTTGTTTTCTATGAGATTTTCTTATGAAGCCGGCAATATACCTTTTCATCCGTTTTAATAGATTTAAAGAATGAATTCACAACATCAGGATTTAGACTGTCATCCTATAAATGATTACACTTTTAATTTATTATTCTCATTTTAATTAAAATCTTAGTCACATACCGATCCATTTCTAAACAAGCATTCAAAGGCACACAAGTATTTCTATTTAGCATTTAGTAGTTATTAGTAACAATTAATTTGACCAATAAGAATTGAAATTTGCAACTTACATCGGCAGGAATTTTACACTGTGTTGGACCCCTCTCTGGTTTTTTATTTTCAGTTTGAGTTTCCCCAGTTTGTTGATTTTCGTTTTTGGGCACTTTACATATCTGAAATATTCATTACACTAATAATTCCATTAAATGACAAGCAATAGTACACCATTTACAGTTTCTCTAACGCCTTTCAAACAATTAAACATTGGCTTGTATTCTTCCTATAATAAAATAAAATTTTGAAATGTTATTTTTTTAAAAATTATTTGAGTAAGAGTTTGAAATACTGGAGTAGATTTGTAAGTTGCAAAGCACCCTTCATAACAAAAAGTAAGACTGGTCCGATCCTAAAGATAATAATCACAGGATTTTATTAAGAAATTTGATTTATTTTGCAAATATTTACCTCAGGCTGTAAAACGAATATTTTATCTAAAGATGCGATGGATTTTTCTTTATCAAAAACTTTTTCATCATTCACCTATTGTGACAATGTTAATAAAATTCATTTGGCGTTCATAAAATTCATTAAAAAACTACCATTTCATATTCTTTTAGCATATCAAATGCAGCATTTTCCCATTTCTGAATTGGATAAAATTAATTTAAAAAATTGGTTTTTTAAATAATAATTTATTTTACCTCTTCAACTTCTTTTGCTTTCATGTTTTTTAATTCTTCTGGTGGCATGTTAAAATATGTTTCAACATTTCTGGTAAACATTTCTTTAAACTGTGCAATTTATTTTCTTAAATTTTTATTTATAATAATAAATTAATAGACTGTATTTAAACCTCTTCGGTTGTAATGCATCTTCCATTTTCATCCCATACATTTGCGTTGCATTCCACCTAAAACTTATATTTTAAATTTAAATATTTTTTGTATGATTTTATTTTTGTTTAAATACCGTGAAAATGACAAAACAGAGGAATAAAGTTTTGGAAAACATGATGGTGCCCATTCTGCTGCTTTACAAACTAGATATTAGCAATGACGGGCTATTTATAAAAGTTGCACTAATGACTAAATTAGGCTCTTCCTGGTATATTTTTATTTAATTTTAGTCAAATAACGTAGTCATTATTTTGTAATGCATTGTTTCTCAAACTTTCGAAAGCTACGTACCCAGTTTTAGAATTTTTTGTACTTTTTAAAGGAAGTACGAGTAACTAACAGTATAACTAATTGTTTCATAAAATTATAAATTGTATGTAAGATAACTACAGTACGTAAAATGTGTGTAAAAACTCACAACAATGATTTTCTAGCTAACAAGAATTTAATACAAAATGCACGCGCACTACCGTTTGAGAATCAGTTCACAAACGACAGTAAAATTGCTGTAATCTTTTATAATACTTATAATACTCAGCGCAATTTTTTCGGATTATTATTTTATTAAATCAAATTGTATCAATGGTTACTTTTTCAATGACTATCTACTGTATAATAATCAATGACTATATTGGATAACACTGTATTTTGCAATTGAAATTGTAAATTGGCAAATAGACGAATTCTATTGGTTATTGAAAACGTTCAATTTTGTCTACGACGTTTCAAGTTATAACATTACGGTTGCAATTGATCAATTGAAGTAATGCAATGACTTGTGTGATGGATTAACAATGATTCAAACTCACTTTAACCGATTTATTTGCTTTGGTTATATTTTGGTTTTGGTTAATACAGTATATCCTTGTAACTTCACGCCTTAAAACTTCAAAAATGTTCAATAATCTGAATAAAATTAAATATCCTAAAATAGCATGCAACTTTGTTTTTAACTTCCAATTTTATAACTATCAGATAAATAAAATTAATTGTTAATTCTAAGCAGTAAAAGTTATTATTTCTTATTTTAATGCCATCTTGTACCATTTTAGAATTTACGAGAGACTAATAAATGTTTGCACTGAAGCCAATAACCAATTGTACCATTGAGTATTAAAATAAACCATCGGCTAACATTCAGAAGTTAAATTGAGTTTTATTTCACTCCAAATAACATTCTTAAAGAATTTAAGAAAGTTGAACAATTCAGTGGCTTTGTTAACTACTGAATTGCATTATTTTCCAACAAAAAAATCAAATGTTTTCCCTCTAAAATTATAATTGAATTTCAACTTAATATTGGAGAACGAAAGCAAACCGAAATTTTTTATTATTCTTCTTCCTCCTCCTCTTCTTCTTCATCATCTTCTTCTTCCTCCTCCTCCTCTTCCTCTTCTTCCTCTTCCACTTCCTGTTTCTTGGGTGCTGCTACTGGAGGTGGTGGTGGTGGTGGCGATGCCTTCTTTTCTTTTTCCTCATCCTCATCGTCGTAGGGAACTCCACCTTTTCTTCCAGGCTGTTCTCCTAACCATTTGGGCAGTCGGCCTTTTCGGTCGTCAAAGGTGGTCATTCGTTCAGTCCAAGTTTTCTCTTGCAGGTTCACAACGAAAGACTCGTAACCCTGATAAACATTAACATTGTACATTGATAGCAAAATCATAATTGCAAAATCAAAATTTTTGTTGTTCTACAATTTGTAATTGGAAACTTACACCGTTATAAAGACCCTTTTTGTCATCATAAGTACGGCGGTCAATTCGTCGCTCATATTTGCTGGCAACTTGAATTTTAGGCTATGGCAAAAAAAAATGTTTTTATTAGCATTTAGCCTCATTTAATAAGTAGCAAAACAATGAGAATTTACTTACTGGGTATTTACCTGACAGAGCTCTAAATGAAAAAAAATACATATATTTAAAATAAAATAATTATTTAAAAACTTAAATTAATATCCTTACTCAGGTTCGAGGCCCTTCTTCAATGCTTTATTTCTATTAATTTGTCTTTGACGTTCAGTTAATTCTTTCAACTATATGAAATTAATTTAACAATTTGCATAAAGCAGTATACGTTATAACAAATAATTTTATAAATTGCAACACTTTTTCTCTTGTAATAAGAAAAATTGCCATTGAAACTAATAAGGTTTAGTCTCTTGCATAACTGTTCCCCGTGGCAAGAAATTAACGAGACAAATCACCATTGGAACTGATGAGATTTAGTCTCATATGATCCAATTGAGATAATCAACCAGTATTTAAACTTACATCGTATTCTTGTCTTTTTTGTCGTTCTTCCAAGTCGTATTTATCAGTTTCCAATTTGACAATTAGTTCCCACAGTTCCTTAGCTCTTGCTTTCAAATCGTCGTTATTCAAGCCCTCAAGCTCTAATGGCTTTACTCTGACGCTCAAAGCAATTTTCTTCTCTTCGGCCAATTGCTCTTTTGTCTTTTGAATGTCACCTCGAGATCCAACCTAAACTAATTGAAAAAATAGCTGATAAACTGTATTGTTATTCGTGTAATTCGTTTACCTTGTCTGAGACACCGACTGTACCATCTCTCTTGTGGATAATAAAATTTGGCTTTGCGGCTTCGTGATGGCTACCTTGCTTTAAAAACGCTTGACGACGCTTTTCAGCTTCTTCTAAGCGACGGCGCTTCTCCTCTAATTCCTTTTGTCGCTTTTCTTCCTAAAACAACAAAACTTTGGTTAAAATTACTGTGTTAAACTTCAACGTCGAATTCTCTCATAGATTTCTATGCTCTAATAGACTTATTTACAATTGCCTAAAATGCTTAAAATGACCAATTTCCTCCAACGCTTAATTTACCAATTTCCTCCAACGCTTAATTTACAAATTTCTTTAAATGCTAAAAATTATCAATTGTTTTCAATGCTACAAATTACCAATTGTTTTCAATGCAAAAAATGCCAATTGTTTTCAATGCTGAAATCGTTAATTGCTTTCACTACTAAAATGTCCAATTGCCCTTAATGCTAGAACATTTCATAGAATTCAACACTAAAGAGACTCCTATTCTATCAACTCCAAAATGACCAATTTTCTTCATGGATAAAATTTTCAATCGATTCCAATACTTAATTAACTCACATCGATAAAATTCTATTACGGACTTGTACTCCATTAATCAAAGAAAATTCCAAAAAAAAAAAAATTTGAACCTTTTCTTTGGCACCGATTTCGTCCAGTTGCTTTTTCATCTCCAACATTTTCTTTTCTTCTGCCTCGCGAATTTCTTTTCGTTTTGACTATGTCAAAATGCAAAATAATAAATATTTTAACCATTTGAAAAATCGTCTAAAATTCTTATAAATTTTACTTGTTTTTCTTTTAATTGTCTCAGTTCATCTTCTTCCTTAGCTTTTTGTGTTCGCCAGGTATCAAGCAACTCTTTCCACTGCTCGTCATCTGCTTCATTCTTCTTCCTCAATTTTTCCTTTTTTTTAAAAAAAAATATAGATATATATATTTACACAAAAAGCCAAACGTTATTATGAAAAATTATAACTAACCTCCATAACTTTTTCCGCTTCAGTTTTTTCAGCAGCAGAAATCACAGCTGATCTGTAACACAATTAAGCTTATAACATCACAAATAATTTTTAAATTTAAAGACACTAATACAGTATATTAACTAGACAGAATGTAACAAGAAAATAAATTGAAACTGAAAGGGCTATGCTTACTTCTTTTGGTGAGTATCCCTAAGCCATTAAGAAAAGTTTGTAAAGGAATAAGAAAAAAGAAGATAAAGTAAAGAAAAAAATTAAAAAAGGAATTTTTTAGATTCCGACTGATTTTCTAAATTGGAACTGTTTTTAACAATATTAATATTATATAACAATTTCTTTTTCTTGTCAAAGTGAAAAAAAAAGAATAATAAAGAAATGAGACTAAATCGCACCAGATCCGATGACGATATGTCCCGTTTGTTTCTTGAGATGTAAAAAAACAAATGTTAAATTTTAGAAAATCATTTGGTATAATGTTTATAAATTAGAATAAGAAAAATGAAGCAAAGCTTAGAAAAAATTAAAAAAAATTGATATACCTGCGCCTATAATAAACAATGGAAAAAATTAATTACTAAATTTCAACTTATTAAAAATTATATATAAAATACTTACTCCTCTTCTTCCTCCTCCTCACTGTTTAAAAAATTAATATCAATTAATGGTTTATTTCAATATTTATAGACGAATTGATTTACCTGTATTCATTTTCGCTGTCAGACATGGTATGAAAAGTTTTGGAAAATAAACTTTAAAAGCTCTATAAAAAAATTTATAAATAAATAATTAAAAATTTTATAACAACATAACTGATTTGACATAATAGGAAGTAAGGCAATTAGTTCAGCAAAGTTGGTTACATTTATTTTGATGCCAAAGTTGTCACTATTTATAGAAAACCAATCACTCGTTACATTCTCAAGTTACTTTGGTTACATTTGTCAAGCACTTGGATTGCTAAGGCTGTTCAATATTCAGCTACAGAGTAACATACTAGAGCCTTCAAAAAATCAGTTCTTATTTTAGAACTTTAAGCAAGAAGTGGGCCAAACTAGCTGCCAATCAATCGTGCAATTATTAACTGCTTAACATGCATTATATAATTTGCCATTGAAAACCAAATTAGATATTTTTTTCAAATTAATATGATCAGAAATGGCGTGGTATTTAGTGTAATAAATCAATAGGCAATTGATGGACAACAGAAATTCAATTAATTTAAAGAAAAACATATTTTTGTTATAAATACAGTACGTTATCGCAGTCTCACTTCATAAAATACCATGAATGGTTCATAAATCTCCAAAAAACTGACCGGAAGTTATTAGAGGTGTCACCATTTTTAAAATTTGCTCATGCATACAGTATTTTACACAAATATATACACAGATATTTTAAACAAATTTTGTAAATAGCTTGATGGTTTCCTTGGCAACGCTTAAACGCATAAAATTCCTAAAATTGGTTGAGACAAGTTAGAAATTTTTCAAACATGTTTAGTTATTATACAGTAACTACAGTATCTAATTACTAAACAAAAACAATCAAAGTTCACAATTTTTAATTAATCGTTATTCTGCTTTAGCAAACGATTATTATTAATTACTAAAAACTCAATTATACAGTAGTAGAAATTGAATTTTAAATTTCTAAAAGTCGACCTTGATCGTCCTTCCTATGTAATTTTTTTTTTGCTGGTTGGTTATTTGTCTTTTGATCACAAGGAAAAGTATCATTTGCCACTAAATAAACATTTGGAAAAATATATTGTAATCCAGAAAGTACACTCCATGCCACCATTCCATGCATACAAAAGTCTATGGAGTATAATTTGCCAGTAGCTTTGAACTTAATGGTTAACAAATTAGACAACATAAAGTTCCAATTGCACACTATAGAAACTTAAAAAAAAGTCATACAATATTATTCGCTACTTTTATCTTGGCCACTTTTGAGTTAAACTTACAAAGTTACAATAGACAAAATGTCATCAAATTTCAATTAAAACAATACAAAATCGTGCAAAAATTTACAATTTTGTGATTGGTTTTTAAATCGTCGTATGGAAAGTACAAGGAACTTGCCTTTAAAGTTTAAATTGCTTTGGTGAGAGTCAGCTGGACAGAGATGATGGAGCCTCGGCCGGAACGCACACCGAAGTCTGTGGATTTAGTGTTGGATTTTGTGGCTTATTGCAATTAAAATCGCTTGATTATTGGCTGTTAATTTTCAAAGGCGTGGTTTGCAAACTGAACAGTGAACACCACTGCGAGACTAAATATGGGAACAACATTTTGAAGTTGAAATTTCGCTTTCAACAGTCCAGCTTAAATGGCTATCTATTTTTAGTGGCCTTTTTTTGTTATGATTATTATTTTTACTGCGAATGATCAGTTGCATAGTAAAGGTAGCGGAAGAAGTGCGACACCGCTTCGAAAATATTGATGACGTCAAAAAAAAATTTCGGGGGGAAACAAAATAAAAAATCAGCAACGCTACTTTTGTTTCCAATTCGTAACTGTGGGAGTTGTTCAAAGTTACTAACGAGGACGAAGTTAACTTTGAACAAAAAATAATGAGTCACTAAAATGTGAATAAAAAAATCCAGCAAGGTTTTCAAAAAACCTAGAAGTGTCAATGCGAAATAACGATGAAACAAAACAAAAACTAAATTATAAAAACAAAAATAATTATTGTATTTTTTTATAGAAAAAAATAAAATTCAGGACCAGAAAATATTACAAAACATTACATTTTTTAACATTAAAGTCAGAAAACCTGATTTATGAACAAAAAAATTTCAAATGCAAACATTTAATTGTTTAGGACACAAAAATATCAATTTTGTAAGGCATAAAACATAATTTTTGGGCACAAAATTTTAATTTTATGGTGTAGTATAGCGTTAGTATTGTGTAGTATAGACAAGTTCAACTTTGAAGATAAACGTTTGACTGTTAGCACCAAAATTTGACTGTAACTCAGGTTCACTTATTTACATTGGACAATTGTGCTTTCGAGAAAATGGTGTTCGACAAATCATGGTCTAATCTCAAATGAAACAATTGACACGTAGGACATAATAAATCTAAAGTCAATTGATTTCTTAGTTGCAACTATAAACTTTTAAAGTTTCAGAAAAAAAAAACCATTATCTTTGTGAACTCAACAGTTAGGACTTTCAACAATTTAAAATTCAATGCCCTATTTGCTCAATTCTTATACACAAGGTCGACTTTCTTTGTGTAAATCTATGCAATCAGTAAAATCACTTTTTCTAAATTGAAGCTGTTTTTTTTCTTAAAAATAATCGAGATATAACGACAATATCGCAAATGGCATTTAGTCTCGCTTCTTTATTGACAGTTTTTCTTAGTGTTCCAATTTGGAAAATTACCCGGAATGAGTTTCTTATGCGGAAAAATAAATCACTGAATTTCCAACCCATTTTTCTTATGTTCATTGTACAGTGCAAATTATTATACAGTACTTTGGTTTAGCAGTTTGTGAACATCAGGGTTTATGAAAAGCAATGTCATTTAAAATAAATGTCTCCTCATAAACTCTTGTGTTCTCAAACTGTTGAACCAAAGCTTAAATATGTCAGAAATCCAAGTCTAAATTATTTTTCCATTAGCTCTTAACATTGTTTAGCGTGAAACATTTATTTTTGTCATAACTATTCTTCGCAACTTAATTCAGAAGTGAGAAACAACTTTCACTAACAAAAAATAAAAAAAAACAATGCTTAAAAAACAAATATTTGGCAGCCATTCATAAATCATCTTCATCGTCACCTAATGACACCAAAGTCAGACACTTGGGTCTACCTTTATTTTTAAGTCTACAGGGTGGCTGATCAGTGTGAACACAACTACACGAATGATGCAATAATCATCGATAAGAAATTAGTAATAAAATTTAATATAATACAAAAACATGATGTATTTTAAGCCTAGCTTCCATGCAATTTATGTCTTAAAAACATTTTCTTTATACAGTCATGGTAAAGTTAAGCTGCAAATATGACGCAACAAAAAGACGCAATATTTTGTTTAAATTATCAATGCATTGAAAATCTAAATTGTCAACAGTGTCAGTTGGTTTATGCCATACAGGAGGAAATGGCACTGGAATTAAGTGAAGTACATGGACACCTTCAACAAACATTACAAAATCAAAAATAATTAAAAATATAATACAATTGTAACCGATACTGTACCTCTTCGAAGAAATGGAATATGATCATCTTGAACGCCTTCCCAAGCTAATCGATTAGTAAAATAGGGTTTTAATCCTGTTTGTATTAAACCTTTTTCATTCAAAAGTCGTTCTATTAATTGAGAAAAAAATTAGATAGTATTACGTCAAATTTTTATTGCTATAAAAGTATGTTGCTTACCAATATCTTGCATTTTTGAAAATAAATGCGATGTTTCATCAAAAAAATTGACAAACGTTGGATTTCGATAGCCAAGTAAATCCAATAAAACCATGACATCCTTCAAAATAATAATTTAATTTATAGTTAAATACGCGAGTTTGAAAATAAGAGTCACCATTCGTTGAAGATGATTGGTGGTTTTGTTGCTGTTTAATGGATGATTATAATAAGTCGTTGATAGTTTGTGAGCCAAGTGTCTGGAACCATAAATGGAATCCGTTTCAGTCCAGTCCACAAATGCTTCTTCACCATCAAAAAATATCAATTGCAACGTCAAATCATTTGTCTTAAAAATAATACAAGTAAATAATCAATGTACTGAAAAGATATAGAAGTGTCGTGACTTACACTAGCACTGTAGTTTTTCAAAAACGGGTCAAGAAGTTGAGCCAGATTGATCATCATGCTGCAAGGCACCGCTGAGTCAGTGGCCAAAACCATGTCTGGATTTCTGTCCATTTTGCTATCATAATGGCAAGCCAACACCAAATGTCGATGAGCATTGGGGTTCAACGTAGCAATAATATTGCTAAATTCAACAAGTCCAACAACTGTGTCTTGAGAAAATGTGTCCAGTTTAACATCCCAGTTAAGTGATTGCATCGAATTGACAATAAACTTACATTAAATTAGTACGGTAAAAATGATTGATTTAAATACAATGAATTTTTTTTTTTACATTTTTAACAGCATCATGACCTCTGGTTCCGACTACTCTTGGAATTGCAATTCTGGATAACGTTTGGTTGAATAAAAAGTTATTGGATAAACCGGAAATTGAAGTTAAAGCCTCAGGAGTCACGTGCGATGGTACATGAAGGAGCTGTACAATTACAATTATTATTTGAAATTAAGCATAAAACTTAGCGTGACACTTTCAAGATCCTTGGCCTAATTATTCACTTTAAGTTTAAAAGTTTGTTAACTGACCTTCTTTTCTATCATTTAAAATGCTAAATAAAATGACTAACGATCAAAGTCGATAAAATGCGACCAAACAAAAAAATATTGTTCTAAAGTCTTGAATTTTAATAAAATGTGACTCTGATCGTTCTTCTCACATGCATTTGACAATGTTACCTTTTTGTTAAACCATTCAGTTCCTCTAAGTGCTAATGACGTTTCCAAAAGCACAAATGACGTGAACAACTTCCACAATTTAGCCATTTGTACTGTGTAGGTTAAGCGTAACAACAAACCAGTTATTTAGTAAAATGGTTTTTACTATAATAACTTTACAACGCTGTTTATTTGACGTCAATCTACTGCAGTTATTAAAGTTGTTTTTGAAAAATGTTGCTGATTAGCTGAAACGTCAACGTAAACATTATTGAGTAATTTAAAATCATTGAAAAACGTAGGCGGAGTTTAAAAGTTCACATTGGCAATTATAAAAAAAATTGTAAAACCAAAACTACAAAAAAATTCAAATAAAAAATCATGATTTAAATTAATTTACTAGTAATAAAAATTACTCTTCATTCCAGCAGTGATTCCATCACTTTCAGAACACCCTCAAGTAAGACATCCGTTTTTATTTTACTAATCATCATTCTTCATTATCCTTTTAATCCACAATTCTTCAGTTACTGTTTATCAGAAACCTAAAAGCTTAAAATGTTCATTAAGTAATGCTCTGTATAAAGTATGAGCTAACTTCATGATAAAATACTGTAACTGCGCATTTATAATGCACAATATATGCGTAGTTTCACTGAAAATCAATATCAAGTTTATAACCTTGATTTCCAAACATTTACTCGTACAGTAAATGCGCACAATTTAATGGCAAAGTTCAATGAAACTGATCATTATGAATGGATAAAATCATGACAACTTAATTAAAGTGTACCATTAACTTGATTTAAATATTAAATTTAACTCTAAAGTATAGTAAAGTTGTTAAATAATTCGGTTATTGCCCCCGATGCTTTTTAAGGAGCAGGATTTTTGCGCTATTTCAATGAGAAGCTATGCAGTGAGGCCTTTATGTTCTCTGCCGGCTGTGTTCGTACCCATAGCGGCATACCATTCCGTGAACGTAGCCGTTAAAATAAAAGCTATGCAATGAAGTGATTTATTTACATTTGCTTCCGATTGAAATAACATGTAATTGCTGCCCCTTTAACAATACCATTTAAAGGAAATAACAAACTAGTTAGTAAGTTAATCAAATTTTGCCACTAAATATTTTGTAGAAAAAACTTCTGTTACATCCCGAGGTATTGAATTGCAAAGTTGTTAATAAGATTGAAAAAGAAATTCGTTTAAGGTAATACATTAATGAATGCAATGTCTTTAATGGTACTCTAAAGGTATAATGCTATGGTAAAAACAACACATCATAATCGTAAACACTGTAAAGATCTTGATATGATTATTACATGTATAATGTATAGTATAATATGCAAGAGAATAAAACCTCAGCATTTTAACTATTTCATTTTAGTATACAATCTACATCATGAGTAATTGAAACTGGATTATAACTTGGATTAAAATTCAGATTAACAGATATGTTGGCAACACTGATAGAATATGATTCGCACTCCAGCTAACTTCCGGTTTTAAAACAATCATTATTGGTTGACAGCAAATTCAGTCTTAAAAGTTTAATACCGCATATAACATTGATTTTCAAACTATAATACGCTTTTACTAGATTTTTACTAGTATTTTATTGCACATTTTTCAAAACTTTTAATAAATTTTGAAATACTTTTTTTTTTGCACTTTAAGTAAAAATTTAAGTAAATATTACAAATCGTTTGGCTTCATAAGAAAACCACACAACTTGTTTGTATGTCAATAGAAACAGATTTCGATTGAAATTAATGCAATTCAATCTCGTTTCAATATAACGATAAAGATACGAGATAAATCTGCATTAAATCCAATGAAATTAAGTGTCGTTTCATTACCAATATTACAATAAAGAAACGAAATAAATCTTTAGTGAAAAAAATAAAGTTACGAAATTTTCTGCTTAACTCGACCAAATGTTTATAACGCACTGCCAATTTTCGTTTGATATTTTCTAAAACTTTACATTTTTTAAAAGTATATTTTAGACAATTTTTGATATATTTAATCGATATTAAGTACATTTCTGCACCAGTTTTGGACAATCAATGGTTAAAGTTAATATAGTTAACCAGAAAGTACCAAAGTTTGAAAAACAATGCTGTCGGTACAGTGTAACTTGTTGTCAAATAGCCAATAAAATCCAGGATAAACACAGTCTAGAGTAATAACTCCTTTCAACGATTTTAATCTAGCAAATTTTGCCTCAAAAAACTGTCGCTCATTCCATTGAGCAAACTCAGTCCAAACTCATATTTTACTATACACACTAAAAGAAAAACTCTGGCATAAAAATAAAAAAATTCAAAGAGTATAACTCTCACAGTAGAATGAATTGCCATTTCAAATTAACTTCAATTATTAAATTCACCAAAACCAAAAAAAAATCATGTATAAAACAAAAAATAAATTTTAAAATTGAAGTGTACAATGATAATTATGAGATAAACTATTTTTATGAAGTGTAAAAGTTAACAAAAGTACATAATTTCGTGTTTAAAAACAAAATGTAAATAAATGGGTAGTCATGACTCATGAATAATAAAATTTCAAACGGTATCATGATTTGTTTTAAATTATAAACAAAAGACACAGTCTCAGCCAAAAAAAAAAAATAATAATATTAACACAAAATAAACTACTAATAAAATTCCTAACATATGATATAAAAATATTTCTTACAATAGAAGCTCGTTATTTGCATATTTGATGGCTTGTCTCACAAATACCATCTCGAAAAATAGCTTGTGGGACATGCAACATTCGATATTGTTATTAAAAAAATAAAAAAAGATAAAAAATTTTGGAATCTGGTTTAAATAAATGGCAAACATTCGCCTTTTAAACGATTATTTGATAATCGATTAGTGGCTCCTAGTTCCTGAGTAAGACGGTGCCAAAAATGATATGCCCTATACAAAAGATATTGGACCTGCCGCCCAAATAATGAGACGGCAATTTTTTTTTAAAGAAATTAACACTTACAGAGTTAAGATATGTCAAATTCACGTACCAAATCAAACATTTTCATCTCTTTTAAATTTTTTTAAACAAAAAATAAGGAATGTTACTTAAGTTATTGACTTGCTCGTTTAAAAATCGCTATTTGGTCTAAAAATTCACAAACTTATGAATTGGAAGGCAAAAAAAAGTCACCATTTTTTTTGCTATGATGACTAAAATAACATCTAAAAAATTGGTAGTTGGAAGCTACAGTTATGTTTAGTGATTTTCAAGTATCCCATAATAATAGCGAGCTTCTAATGTACCCACCGTTATCCATCCTAGCTTAACCGGCCGTTTAATAAGAGTAGCAAAAGCATCCGAGAACTTTACCCCAGAGAGAAAAATGACGCCTCCGTTGAGTCCCAGTGCAAAACAATATTATTGATCTTTACGATCGGAATCTCCTTCTTCGTCAGTCATCACAGTCACTAAGGTGCCAACCACTTTGCTCAAATTGTCAGCCATGTAAAAAAGATTTTCCACTTTTTCATAAGCGTGAAGACTAGACTCTGAAAATCACAAGAAGAAATACACAGGCGTATTTAGAAACATTTATGCTTTGGACAAAATGTAGAAAGAGATTTCAAATTGTACCATGCAATTCTCAGTTACCCGTGTCGACCAATGGCTCGACTGAGTGCCCATTGACTTGAGATAATTGTCCACTATTCTGCGAAAGCGTCGACTGTTTAGACCTCCCACCATAAGGCTGAAAAACATTCGAGTAAATTATATAGACAATATCTTCAAATAATAAAGAAAAAACTGAGATACAATAGTTTAATGAAATTATTAGCTAATTTCAAACTTCAAAAACTGCAAGTACATCACCACAGTATTACAGTTCTCCGAAAAAACCGTTTAATGAAACTAAAAAGCAGTTGAAAAGCACTGCATCTCAGTATAACGCTCTTACTTCATCCAGCAGTTGTCTTAGCCTTTGTAACTGAGCTTCTAACTGTCGATTATGATCCTCTAAAATTTGCATTCGAGTTTCTAGTCTTCCTTTATGCTGCCTTAACAACCGAGCTTCGGCTAACATTTCAGCTTCCTTTCCCACACCTCCACTCTAAACAGGTAAAAAATAAACATACCAATTACCTTTGTACGAAAGTTTCCTTAATAATAATGATTTACTTGTCCAAAAGTGCTATCTTCATTTCCTAAAGCTTGAGCTCCAAGTTGGCAATGATGAGAAGCCCTCAATCGTTCATACTCTGCTTGCAACGTTTTATTCTCTTCTTCCAGACCTTGGATCATATATTCCAGTTCCTCACGCTGTTCAGCGTCAATTGCAACCATAATTTGAGCTGGACTTTTCGGCTAAACATTGTTAAAATAAAATTAATAGTTAAAACGGTGCCTAAAATAGAAAAAAGAAAATACTTACGACAGGAACGCTTGTATCTCCATTTAATGACCGACAATACTGAGCTATTAAGTGGTGCTCTTCCTCACTCCGAGATAAAGACCTAAAACATAAACAAAATCTAAATTTACAAATAGTCCTGCTACGTTATTAAAGCCTCTTTCAAAAATTAACAACAAAAACACCCCTTAAATCGATTAATGACAATACTTTTCGTTGTTAAATTGAAAGCCTGTAGACCTTCTGTTCTAATAATAATAAAACTAACAACATTTGGCAATAATGTTCTAAACAAACTTAGACTATAAAAGCCAACAGCTGGTGCAAGCTGTTTCATGTAGAAATCCACAAAATAAATGTTAGTTTCTTAATTTAATGTTCAGCCGATTGCGTTCATATCTATCGCGGCATAATGTTTCTATTGTAATCAATATCAATTCCATCAGTAGCAAATAGCGAAAAAAGCAAGTACTGCAAACTTACGTAAAATAAATTTCTTTCAACTCTACACTTCAAAAAAAACTCCTTAATTAAAAGTCATAATTTGTATACTTACGAATCTGGGGTACTGCTACTTCTATCTTTCAGCTCCATTTCAGCTAAACGACTAGCACACTTTTCTAACTTGGAATGCATATCTCCTCTGGATGGTGAGGTGGGCTGAGGGGACGGTGCAGGGCTTTCAAAATCATCTCCTTCAAGCACAGTTTGCACTGGAAGATAACCCAACCTCGGATGCTTTTTGAAGTAGCGTTTTGATTTAAATTTGTTACGAACGATACGTGTAAAATCTCTAACGTCTTCGCCTGATGTTGACTATAAAATAGAAATAAAAAACTTAAATAATATCTTGTTGGCTTAAGGTTGCTATTTTAATCACTTACTGCTGAGCAGTATTCCTGCATAGGATGTGTTAATTTATGATTCTTCGCTCGGCGCCCAGAGAAGAAACAAATTTGACAGATATCAAAATTGAAACACTTGAGGCAGCGGTACCTCAAGCCAATAATTGGATACTCTTTACAAATATTGCACTTGGCCTGATGTTTGGCAGTTTCCGAAACCGCTAATCGATGAAGAACTGCAAGCCAAACCATGGACTGTGGTTCATTCTGCATCCATGCTAGAAAAACTCCGACTTGAACTTCGGATTTATTCCCGCCTCTCTCAAAACAACTACGAACACTTGGCTCAATGTTACTACCACCAAACGCGGCAATTTCTCCCAGTTGTTTTGGAATCTGTAATTTTTAAATATTAGATTATTCATACCTTTTTAACGTGGCAGTCACAATAAATTATATTAGAGGCTTTCTTTTTTAATAATACTGGGTGCTTTTGAACAATGTCTTTGACAAAGCCAATCAATAAACGAAACTAAATCTTAACAGTTCCAATGACGGTTTTTTCGTTTATTTTTTGTCATAGGAAAAAATTGCTTCATTTTAGAAAATTACTCTGTATAAAGCCCATTTTTAACCCAAAATGATACTTAAACAAATTAATTACCTGTAAACAATCATACAAAAGAAGACCTAATTTCCTCTGATCAACAACTCCATTTGAGCTTGAGATTAAACGGAACAAATCTATAAAAAACAATTACTAAGTAAAACCTACTAAAATAATATCCGAATGCTTCAAAATGTCCCTTACATCTGAGTTTTTCTTCCAGGTTCCCTTTACACATGATTATTAATCCAACCTTGAACGAAAGAACTCTTATTTGTCCCAGTCTGGTGACCACAGTGTCTGGCAGTGAATGGTCTCTCGAAACACTGCCTCCACTGTCGTACACATTAAGAATCCAATTGAGACATAAATCGATGCACAAAGGAACATTGACAAGTAAAGGTCGTTCACTAGCCAAACCTTCATATAAGGCAGTCAAAAAACTGATAATTTCTGATACGTCAATCATTCTATCATTATGAGCTCTTAATCCATGCTGCTCAAACGTTTCTACCGCTGTGTTTAACTGGATTAAATCCACTGAAATGTTCATTTAACCAATTAGCCATTTAACATAATTAGTTTATATTATTTTGATATTTACGGCAAAGATGTTTTTGGACAGTTCTCAGTTTTAAACCCGTTCGATATGCGCAAAATCGTACGTCGTTAAATTCGGTCAACGACTTCATTAATTCGTCGAATTTTGGATGATCCCAATGTGTCGTTTCTGTAGCATGACTAATACAAGAGAAAAATAAATAAATTTAATTTATGTCGCGTAAAAATTTCTTATGGTTCAGTATATTACTTTATGAAATAAGGCACTTTATTATTAGCTACAGCTCTCTCCCATGGCCGTTCAACCGAGGCTGTTAAAATAATAAAAAAAAATGAATAAAGTTACAAAAATAATATAACTTAATTTCTGAAAGTATGACGGGTTTCAAAATCAAAAAAATAAAAGCTGACAGTACTGTACAATAAATTATTATATAAGCAAATAAATTGTCTGTCAAAATAAAATTTTTACATTTAAATTTTTTAAAAAGAAAAATATGGAAACGTGTATTAGGTTGTTTCGTTAAATTAGCTTTGGAAATTAATCCAAAGAAAAGCTACCAAAATTATTTAAGAAAATTACAAAAAAAAACTAGTTATTAAATAACAATTAATTGTTTATTCCAAATTCTGAATAAAATAACTAAATAAACAAACTTACCATTAAGAAAATGTTGAGACATTGGCCCAAACTCCTTTCCGACATCTTTCAGCTGCCTTACACGGTCATCGATCGATGACTTGATATTTTTAAACCAATTGTTAATATCTTCTAGCCTAGAAAGATTGGCAGGAGAAAGTTGCACATTCTGGGTAGTCAACATGGTTGCTTGATCTTTGAGTTCATCCATAAAGTTCTCAATCGATAATATGTGTTCGCGGAAGTTCTGCAAACCAAAATTACAAAAATCAGATCTAAAACAATTAAAAAATAAATAAATAAAAAAATTACCTTTAACTCGTTCATTTGCTCTGGAACATGATCTAAAAGCAGCTCAGAAACTGGAGGCCAATGAGCCTTCATATAATCCGCAGTTTGCAAAGCAGCACAAACATTATCCATCGTTTTCTGGAAAGACTTCATTTGCTGTAACAATTCTTCTAACTTTCTGTGCTTAATATCCGTCGTTTCCAAAAGCATATTCCATTTCTCAGAAAGTTTACTAACTTCTCGTCTAACCCCTCTCATCACTTCCCTGGCTTGTTCTTCTGCTGAGCGATAACCTTGTCGAGCATCGGCAGCGTAACCCTTAGGTTCGGTATCTGATGTGTCTGATGAAACCGGTTGTTCATTGGCTATATATTGTCTTCCCATTCGCAAATTGTTTTCAATAACAGGTCTTTTATCTTCCAACTGTCTTCTGAAGGAACGATGCTCATCCAACTGTCTTTGCAGAATCCCACAATCACCGGCGATGACGACGTTGGAAGCACCTAATTCAGTCTCTTTTTTGATCACCCACTCCATCAATTCACGAAGAGATAGCAAAAGTTGACTCCACTGTTCTCCACCTTCAAGACGATCTCTAAAAATCATGCATATAAAACTTGAGTTAAATACTGCGAGTTTAAAGTAATCTTTGGGTCATAATTCTTACCTAATTCTCATTGCTCTTTCTTTAAGGGTGTTCCACCGATGATTCATCTCATCCAGCCTTCTCTGAAGAGCCATGGTGTCCTCTTCCCTTTCAAGCCCTTGCAAAATACGATGACCAGTTTCATTGAGAGATGAATAAATGTCACGATGAGTATCAATTTCGAGTTGAATATCCTGCAAAAATCAATACCGATAAATCTCAAATTCTCTAAATTTTCAGAAAACAAACATTAAACGGCTTAAACAAGTTAATTTTCAAATAATTAAGTCTGCGCTTATTATTTTTTCCCCTCAATTTTTTACTTCGTACTCATTCAAAGTTGATATACTATTTTTTTGTAACCCAAGTGCTGTACTTTACTGCCACTTGGCCTAATTTAAAATTTGATATCGGAAACTGTAAATTTTTAATGAGACACAGTAATTATTGATGCGACATTTAATATTTTTAGACTTTATAATGGGCAATGACTTCCTCAACTGTATTGCCTGCTTAATTTCTTAACGTGACCGATTTAGTTTCATTTTTTACCAAGTACAATGCAACTCATTCAAATTTCAAAATAATTTGAAGATTTTTCTAAGAAAAAAAAAACTAATAAGATAGTATCAAGCGAATACAGCATGTTTTCTAAATATCAAAATAAATAAAAATTAAATTCTTATAGTATAACAGCTACAAGATGGTAAGCTGCTATAGAAAACGCAAACACAAAATGCACAAGTTACAGGGTGGATGTGTACCGTACACTTTGAATGTAAACAAACAGCTTTGTGTTTTCAACACAAGTTACGTTCCGATCTGGTTCTAGCTATTTTAGTGCCTAGTAAAGACATTTTTGAAAAATTGTTGACAAAACTTAAAGAGAAATCAAACATAATTACTTTCAACATAAGCAATGAAAAAGTTAAAGCAACCTATATTTAGACGCCGTTATCACATATCTACAGTAACGACTTGTTACATATTTACTGCATCATATTTTTAACTGTAAGAAAAATTCAATAATGGCATAACAAAAAATATGGAATGTGCCACTTGAAAATATTCTAAATATTGACTTCAAAGCACAGAATCGAACTATTTATAATTTTAGTGACTTTTTTGATGTGTAGAGCACTTAAATCTGGGTACACTATATTAAAAACATTGTTCTTCGACTTTAAAAAATAAATTTAGATTTTCTAGGAACTAATTTCACTGAACTGGTATGCCAAATTGCTAATAGATGCTAAATTGCTAATGTGGACAAGGGTCTGGTTGATTTTCCCCATAATAAATTTTGCCTAAAAACTTCACTATTCGTCCATTAAGAAGAGACTGCAGTAAATTGATTTCAACAAATATTTATCTCGTTTCTCAGTTGTTCTTAAAAGAAAATTTCAATGTAAATTTCCTATTTCTTTATTATTATAATAAAGTGAGACTAAGTTGCATTGATTCTAATAAAAAAAATTGCCTTGCACCTTAATTGACTTACAATACATTCATCAGCTTTTTTATGAAGCCGACGTTATGCAACTTTAATGTCTAAATTTAATATTACGTTGATTTAATTTACTATAAACCGAATTAAACTTAGGAAGAATTTTCTTTTCTTACAATTACTATTCAAACGATTTAGTTGTTCAATGTACTGTATACTGTATAGCGTTAATATTAACATTTAGATACTAAATTTGCCATTTTAAGTTTAGTTTTTGTTTTAAAACGCAATTTAATTCCAATGGCTAAAACACATTTTCCTATTATCTGTATACCTAATCGAGAAACTTCATCTCAATTATTTTTTTTTGTATGGTCACGAACTTTTGATTTCCATTAATGCCAAATTATAGCTTCTTTCTTATAAATAACCAAATTAAGTTGCTTGACAATTAAATTTGACTAAAATAGAGCAATATTCTTAATGACATTTCTTAACCTTACTAATCTTCAGCTGCATTTCGTTAATTTGTAATATAAGTTGATCAACCGGTGACGAGCATCTTCGAGAAGCAACCGAGCCATATATCGAATTTGGGCTGAGATAAATCTGCGAACTCCTCTTAAAACGATCCCTATAGGGTTGATGCAAGTTACGGGGCAAAGTTGACCACGCTTGCATAGTCGTCATCGTACACCATGCATACACACCCGTTCATAAACTAAAAATTTTCTATAATATCGCGCCTTCTTCCGTCTATATGTGATAAGTCGAGTGTGTTAAACAGCCAGCCCACTTTTTTAATGGCTAAATGTCTGATTGACAACAACCAGGCATCATAATATATCCACCCTCCCTCCTTAAGCCTCTCTTTCATGCATAAAATTGTATAAACACTTTTTTAAAAAAAGTTGACTTACTTTGAGATCCGCCCTCCATTTGGTTAAGTCTCCATCTTGTCCCCCTTGACTATTAGCGTCTTCAGTCACACTATCTACAGCTGACTCAACTTCAGACAACCAACCGAAAAATTTCTCCAGAGCCTTATCAAAATTATGGAGCGAATTGATGGCGCTCATCAGAGCTTTTCCTCTCAGCATACAACTAGAAAGATAAATAAACATGCCATCATTTAAAAATTTTAACTAATAAAAATGCCAGAAGTTGTGTTATACAAATTGCAATAATAATGGTAAATCTTGCAAATGTCAATTCGACAGAAACATGTAATTAAAGAATAAAACAAAACCAATAATAAGATATATAGTTACGTAATAGAAAGATTTGATAAATAAACTATAAATCGATTCAATTTTAAACCAATAACTGTAAATCAGTGTTAATAAAACTTTCATTAAACAAATGTGATAATTACCTTGTACTCAGCTGAGCAAAACGTTGATTTATCCTATCCATTATGGCATTTACTTTTCTTGTATCGTTTTGATGATAATCAGAAATAAGTTTGTTGGCCATTTGATTCAGAGCTTCGATCGTTGCCTTGTATTGAAGTAAATCATTACTTAAAACCTGAAAATATTTTTAATTTCAGATAAGATTAAGCAATAAAAAACTTAGAATTGCATGTATTCATACTTTGCATAACTTTTAATTAGCAATGCATGTAAATGTATTTTTAATTTTTATGCACAGCTGCGCATAATGTAAAATTATTTATAAAAATTTTATAAATGATGCAAGTATAAATTAAGAAAATAAGAAAAAAAGTCGTAAATTTTAAATTTTATTGCTTTTTTTTTAAAAAAAAAAAGCAATAAAATTTAAGTGTCACATGCCTACTATAAATCTTAATTGACTAAAACTGTAACGGAAGCTAAAATAATATAAATTGATATGCACTAGTAAACTCTTAATTTTTATACTTTATAGCAGATTATTTTCTAAATTTGAACACTTTTTCTCCCATACATAGAAAAAAAGAACAAATCGCCATTGGAGCTGATAAGATCTAGTCCCGGTTATTTGACCTGTAACAAAGTTCCAATTTAGAAAATCACCCTGTATTTTTGACCAGAGACACATTTGAAGATTCTGTAATTATAATGTCTACGCCAAAAACCGACATTAAAGACCCGAAACAAACAACAAATTCAGCCCCGAATAACCAATTTATACCAGTACATATTAAAATACACTAATCTAATGTGTACAAATCAAATCAAGCCATCGTATATCACATTTTGTGTCTTAATAACCAATAAAATTCAAGAGTTCACATAATGCAGTTAATAAGAACTAATTTTGATTACTAAACACTGGAATCTGGTGCCTGATATTCAGTGTTAACATATTAACGGATAACTCAAGAAAAAATTCATAAACCGGATTAAATAATCAATGTTTATCTAAGAAAGTAAAAAAAAGAAATTGCTCAATTTAACGTGAAAATAATCCTGCATAATTACTTTTTGCTCTTGTGCCTGGGCGTCAAGAACGTCAATTGTGTGTCCAATAAATGCCAATCTTTCCAAGCGTGTTTCGATATGTGACAGCCACATCTCAACTTCCAGCCTTTTCTGATCGAAAAGGCGACTCTCAGCCAGCATCAAATCGAGCTGTGATCGACGCTGCATTGTTTTATCTTCTAATAATTTCCACTGCTTATTTACATCTACCTCTAAAATCGAGATGTTAAAACCATCAAAAATTGCTGAACATACAGTAAGTTCAGAATTGCAATGCATTTACCTGCGTTGCCAACATTGACTTGCACCTTTTTGGACGGATCCTTTATTAATTGGGAAGAGTATAAGGTTTCACAATGAAGAATCTTTTGCTGCAGTTGCTCTAATACATTCTGCAATTAAAAATAATAAAATTTAATGATAAATTATCACCCAGGTAAAACTTTTCCTTATTTTCTTTCTAAATACGTGACAACGTACTAAATTATGTGATTGTAAACAATAAATATCGATCATCAATACGCTGCTAGTCCATCATCTAAAGATGCAATCAGAAGCCGAAAGAAATAAATTTATTGGAATAATATGCCAACTTGTAGTTGTAAAATATCACATTTTTGAAATCGAAATTGGTGACCTTTATATTGACATGAAATGCACACTCATCTACTGCAGAAATAAGAAAGAAGCGACGATTGTAATAAAATAAAAATCAATGGACGACGTTGAATTAAAACACAAATAGCCCCACACACACATACACACACTCTCTTTCTCTCTCGCTTTTACACACACAACTGCAAAAGGCAATGGTGAGACAAGCGATGAGCATTATGGGAAAATTATCGATCTTTTAACGGATCAATAATAATGAGCTACTACTGTACAACTGTACTAAGTCACAACTATGAAATTTTAACCAGATTTAAGGTAGGAAAAAGTAACAATTTTCATTTATAAAAAGAAACACAAAACAAAAAAAAATTGACAATAAAAGTTTCAAAAAACATTATGAATTATTAATAAGTTATTAAAGTAAAATAAAAAATGCAGCAACAAAAACTCTTAAAAAAAAATTTAAATAATTAAAAAAAACTATTAAAATTCAAACATTAAAACTTTTTAAACTTAAGTCGGCTATGCCAATGCAATTCAATTAATCTATTTTAGTTTATACAAAGTGATTTTCTAAACTGAGACACTTTTTCCAGAAAGAAACAAGAATAAGATCCATTGAAACCAATACAATTTAGTCTCGTTTCTTTATTGATCCTGTAAAATACTGTTCAATTTATGAAATCACCCGGATATACTTTTGGTGCTTTATTATGTCAGTCCATTGCAAAAAAAATAAATTTATTTTGAACCACTTTTACAATTTCTTATGTCAACATATTTTTTAGTTATGTTTTTGTAACTCTAATCTCACTTAACATCAGTTTGTAATAACATTCAACAGAAAATACAGTAAGAAAAAAGCAATTCAATATATCGAATCTTAAACCTACAGTAGTACTCCAGTATATTAAAATAGCAATTTAACTTCAGAAAATATCGTACTTGTTTACCTTCCACGAATTCTCATTAGCTTTATAACGAATTTTTTTCTTTTACTTATAAAAAAAAACTTCATAATATATTGATGTTAACTTTTTTTTTTGTTTTAAACTATAAGTTAACTTGATTAAAGTAGAAATCTCTAAGTTATGTAAACCATTATAAGCCTTTCGATCAAACTTAACACGGCAATCACGCATTACTTTTGTGTATCGAGGAAAAGAGAAAGCACTAGGGCAACGCCTAGCTTTGATTAATGCGGATCCATTAACAACACCAACCGGCAAGACACTTCGGTCAATCCGGGAATGGTTATTGATTAATAAAATGATTAAAGCCGGCAAGTTAACATTTATTTTTCTCAGCGTCCCTATTAATTAAAACCCCTAATTTATTACTGATAACGTACCAAACTTCAAGTAATAAAATCTATTACAATTTTCGGTCTCAAAACTAAAGAATAATGAATAATTTTAAAAGTTGTTTGAACTTATTCACTAAATAATCCTGTATATAAATTAATAGTGCTTACCCACTCAACAATGCCATATAACTTCCTATAAACTTACTAAATTAATTATAATGTCCACTATAGTAATTGGATACACGAGTTTCAATGCTCTGCAAACGCAATTAATATTATTAAGACTGAACTGTACAGGATACCATTACAGCATACAAGTAAAACTTTTGTAAAGGATAGGAATTCGGATAGAATTTATTAAAACAAATCATAGCTAATTTCACCCCATTTAAAATCTAACAAACTAAAATTTGTTGCAAAACCCAAAGAATAACATTTTCTAGAAAGATCACAAAAAGATTATCTTGAAATGTATAATAAAAATTCTACCTTGTGTTTGTCAATTTGGCTGGTTGTTTCTCCGATATCTCCAACAGTTACATTTTGGGCTTGTAACATAGGTTCCATCAACGCGATCAAATGTTGCACCGTTTTTGTACTTTTGCTTGGTGACAATTTTTGATCACTTTCCAACACGGTTATCGATTCCAGTTCCAACGTTTTACCAGCAAGTTCGCTCAATGTTTTACGTTCCTCAGCAAGACTCTTCATCTGATCAGTTAATTCGTCGGGTATTTGTTCTCCAACCGCTTCACACTGCTTCTTCAGACCTTCATGAATTTTATTCAAAACTTTCACAGTAGATAAGTCAGACGCACAAATATCCAAAGCTTTCTAATATCCAATAACATAAAAAATTAATATTAAATCACCAGTCCGGAGTTAATTTCAAAACCTTTTTCTCGGGTTCAGTTATAGCTTCATTGCTAATTATTTCTTTGGTGATTCCAAATACCAATAAAAGAGCCTCCAGATTTTGCTTAAAAGTGCTCAGTGTACTGTGCTTTTCTTTTAACTCCTTCATTTTCACTGGTAACTCTTCCTTCACCTTTCATAAAATAAATGCAAAAATCTATTCTGATCTTTATACTCATACTATAGCGTCATATTACTTTTTGAAGTCGAAGACTAACGTCCGGATTTACTTTAAGTATTGAAGCCTGATTTTCTTTCGCTAATACTTCCTGTTCTTTTTCCTGTAAATGTAAACCATTTTTTGCTAATTCTTAAATAATATACTTGTACAGAAAGTACCATCGATTTTTTAATCGCATCTTCAACAGCGTTTAAGTCAGCAGGATTTGGTGTTGATTCCATAATAACTTCCGCTTCATCTAGCCAAAATAATAGTTCTTCTAGACGTTCTTTAGTTTCACTAGCACTTGCCATAGCCCTTAAACATTTAGCAAGTTTAATCCAAGACAAAGTCACTCAAAATAAATGTACAAAATGTTACAAATACCTATTCTGTAAAGCTGAAACATCTAATTTCAACGCTGTCCAGGAATTATTTAGTTCTTGGAATTTTTTGTTTAAAGCCTCAGCTTGCGATGCGCCACTTTTTGACACAATTGACGAAAGTTTACCGCTGAGAGAAACGACATCAGCTTCAACCTTCTTAACCTCCGCTTCCTAAGAATGTTAAATTTAATTTCCAACCATTAATTTTGTGTTTTAAAATTAAAAAAATCTGTCCAATTACCAAATTGTTTAAGCTATCTTCCTCAGCATTTACTTGTTTCATCAAAGCAGAGATATTTTTCAGCTTTTTTTGAGTGTCCTGAATACGCTGCTGAAAACTATTCCATGTATCGCTGGTTTCTTTCCAAATACTACGAAACAAAATGCACAGATTAAAACATATTGTAATTTGTATATTTTATTTTCGGTCATACTTTTCCTTTTTGTTGTATTCAGCTTGCAAAATACTTAAACGCAACTTCAAATCGCTAGCAGTTGTAGTCAATTCGGAGTCACTGGATTCACTCAACTTCGCCAGCTTTTCTTCCGAAAATTCAATCTTGGATTTTACGACCTTAACATTCATAACAGTAAAGAATTTCAGAGTTACATTGCTAATCAAATATATCAGATTTCATAATAAAAGGAACCTTAAGAGCATTTTCCCTAGCCGAAAACACTTGAAAGTGGTCCTCGTTCAAAGATGGACTCTGAAGTAACTCCAAAGAAAACTCAATAGCTTCTTTTACTTGTTGTATAACTAAACGTAACTCTATAGACTTTTCTAACTAAATAAAAAAACACGACCAAAACTAACAACACGACTTATGATAAAAAAAATTTAAAATAATAATTACTGTTTGAAATTGTAATAACATAGATGTACAATTTTCTGCATTAACAAATGGTTGCAGAGTAATTTCATTGCACAAATCTTCAATTTGCCTAGCCAGTGCTTTCTTACTTTCAATTTTATCTCTTAGCTCCTAAAAAATCGATTAGAACATTTAAAATAAGTAATAATAAAACAGATGTTTGCTTTCATTTTACTTGTAATTTTTTCTCATCCACAGTAAAATTTAGTTGCCATTGGTCAATCTCCTTCCACAGTGGCTTCAGTTGTAACAACAATGGAATTAACTTTTTAACAGTACCCTTTTTCTTCTCAGCTTGCTGACCAATGCTTTTTATAATATTTCGAATTTTCTGTAAGTTTCCACTTAGTTCAACAGCTTGTTCTTCTCGCTTCGAAGCTTTGTACTGCGTAACCGCTTGTTCCCCATAGAAAAGACAGTTGCGAACTTCAAGGATCAACATATTCACATGCGAATCCAACGTTTTGACCATATCGTTCAGAATTTCTTCGTCCAATTCTTGAGAAAGAATAATGGGAGTTTCAGTTTTGGAAAGCGTATCATTTAAAGTTGTTAGCATCGCTTCCACATCTTTCTCAACGGTTGTTACTTTAAGTGGCGCAAAACCAGTTGTCGATACATTTGAGTTGGTCATGGTTACCTAAATGAAAAACAAAAATGTAGTTAAAATTCACTCATAAACATTATCGTAGTGAAAACTAATTACTTTCATTTTAGTAACAGCTTCTTCCCAACGTTTGTTTAATTCGCTGAGCTTACTTTCAAGCACTTTGCTGCCACTTGACATTAATTTGACTGAAGAATCTCGAAGTTTGTCTACTTGGCAACTTAACTTATCAGCTTCCGCCTGCAGACTCTATAACAAAAAATAGTTAATAATCTTTTAAATTCAAAACAAAGAAATTCGCTATTACTTTTATACTCTGCTGATCTGCCACATCAATTTTGTCTTTTCGTTCCACCCACTGATCAATTTTAGTAAAAATTGCTGAATAATCATCTAATAACTCTTTAGTAGACTGCTCAGAGTCGTTAGCGGTTGCTTCAACATTCTTGAGCCTTTGTATCGTCTTTTCCCACTGTTTATTAATATCTGCTACTTTTCCCTTTAACTTTTCCATTGTACCGTCTTCAGCAAGAGTTAGAAAACTTTCAGTTAACTCGTTTACACTATTTAATACAGCTTCCATTTCTTTTGCTTCTTTTAAACACCGCTAAATTATAAATTATTTTTTAAAATCTTAAATTATATTAAATACGGTATAAAACAATCACATACGTTTTTAACCGTCATAGTAATCTCCAGTTGCTCTAACTCCCTTTGAATTTTGGCTAGCCAGTCTTGCATTGCTCGACGATCCTTTTTTAACTTCTTTGCAATACGTAGTGCCCTTTCCAATCGAGTTTTGGCATCCGTAACTCTCATCCCCAGCTGATTATAAGCCGCTTTAAGTTGATCCAACTGACTACTGAGTGCTTGGATATCATCTACTTGCTTGTTATCAACCAGTTGCCTGCCAGTCTTAATTACAAACTCAACTTCGCCTTTTACGTCACTTAATTGACGATAAAATTGCTGTAAAATATCAAAAATTAGATATGACAACAAAAAAATTGGTCCTATAATTACCAAAGAGTAGTTAAGTCGCTCTTGAATGTCACATGGCTCTTCATCTTGCAACTCAATTAAAAATATGCTATTTTGTATTTCTCTTAAAATACAACTTAACCGGGTCAACTTTGGCTCAAAGTTGGGTGGGATTTGGAATCGACGAAATTTCACGTTTACTTCCTTAAATTTCTGTCGCAGAACTGCTAGCTGATTATCCAGTCGCACAAAAGCCTCGAACTTACCCATCTTTCGGTAACTATGAGCCAACTTTTCCATTTCCTGAAAGGCTGCCTCATTCTCAGCAAACTCAACTTTCATTTGCTAAAAGTATTAAATTACAATTAAAAATTCAACAAATTTAATGTTACTAATACGATAATTACTTCCAACTCTTCAGGGACATCCTGAGCAAACACATCGTTATTCAACCTTGATTGTAAAGCCAATTCCATATGATCCAACCATTCGTTTACAGTGAATACTTGAACTTCAAACTGCTGAGCTTGGTTTATACTCAACTCTAACAATTTTTGACGCTCTTTTGCTTGCTTTGATAAATCTGCCCATCTATGAGTTAAATTCTCAATGTCAGCTTTAACAGAAGACGCCAATATGCCCTTATCTATCAACTTGTGTTGACCAATATTTTGAATTTTTTGCGGAATCTCTGCTTTATGCTGACGCAAATAATTTTCTAATTCCTAAACACATAAACCTCATTTTAAAAGTAATCTTAATCGTTCTTTCAGTTATAAAAAAAACTTACGTATAGCTGCTCAGAAATCTCTTCAGTGTCAGCGACTCCTCTAGGCCATGATAACATTTGCTCCAATTTGTTTAACCATTCACGTTCCACTTTGACTAGACCTATAAAATCATAAAACTAAATTTAACTAAAAAATATAACAAAATTTTAAAATATACTATTAAATTCTTCGTATTGTATAGCTGCCTCTTGAATAGCATTACACCGGTCACAAATTGTGCTCACGACTTCAGACCATCTCATATTAAGATAAGCCAAACGTCTGGCTAAATTTCCATACGTTGTGCTTCCTCCATTAGTTAAAATATTTTTTCCAATTTCTTGAATGTTTTGATACTCAGCAACCCGCCCATCTACTTGATCTTTAAGAAGTTTATATTTCTTCACTTCGAGGCTAAATTCATGAGGACTTTCAATGGTAAAAGTGTCAGGAGTTTCTTGATCCAAACTATTTAGCCATTCAACAAAATGATCTACACGTTTGACTATATCACGAACTTTGCTCAGCTGACTTTGCAAACTTTGATGCTGACTTTTTACTGACTGCAAAACCTACAAAAAAAATTTCAGTTTGAATTTTAAAAACATCAATAAAACATCAACTTACTCTCTGCCACTTGTCGTTCAAATCGTTTAACTCCATATTCAGCCTGTAAGCAAAACTTTCCTCGGATTGCTCAAGCAGTTCCTTCACCGTATCATTGATATTATTTACGTTTGGTTGAAGTGTTTTTATATCATCTTGCAAAGCCTTACAAGTTACAGCGTTAAATAAAAGACAGCGACATAACCGTAATTCATAATACTTACAATGTTCTGATCCAACTGAGCTTGCAAAGCGTCGACATCGCACAAGGATATTTCATCTCCATTAAGAAACACATTTACTTCCTTAATCCATCTATTTAATCCTTCAACTTCATCTTGATATTGTTTCAATCGAGTCATTGCCTTTTGAATATTTTTTTGCCTTTCGTCTAAAATTCTGTAGACACCATTCCACCGCTCGTTTAACAGCATCAAATCGTTCCCCAAGCGTTTGAAATTGCTGTCACTTCCGCACTGCCGCAACATCCCCTGCCCAGTGTCATTGACGTAACAAAGGTTAACTTCTTGTTCACGAGCAGCCCCTTGAATTTCTTTATATTTTTGTAGTTGATCTTCTAACGATTCCATTTCGGTGATGAAGAAATCCTCCGATTTCAAGACTGTTTCGAGGTCACTGATCCACTTCATTAGAGCTTCTACAGCTTCCAAGTATTTTCTCGGAGGCAGTTTATCGACAGCCTTGTTCAACGCGGTTTGCCGAGATTCTAGCATTAATAATAAAATAAGCTTAATTGATATTTAAAACTGTAAAAATGAAAATATTACCAAGAGCAATTAAAACGTCTCTCCACTGATTAATAACGCGATCCGTATCCACCAAAATCGTGTGATTCTCCAAAGTAATTTCGGCCAGCTTATTTGCTTTTTCTTTCAAATTTAAAATCTGGTTTTCGTAGTTTTTCATCGATTTAAGTTGCAACTGCCATCAATATAAAGTTAAATTTAATTTTTTAAAAACTTAATAGTGTTGCAACTTTACTCTGCATTGGTCCAAAAGTGCCTGGATTTGACTGGATTCATCTGGAATTTTTTCGACGCCACTTAGCCACTCTCTATAGCCTTGTAAAAGATCTTCAAAAACATTTAACTCGTTATAGAATTTACTTCTTTCAGCTAACATGTCGATGCGGTTCTGGCGGTCTTCTAGAGCTTTCATCATATTATTCCACCGGGATTTCAAATCCATTAACGCCAGTTCTAAACTATCAGTTGGCTTTTCGCCTAAAACGTTTTTAAAATATGTAAACAAGTCAATCAAACTAGTACGACCTTTACATACCAACTTTAAGTTCTCTTAAAACTTTATCTCCTAAATTTAAAATGTCATCAAATCGAGTTTTATGTAAGCGAACATCTGCTTCAGTATCCTGCACATAAAAAAAACTGATTTAGCCAATCTCGATAGGATAATAGAAACTTGAAAATACCTTCAGCAGCATTAGTTGTTCGTCAATTGAAAGAACATCAAAAGGATTCGCCCCTTTAGAGCTAACCACGGCGAGAGCTGTCTCTTTGTTTCCTAACCAATCACTTAATTGGATGATGGCGTTATCAACTTCTACCCTGGTAACACTATCCAGTTTCTTCTTTTTCCCTGATGCACTTACATTAGCGGTTTCGTTACTTGCGATTTCTTCGGATAATTTAGATACGACTCCAGCTTCAAAAATCTAACAAACCGATTTTTTAATAACAATAATTTAAACAGATTCCTACCAATATGTTTACCTGTTTACTTTTAGCTTCCATTTTTTGTACAACATTATTCCATCTCTGAGTAAACATTTCTAGCTTTGACGCTAAAGCTTGAACTGCAAGAGAATCTTTATCTAATTTTTCCACTAAAAGTTGAGCGGTATCTACCAAATGATTAAATGTTAGCTGTTGAACCTCAAGGTCCTGTTCTAAAGCCTATTGAATCGTATGGTTAATATAAAACTTTTAACCACATTTTTGATCTTTTAAACTTACTTGTAGTTGTGTTACTTGCTCTACTACATCTCTAGGATCGGATAAATCTTTCATTTCGTCCAAAAAATCTTCTTTCAGTTGTAACCACGTCGAAAATTTGGATTCTATGTCATCTAATACTTGCCAATCAGTATAAACACTTTGTAATCGTACCCATCGATCTTCAGTCCATTGACACAAATGTGCCCAGCGTTCTCCTAAAGCCATTAACTGATCTTCCATGTCAGCATAAACTGGTAAGTGTTCACTCGTTATATTTTCTGAATCCACTATAAATAAAGTTTAGTTCTTACGGCTTTCGGTATTGCTGTCATCGACCACAACCACCACATTAGAGAGTGAATTAACAACGCTCTGTTGTATTTTCATGTCTTCCTGAAGTTTCTACAAAATGATTTCATAGTTTGAACATTACTTTAAAGTTGCATATAAATTGCACAGTTTAATAATTACCTTATGCATTTCTATTTGATGTTTAACAGTAGCCAGATCAGGTCCAATGTTTCCCATTTGACTAATGCGATCCTCAGTTGCAGTCAACCACCTTCTTAAATGTATCAGTTGCTGTTGTTGAAATGTCATTAAGGAATCATGCAACCTGCACAAAATTATTTCATTCTTAACTGAATAAAATTGCATAGTGATTTTAACTGATTTAACTTACTGTGATTGTCTATCCATTGCTTTAACTCGCAAATCTTCCCAACGATTGCTCAGCAATCTCATTTGCACCTTTATTTCGTTAATCTCCTCTCTTTGTAATTTTCCTTCATTTATTAACCGGTTTCCTTCATGCAAAACGTCACTCATACTCTGCTGATGAGCAGTTAAGTCCAACAAAAATTCCTAAACAAATCATAAAGTTGCAAGCTGTCAAATTATTCGGCTGAGTGATAACTTTAAACTTACTTCATGAACACGAAACTGTTCCTTGACTGTTTCCACTTCGTTCGCAACGTCTTCCATGTTCAAAAGCTTTTCTTCAGCTTCCAAAAGCCAAGCTAGTACCTCTTCTAAAATGACTTGGTACGAGTTGAGGTTAACAGACCCATTTGCACCAGCTGATTTCAGTCGCTTAACTTTTACCTTAAAAAAATAAACATATCCAACCCATATAAAAAAAAACTTAAATTCGTATACATAAACCATTTGCTACTTACTGAATCAGTTAATTCTGATTTCCTCGATGGTCCACCAGATACTTCTACATTATCAAATGTAATGTTGTGATGAGGTAATGTTTGGAATAAACACATCACGTACATCATTATTGACTTCTTATCTGGCACTGAAGTGTTGACATCTTTGAAAGAAAAACAAAAAGCGTTCAAGTTTTATCTTAAATTTAAACATGTATCATTTTAATATACCTTCAATATCAAGCAAACGTGCTATTCTTAAATGTTCTAAGGCCAGCGAAAATGCATTCTCCAAACGGCTGTTGATATCTTTTTTCAAAATGTCTTTGAAGTCAAACAGATGCGGTCTAAAACAATGGCCAATTTTTTTTGAAAAGTAAAACGGCTTTTTAAAGCTATATTTAAAAACGCGGTAAATTTACCTAAAGCGATGTATGATCGAATTAAACGCTAGTCCATCAGTCCAGGCAGTGGTAAAGTTAGTGACATCAACATCTTGATAACCACTGGTTACCTGCCGACACCAAGCTAATAATGTCTTGTCTAAGTTGGTCTGATGTGGTTCCAACATTACATCTTTCATCACATCTTGAACCTAGTTGATATAAAAACAATATTTAATTTACTGTATACTTATATTCAATTAACAAGTCGTTAATTACCTGCCAATGAAGAATGATGCTCCATACCAAACCCAAAATCAATTTAGGATTTCCATCCACAATATCATCGTTGCTAATATTTACAAGTTTTACCTAGATAATTACAAATAAAACCAAAATAAATAATTGCTAGTATAAAAATGTTAAAACATGGGAATACATTGTTCTGTTCGAGAACTTCTAGCGCACGATTTACATTGTTCAAATGGTGAACTCTCATACGACCTTTTTCACGCTTCTATAAAATTTTAAAGATTATTTCAAAATCAAAATAAAATCATTAAATATTTTGCTATAACTTACTAATTGTTTACCAGTCAAAACTTCTAATAACGCTAGAAGTTTGACTCCATCGCGGATGTCATAAAAAAGATCGTTAATGGGTGAATGGTTAACCTAATAATAAAATTCACATTAAATAAACAAAAGTACATTAAAAGTACAAAGTATCTCAATCTAAATAATTTACATTAATCTATTTTATTAGTTATAAAGTCTTACAATTTTATCATGAATTTGCATGTTTATTTACTTTATCACTTTTATCGACGAAAGTGTATTTTAAGAACCAGTCCTTCTCATTTTTCATCAAATCAGCACTTTCGGCGTTTTAAACATTCAATCAATGATTTGGCAGTTTACAACACAATTGTCTACATACGCAATTTAACTGTAGCTTTAAAATTAAGTGTTTTAGTGACTGTAAACATTATTTTAACCTTCCTTAATAGATTTTAACAGTTTTAATCACTTCCTACATTACTTCTATTTACATTAGGGGCAACATGTTTTTTTTTTGTTTTGAATCAGACAAATGTTTTGCTAATAAAAAAATAGAAAGTTATTCACAAAATGTTAACATTTAATATCAAATAACTTTATTAATATAAAGTTAAATAGTTAAACTTTCAAATTTAAATTGATAGTTAAATCTAAATTGTAATATACTGCTATTTTTAATTTCAACCAAATAAAAATGTCAAAAGCCTGAATGACATGTTACACCTGATTCGATAAACAACTCCAAATCATTGCCCAATTGAAAAATAAACTGTAAAAATTATCTTCATAGAAATGCAACCGATAACAATTCCACAAATAATAGTTAAATTCATTAGCCGAAATTGTCAACTCATCAACTTCGAAAACATAACAGATAAAAAACAAAATTTCAAAAGCGTTTTACACTATTTTATGAAATTTTTATTGATTTCAAGTACAAAACTTTTAATATCGTATTGTTTTTCGTTCAGTATTGTTACATTAACTTATTATATATTGTTTAAAAACAAAAAAGTCTGTAATTTTGTAGAAAATTCTGCAAAGTTATGTAATGTATATGCATCTGCAGTTCTGAACAACATGCAACTCTTATTTCCAGAAAATGAATATGCTTGTCAGTTTCTTAGATTGAGATTTAATAACATTAACAACGTTTAAAATAAAATTCTAAAAACCTTAGCCAGTTGGGAATTAATCCATTTAGCAAATGTTTTCTTTTGCACATCTTCACGTTCATCTGGAATCACATTCAAAAACATTATAAACAAATAGTTGCTTTTCAAAGTCGGCAGTTGGAATCAACCGTTTATATATTGCACAGTTTTCAGCAGCTAAAACTGTGTGCATAAACATCTGACAAGCAAATGTTTCTTTCATCATACACAGCGACATGTTATATTATTATTAATACAGAGAAGAGAAATAAAAGCCTAATTAAATGCTAAAATATTTTGGGCGTATTTATGAACTGTGAGGAATGCAATTGCATTACTCCCACACACATCATAACATTGAAAAACATTACAATAATAATACCTACCAATCAGTGTAAAAGAGTCCATTAAGATTAGGGTTTATCTTTAGTAAACTTAACTTCCTACTTTTTGTCTGATTTATCTAGAAGTACAAACATCTACATAACTTTCACCCGAGCACAAACTTTATAACTCCGGTTATTAACAGGAACCGACTGATCGATTGTGAAGCCATGCCCGCAGGACGTTTACGCGTTCCCATGGGACATGGTATACGGGAATGGGAAAAGCAACTGGTGGTTATTTCAAACTGACAAACTTTAACGAATCTCTAGATAATGTGATGTAATCTTATTTAAAAATAGTTCAATTAAATTATTCTTAAAGTAATTTAAAATTAAAAAAATTAATTTTAAAGTGTAATTTTTATTGTAAAATTTTTTTTAACAATTTTTAACATACATCAACATTTTTCATTTTTTTTTGTTTATACCGGTAATTTTCTTTTAGGAAATGATAGCAAAACTTATAAAATTCTTGTAGAATAACACACTTTGCAAATAATTTGCATACTACTACATTTATTTGCATTAAATTTTATTAATTTTTTGCTCAATTAATTTATTTTTGTAAAAATGTCAAATGGCTTGCACACACACAGCCTTGTCACAGTTTTTTTTTATTTCATTTGTTTTAACATTAATAATTTGATAAAATCATCTTCTTTTTTTATAAATATTTACTTTATATTTTTAAATGATGTATTTTACCGTTATCATCCATTTTAATGACTTATTAATTAATATTGCTGTTAAGGGAATGCAATCGATAATGGATACTTGGGAATCACACTGGGAAATCGCGTAAACTTGCTAGGCGTTTCATATTACGCTTTAATGTGAACCCAGATTATACACTGATATTCAATATAATTAGCCTTATTAATACCGGCGAGTTGGTATACAGTATTAACATAATAATTTAATATTTAAATAACATCTATAAATCCAAGTAAACTTTTTATATATTTTTAAATGAATTATTTATTTTTTTTAAAATGCTGATTGCCACACACTTAATTAAAATTATATAATATATTGCAAATTAGTTTAAATAGGTATGGTTGTTTGATTGCACAGTGTACAGTTGTATTTTAAACAAATTGATATACAGTACAAAATCTTTTTTCCATCCATAAAATTTAAAAAATGTTACCAATACTGTTTGGATTTGACGTCATTGAAAATAGTTGCATGGAATTCGCTCATATATATTTTTGTGCTTTACTGTAAATGCTCTAATTTTTTTTTATTTTAATGAGCAGAAGTATCTGTTTCTATGTCGTCATTTTTTTCAGTTGTATACATTAACACAGCACTGAACTTTAAAAGACGATTTGGTACTTCACTTCTCAAATTCATAATTAAATTAGCTTTCCCTTAAAGAACCCCTTAGGATGGTATGTTTTAATTTAGTATAATATTGTGTGTGTTATATGTATTCGAATATTAAAGTAATTTATTATAAGAGTAGTGTGGATATTGTCGCTATTAAAGCCTGCAATTACAGCAATTATCTCCTCAATAATTACATTATAATAACTTACGAAATCGATGATGATTTTTATTTAATTTAAACAAATTTATCTTTTAATCACGAAATTACAATTAACATTTTAAATAAACCTGTTAACACCCATCTTTGACATCACATCACTAATGATTTTAGTCAAATAAACCAGTTTAAAGTAAACAAAAACCAAAATTATTTTAGAGGATGTCAATTTAACGATTAAATAAATTTAATGCTATAGAATATCAAATAACATGTTAAAAGCAAGAATTTATTTAAAACATTTCAAGTATTAAAAATTTAAAAGTGAACAGAAAGTTGATTGAAATGGATTCAAATGCTAAAAATAAACAAAATTTTTGCAATTTTTCATCGACCGTGTAATCAATGGTAATTACTGAATGACGTAAACAGACCTACATAGCTTTACATAATACAGTCAAGATCTTGTTTTAATATAGAACTTTAGACGTAATTATAGTCAAATTTTAAATTTGCTGCTTAACATCAGCTCCAAATAAAAATCTTAATCTTGTTATATTAGTACACTGCAACTTCTGCTAGTCATTAATTTAGTGAAAAATAAAATAAGGAAGTACAAGAAACTCACATTTGTCGTCTGGTTCGACCATCATATCCGATTACAATAATTAATTTCAACCCGAATCGTAACAACATTAAACATTTCACATATCCAAACCACAGCTAAAAGGATTGCTCGATATCTCATGAAACATTTTTATCCGTTTGTTTATTACGAGGATCCATCGAAAGCCATGCTGATAGAAAGCCTATTAAAATACAAAGAATTCAATAGCACTGCAAAAGATATAATCTAGGTTGTGGCATGAAAGTTTGGAGTGCCTATTTTTACATTTTCTCATGGAGAGCATGTGTAAACACTAGAAAAACTGGGAGAAGAGCCAAATGCACAACAAAAGTTCATCACTACGTCTAAAAAAAAGGGCTTTATGTTATTTATGTTTATGTTTTACTTAAAAGACAGAAACATTCCCTCTTTGTAAAATAAAGTACTCACAAAAAAAATATTTTTCTCTTTCTTTCATGTAAATTCATAAAAACAATTTGTTTATAAAAAAAATCAATTTTTTTGCTAATTTGTCATTGAAGAGTAATCACCTATCAATCATAATGTTCTTCTTTTAATAGTTTGTCATGTGACGTCAGAGCTGAAATGATAGTGTGTTGTCCTTAAATCTTCATCACTTCAATGTGAAATAATTAGTAATTGGATCAAAATTTTTTGATGTCTGAAATGTGTTTTTGTTCGTGGAACTCTACAACTTTCGGATGTTAAGTAATTGACCTTATTCTCATCAACATTGTATGAAGAGAATTTTAACATGTAATTAAGTTATTAAGTTAAATCTAAGCCAAATTAAATTGTTCAGTGCTAGAATAAATTAACTCAGGAATTTATTATTTTAAATTATAATTTGTAGTTGAGTTACTGTACATGACACTAGTCGGCGCTATTTGTAAGAAAAGATTTTAACGCACTCAAAAAAAAAACGCATTTCGTCATATCGTACTTATTAATGTAAACTTAAAAATCTTATATGGGAAGTTAAAATCTTTTTAAAAAAATTCATTGTATTGACTTGAAAATAAAATTGCTGCAGTATAATTTAATTATACTGTAGCTAAGCCACTTTTGGCAGAAAAAACTATAATAGTTTTTGATGGTACTGATTCAGGGACAACTTGGGTTTCATGGCTGAAGTTTCAAAATCGAGTTTTGCATTGTATTTTGTTTTCAATTTTCTACAAAAATATTCTCAAAATGAAAGTTTTTTATATTAAAAATTTTCAAATTTGTTTTGAATTTCTTTAGCCTATTTTTTATTTTCTTAAAATCGATTAAAAAAGTTCAATTTCATTTTTTAAAAAAGGAAATTAAACTTTATTGAAAAAATAAAATTAAACTTTTTTGAAAAAATAAAATTTAATTTTTTTGAAAAAATAAAATTTAACTTTTTTGAAAAAATAAAATTAAACTTTTTTGAAAAAATAAAATTAAAGTATTTTTTAAATAACAAATAAAAAATTTTTTTTAAAAAAAAAAAAAAAAATAAATTTTTTAAAAAAAAATTTTTTTTATTATATATTTTACTTACTAAATTATAAACTTTTCTTTTAAAAAAATTATACTTTTTTTTGTTTTAAAAAATTACTTTTATTTAATTAAAATAGTTAACTGTTTTTTAAATAACAAAAACCATTTTTGTTTTTCTGAAATGTCTTATTTATTTAAAAATATTAAAAAAATTGTCACACAACCATAACATGCAATATTTTCTCAATATTTTTACTTTTTCTAATTTTTAATTTTTTAAAAATAAAAATACTAATTTTTCAACATAAAACTTGTCTCATATAACAACATGAGATAAGATGCAAAATTCATTACACGGTGTCAATCAAAATTAATTATCGCAATCTACGACTTACATAAGTTACTGTATCTTTACTTTCAATTTAGATTAACTTAATTTACCTACTAAAATACTGTACAAGATTCACTGAATTCTTTTCTCAATTATAGTAATTTAAAGCATACAATATACTGTAACAAGCGAGGAACACAATAACCCAATTTAATCATAATAAAATTAAATAATTTATTACATTTTGTTTAAACTTCTTTCAAAATAACCAAAAAATAAATAAAAAAATACAATCAACCAATTAAAAATAATAAAGAATGGATGATTAGTGATCACAAAGTTCACCGAAAACATTTCACAATGTAATCACTTATGTAATTTGTAATAAAAATCCCAATACCTAAACAGCAATTATTTTTGCATTGTTATCTTAACAATTGCAGGATATGAATCACTTAAAAATTATTACAAATTTTTTTTAAAAATTCTAATAAATGCAATCAGTATACAAAAATGTAAGCTCCGTACACTATTAAAAAACATCACTGGTCTACAAAAATTATTGATTTTCTGTCACAAACAAAAAATGAAGCAACTTTAGACGCAATTTTTCTAACAAAGAAATATTGATTAAAGTTACATACAGTACTGTCGTCTTTATAAGAAAATTCAGTAACTTTACTATTTGCTAAAAAAGAAACAATTTTTAATTTTTTATTTTAAAGTAACAAGACAGAATTGTATTGGTTTCAATGCAAATTTGTCTCATTTCTTAATCAACAATATAATGGAGTTGCCAAGTTTTCAAATGAAGTCTACGATAAGTTATTATTCAGTTATTCAATAAAACATTTGTGTTGACCAGTTTAAAATTAATTATTTTTTTAAAAATTAATTAAATTAACTAGCTGATGTCAACTGATGGTCGAGGACATGGCGCTGACTTTTGCATCTGAGATTCAACCAACCAAATTCCTGGAATGAAAATGCAAGAAACGGTCAACATGACGTGACTTCCAATGTCCAGAAAAACAGCTGGGGAAATTGGATTTTGGTAATGAAGCAGCAGCGAACGGGCCAACATCAGTGGCCGGCCAATTAAATGCCACATTAAATTCAAAGTTAAAATCACATCCACCACAATCATTTTTCCTTGGCAGCGTTGCACTTTGCACCAAGCATCAGTGTTTTTTGGCGAGCCTGCATTAAAAAATAATCATCAATAAATACATAAATAAAATAAATATCACGCAAATATTAGCATAAACAAAATAATAACAGTTATAATAACGTGAATGTTGTTGACCTCCATTGTAACACATTTTATTATTATGTAGCCTGAGCAAAAACACACACTTTTATCAAGTGATTCGGCTGTCTCATAAATTCGTGCGGTTTTTGTTTATGTGGTTTAATTAAGAAATTACGAACGGACTTGTGAGACAACCTACTATATGCAAAATGTACATGACCGACGATGACCCACTTTGGGAAATGTGATACTGATTAACTTCTTTCAGGTCAGTAAGTTACTTTTGTGGAAAGTTCATCTTAACATTTTTTTTTCGGACATAATGTTGATTTTGTTATGTTTATCTTTACATTTATATTACACAGGTGGCTTTTACTAAATATTGTTAAGTGAAAAAATGAATGTCATTATGAAAAGAAGGACAATGTTATCAGTTCAACTTTATAAAAAAAATAATAAACTTATAAAATAATTTTTTTTTTAATTTAAGAGTACTAGTTGCTATTAAGTTTAAAGTTTGTCTGAAGTTTTATGTAACCAATGCTTTAAATAATGATGATTCATTTACCACATGTGATACAGTTTATAAGTGTATATCACATGAGAATTTTAAATTGTGGTATTGTAAAAAAAATATTGCAATATTTGCTAAGTAGTTTGTTGAAATAATTAATCGAAAAAAGTTGTTGTTGAAAAAAATTAATTGTCAATTAATTTATTTAATAATGAAAACAAACATCTAAAATTTCCAGAAGTGTATAAAATATACACAAGTGTATTAAATTTAAATACGTAAATATAAAATGATAAACTTTAATAAAATAAATATTTTTATGATCAATTTTATAAGTTAACCAAACTATTAAAATAATATATAAAATCTAACATAAGTATGTACACTTATAAAATATAATAACCAACAACTTAAAAAAAATAACAAAAAATCTCATTATAAAATACATGCAAAATGTATACAATGAGACATTTGCAGTCAATTAATTTTATTTTTTAAAATCTAGTTTTGATCATTATTAGTGTCATTACTGACTTTATTACTAAAAATTTATTGTTCATCTGCCAAATAACTTTGTTTTCATTTTTTTGCTAATATACAAACGAGACTAAATTGCATTGATTGCAATATCGATTTGTCTGGTTTCTTTATTAGAAAAAATAAATTTAAGCGACAACTTGACAGTTATCAAATCTAAATTGCTTTTGTTTTCTTACCTTTTAATTTCGACCAAGGCGAATGACTTATCAAAAATCTGTGTCGGTTTTTGACTACTGTGGACATTCCAATAGTCACAATGCAAACACAAATAATAACTGCAAATGGAATCACCAATATCAAATACTGCCACACATGAACATCAATCATCGCTTCTGTTAACTCCTCTTCACATAACATATGTCCAATTGTACCACCCACAACCGGATGCGAAACCGACCGATTAACCCCAGAATCCAATAACGGAAGTAGATGAAACACCGGATTTTCACACAAACGCCGACTTCCAGTTAGCGATATTAAGTCATAGGCCAACTGAGGAAGTATCCAAATGACAAAAACCAAAATCATATTGTGCGTTGCGGTTCCACTTTTCTTTCCCTCCAGCCAGCGAGGGCACAAAACTTTCCATGTCCTTTCAATGCAGCGAACGGCCAGAAGACCCAATAGGACCATGCTCATGGCATTGACTACATAATTCTGCGACAAACAGTACACCTGTTCACTCATAAGGGTCCACCAGCCACCATTCGCCAGCACAAACGACGACCACGTAAACAAATACAACAAATTCGCTAAAATAACAGCTGTTGTTAACATATTGTGAAGACACAGAGAACTTGACCGAAAACACAGATGAAATAAAGCGGCGCAGTTCATGATAATGGTAGCAAAAATTAATAAAAATCTAAGCCACTGCGAAAATGACATTAGTATATCCATTGCTGAAAATTATTTAAATCCTCCACTCTTAACGCCAAACGTAGCTGGAGGAAAACTGATGTGGATTCTTTAACTAGTGGCGGTTTAGTGACAATTGCGTTTCACTGAATTTTACACAGCAAAGGTGAGCTAATGCTTAAACCGGATGTAGAGCAGCAGTTAAAATTGACACATACACACTCAAGAGACGGAGAAAAATGAATGTAAACGTTGAGGAAGAAGCAAAAAAAAATAAATAAATAAAAAGCTCTTCAATTTGACCTCTTTCAACAATCTTCGTTTCGTTCCAGCAAAAGGTAAAAATGACTGAACGATTGACCTGATTTTTCTGTGCGCAGAAACAACTTGTTAGTTTGTACAGGGTGGCAGGGGAATTCCTGGCAAAGGTTATTATGCAAAATAATCATAGAGTCAAACAGTGTTTAATGCAGGGTAATCATAAAGTATGCGTTCACAAATACACGATGGCAATAAAGAGACGGCAATAAATAGTGTTGTTTACCATCGATATTTATCTTGTTTATTTATTGGCAAGAAATTGCTTGTTTATTTGCAAAAGTTACCAGTTAATGCAAATAAATTGATTAAAAATCACCAGGAAATAAACGGGAATAAATTGGATTGTTAACAATTAATATTTGTCTTGTTTCTTTATTGACAAAAAATATACCAAAAAAGAAACGGGAATTTATTGCATTGCTAACCATATATTTCTTTCTCGTTTCTTTTTTTTTTGTTAGTATATACAGTATATAATGCAAACTTGTATATTGTGATCTTCCTGTATTATAATTTTGATTAATAGTCTATTAAATATTGTGTTAATTATCATTATTTTTGGGATGTTTTAATTATACATGACCGGAATAAGGATGCATGCAGTGTCGAATTTACAAAAATAATAGAAAATAGAAATTTTTATTAAATATTAAAATTACACAATACGAAAATGATAACAATCGTCAGTTGTTTTTTTTAAAAAAATAATTTAATGCTGCATTTAGATTTCATTTGCAACAGTTGAATGGAAATTTATGTACAAGGATATATAATATTTTATTGTATTGTTTTGTTGATTAACTTGAAAATTGAGGAATTATAACGAATCACGCATATTGTTAAAATGCTTAACAGAAAAATCGTGATTCAATGATAAAAATTCTAATATTATTATGTTTCATTAAAAGTGCTTATGTGAATAATTAAGCATTTTTTTAAAAATAACTAACTAACTTATTTTTGACTTATGATCTAATGTGTGTTTTTGATTAGTTTATCGACTTGAATTCGCAATTTTTCTCTTAAAATGTTTTACTCTTAATATATTCGAAGCTTCTCGTTTACAAAAAATTTAAATAGTTTCAGACAATCACTAAATAAGCCAAACCATATATTCAATGGCCTAAGTTATAAGTTGCATCCAAAAAAAAGTGTTTGCACTAACTCTATACAGTTTACCCTAATTCAGTGTAACCGTAATGTTGAATATCGTGTTGCTCAAGTTATACTGAAATATTTTCTTCTTTGAAACATTAATTTTTTTTAAATAACAACAGGACAAATCATCATTGAAACTGGTACGACTTAGTCTCGTTTCTTTGTTGACATTTTTATTTTCTTTACAATAAGAAAGAAACATGACACGTCATAATTGAAACTGTTCATAACTTAAATCATTGGATATATTGTTACACATAAACTTTGTTTACAAAATTAGAGTTTAAACCAATGGTAGACACGAGACAACCATTCACTAAACCTACACAAAGATCCTATTGAATTTTGGTGAAGAAAAACGGTACATCAATATTTAATGTGCTGCGAAATGGCGACAAAATAAAAGTCAAAACTAAACTTATTTTCAGTGTTACTTAGAAGTTTATTCAGTTAGGAAATTGGCTTTGCAATTTAATAATGTGTCATCGAAGTTGTTGTTTTGACCTTTACTCTAGCTTACATTATTTTGATAATAACCATTCGACACCAAACGATTTCATCCAAGCCAGTCTGATGTTTACTTATTGGTCGTCATATAGTTTAACATTGGTAACTGTAAAACCGTGCTAAAAATAGTTTCACACTTATACCGAGTGATTTTCTAAATTGAAACGATATAAAGTTAAGGACAAAATTAAATACATCCCAATAGCGAATTTCCCCGTTTCTTTCTTGCCATTAAACAAAAATATGTTCCAATTTAGAAAACTACTCGGTACAGTAGGAAAGAGATCAACACGTACAGTGCATGATGATGAAATCATTTTCTAAGTTGGAGTTTAGCAACACGCATGTGATTCACCAAACATCTCGTAAAGTTGAAGTGTTTAATAGTTTTTAAAACAAATTGCAGTTCTGATATTCAGTCATTATAGGACAAAATATTTTCAGACGGTACAGAATGTAATCGAAACTTAATATTGTTAAATTTTACATTTGTGTATCGATTTTGTTTAGGTTCATTACTGTTTAAGATCACTTAAATGGAGACTTCGGTAGAAGATCCAGTGCCACTCCTTGGGAAAACGTAAGTTTGAAATTTCGTTTAAATTAATTCACATATAAAACCAAATTCTTTTTAAGAAAAATACAGTATGTCAATAAAGAAACTAAACTAAATTTTGTCATTCCAATATCAATTTTTTTGTCATGCAAAATGATATTATAAAGAAACGAGACTAATTTCTATCAGTTGCAATGACGATTTATCTCTTTTTTTCTTCCAGCTTTTAGATTAAGTGATCATATCACTCAATATGTTGATTATGAAATTTAACATTCAGGTTTGATAGACATGATGTGATGAGGAATATTTACTGTAAGTGCTAACTGTGGCTAAACGTTCAAGTGGAATTCAATAAGAAAAACGTAAGTTTGATTAAGTTTTAAAATTTTAGTCATAGTGGTTATATAAAATAAATCTAAGCATTAAATTACAAATAATAATTAAATCTAGTTATTTTCTTTTTGACAGCTTGATTTTATTGTGAAAATTAACTTGAGTAAGCTATGGAACTAAATCAATCCAATGAATTCAAGAGAAAACAATTACGTTTTTCAACAAACGAAGAATCCAAGAAGCTTCATGGTCATATAGAAGAGAGTCAAATAGAAGAAGTGAAATTGTTTTTAAATTCCAAAACTCACACTGAATCATATTTAAACGACAAAGGAAATTCTGCCGCTTTCGTGGCAATTAAGTTTGATCAATTTGAAATCTATGCACATTTAATATCGCACGGGATTCGATTTAAAGATGACTTCGAAAGAAGAATTCTTTTGGAGTTATCAAATGAAAAAAAGGCGCAGTTGAATGAAGCTATTCTCAGAAATTTGAAAGAAATTGACCACGCAGCTGTGCACTTTCTATTATCAAATACAAAAGTTATCAGCAGTTCCAGTGAAAACCACGTAAAAACAATTGAAACATATTACAAGGAACTAAATGAAATTCCCGAAATTGGCTTGGTGTTTTCAGTGATCAAGTGCAATCGATTTGTGGATATCATTTTTGACTTTGACAATGACACTACAGTGGAAATTGATCCAAGGGCACAAGGAAACGTTCGAGGATTGTGTGATCCTGAAAATGGACGAATCAGCATAGGAGCTAAAAGAGAAGATGGAAATTCACTAAAAGGTACAATTGCCCATGAGCTTACTCATTATGCTATGCAAATTGTTTATTCAAACAATTGCAAACCATATAAATATTATGACTTAGATGAAGTGAGGGATTTTGAGGGCGTTATTTCTTCTACGAAAACGTTAGTGTATCAGAAAGATGTAAATATTACCTTTGACTCTATTATTTGGAAGGTTTTTGATTTATACAATCCACCCGAATGGCCAAAAGAATTAATTGTTAGGGTCAATCACATGTTAGCATTTCACGGTTTAGAAAAGGGAGAAGAGTTTCTTAAAGTGCAAGCTGAGCAATTGCTTACATTTTACAGAGACAAAGTCATGGACCATTGCAAAAAGTTTAAAAAACACAATTACTTGAGGAATGCAATGTCAGAAGTGGAAAGTTTTAATCTAAAATTGGGGTTAGTAACAAAAATTCAAAATTCAGATGTCGATTTTGCAATCTCATATAAAAAGGAATTAGATGAATTTATGAACAGTGATATATCATTTTTACTGATATCGACTCCAAGCACAATTTTAACAGTAATCAAATTGTTCCAATCTTTAAATCGATTGTTTTTAGATTTGAGTCAATACATGCTTGTCGATTGTGAAGTTTATTCTAAGCAGCCAAATGACATTCACAAATTGCTTTTGAGCGAGTCTTGTCATTTGCTAATCTTAAACGCAACAAACATCAACTTTCAGCAGATTTTTAAACAAATCTCAGAGGTTCTACAAAGCAAACCCAATTTTAAAGTTATAATTGCAATTGATACTAATACATTGGACAATACACTGAGCATGATAATAGAATGGGACAAGCACGACAAATACAAACATAAATTGATCATGGACGAATTGCTTTTTGCAAATTTAACACCAAGCTCTAAAAAATCTATTTTGTTAAAAATTATTTTATATCAAGGCAAGAAAATCCCTTTAAATACATTAGTTTCAGGGAGAAAAACTAAAATTGTTACTGTAAATATCTTAACACGGTTGATTTCCAATGAAAAAATCATAATTGGAAATCCATTAAATTGCATTGACTCTTACATTTTAAGAAAATTAAAACACGCAAAAACAAATGATGATGACAATGTTGAAAAGAAAAGATCGATGGGTAGTGGATTGGCAAATAAAAAGTTATCCAGCATCTTACTTGATAAAGGCCAAATCCAATCTAAAAGTCAAGAATTAACCGAAAACGAGTTAATTGAAACCATTTGTGACAAAAAAGTGGTTTTAATTGCTGACAGCGCCGGAAGTGGAAAGTCCATTTTGCTAAGCCATCTTGCTATGTTAATTAAAGAGAAATTTAAAGAATTATGGGTTGTCAGAGTCAATCTAAATGAATGTACAGTCGCATTTCAAGATAAATTAAACAGCAATAGCAATCAGTTTACATCAGAAGAAACTGTTGAGTTTTTAATCGAATTATTACTAAGTTTCCCAATTACTCATGATTCCGAAATGACCAATTTTAACAAGGAAGTTTTCAAAAGTAACATTAGCAAAGCAGTGGTGATGTTCGACGGATTTGATGAAATTAATCCGGAATATGCAACGATGGTACAGAGTTTAGTGAATGCTACAATTGAAGTTGGGGTTAAACAGATTTGGTTGACAACAAGACCAGAGTGTCGCATGTTACTAGAGACGACTTTGGAATGCAAGTCATTTGAAATTAGTCCACTCAGTGAGCAAAACCAGTTAGAATATTTAGCTAAATTTTGGGGAGAAAAATTAAAAGTAAAGGACTGCGATTCTCAATCGTTAAAAGACTTTGCTAAGAAACTGCAGCAATCGATTGAGGAGAAGTTCGGTGAAAAGAGCAGTTACTTAGAAAATCCCTTGCATCTCATGATGCTGGCAGAATCAATGTTATCGCCATGCAGAAAGTATTTTCATTCCCCAGAATCACATACAATGCTTTTAACAGTAGATAAATTTTTTAACATTGCGGGTTTGTACAAGCAATTTATTGAGAAAAAATTTAAAATTTACTTAAAAAAGCAAGCTCAAAATGAAGCAAGAACATTATCCACAAACAACATTACAACAATTAAAAAATTCCACCAAATAGTTGCCTTTAAGTTTTTATTGAATGAAAATGATGGTAACAAAGTTTTAGAAATTTATGGGGAACAGGAAAGAATTAATTTGAGTGAAGCAATTGCATATGGAATAATTAAAAGTGTCACAAATGATCGACCAGAATTTGTTCATTTAACATTTGTCGAGTATTTTGCAGCTACATTTGTAGCTGAAAATCTGCTACAAGGAAACATTTCAAGTGAAATAGCATACATTTTACACAAAAATGTTTTTCTAAGCGAAAACTTTCAAATGGTCAGATCATTTTTAAATGATATCTTAAACACTCAATCTATTGCAAAAACTAATCAAATGGCAACATTTGTTAATGAATGGACAAACTGCTATTTTAATGAAACTATTAATTCAATGTCAATTGCCTTAGAAGAAGAAAATGATAAAATCGTACAATTAATATGTACATGTTTTAACAACACCAACATAAAACATCAGCTGATTGTTGCCAATCCCGAAAATGGTAATACACCGTTGCACTTAGCTGCTAAAAAGAGTAACAAAGAGTTAATCAAAATATTAATTACCGATTATAATGTCCCTGTAGATAAAACCGATAATTATTTAAGAACACCTTTACATGTAGCTTCGTCCTACTGTTCTGAAGAAATTATTAAAATGTTAATTAACGATTATGGAGCCAATGTAAATGCCGTTGACACTCTCGGTGAAACAGTATTACACTGGGCTGCTAGAAGAAATAACATTAAAGTAATTCAAATGTTAGTCCGCGATTACAACGCAAATGTAAATGCAATTGATAATGAAGGCATGATGCTTTTACATTGGGCGGCTAAAAACAATACAATCGAAGTAATTAAAACATTAATCAATTATTATGGAGCCAATATTAATGTAGGAGATAATGACGGCATGACACCATTGCATTACGCTGCTGAAAGCAATACCAAAGAAGTAATTAAACTGCTAATTGACGATTACAAAGCAAATCCAAATGCGCAAGATATTTATAATCGAACTCCACTTCATTTAGCTGCCAATTTTAATAGCAAAGAAGTAATTAAAACTTTAATTGATAGTTTTAACGCAGATATAAATGCTGTAGATGATGAAGGTGCAATGCTATTGCACTACGCGGCTAAACACAATAGCGTTGAAGTAATTGAAATGTTAATTAGTGAATACAGAGCAGATAAAAATGCAATTAGCAATGTAGGTATTACCCTGTTACACTTGGCGGCTAGAAATAATACAATCAAAGTAATTAAAACATTAATTGATTATTATGGAGCCGATATTAATGTAGGAGATAGTAACGGCATGACACCATTGCATTACGCTGCTGAAAATAATACCATAGAAGTAATTAAATTGCTCGTTAATGTTTACGAAGCAAACCCAAATGCACGAGATAATGAAGGTCGGACACTACTTCATTTAGCTGCCAATTTTAATAGCAAAGAAGTCATCAAAAGTTTAATTGATGATTTTAACGCAGATAAAAATGCTGTAGATTATCAAGATATGATGCCGTTACATTACGCAGCTAAATGCAATAGTGTTGAAGTAATTAAAATGTTAGTCAGCGATCATAACGCAAATGTGTATGCCATTGATAATGAAGGTATGATGCCATTACATTGGGCGGCTAGACATAACACAATCGAAGAAATTAAAACATTGATGGATTATTATGGAGCCGATATTAATGTAAGAGATAGTGACGGCATGACACCATTGCATTACGCTGCTGAAAATAATACCATAGATGTAATTAAACTGCTCATTGACGATTACAAAGTAAATCGAAATGCACGGGATAATGAAGGTCGGACACCACTTCATTTAGCTGCCACTTCTAATAGCAAAAAAGTCATCAAAACTTTAATTGATGATTTTAAAGCATGTATAAATGTTGTAGACCATCAAGGTATGATGCTATTGCACTACGCTGCTAAGCACAATAGCGTTGAAGTGATTGAAATGTTAATTGATGACTACAAAGCTGATGTAAATGCAATCGTCAATGGAGGTATTACCCTGTTACACTTGGCGGCTAGAAATAATACAATCAAAGTAATTAAAACATTAATTGATTATTATGAAGCCGATGTTAATGTATTAGATAGTAAAGGCATGACACCATTGCATTACGCTGCTGAAAATAATACTATAGAAGTAATTAAATTGCTCATTAATGTTTACGAAGCAAACCCAAATGCACGGGATAATAAAGGTCGAACACCACTTCATTTAGCTGCCAATTTTAATAGCAAAGAAGTCGTCAAAAGTTTAATTGATGATTTTAACGCAGATAAAAATGCTGTAGATGATCAAGATATGATGCCGTTACATTACGCAGCTAAATGCAATAGTGTTGAAGTAATTAAAATGTTAGTCAGCGATTATAACGCAAATGTGTATGCCATTGATAATGAAGGTATGATGCCATTACATTGGGCGGCTAGACATAACACAATCGAAGAAATTAAAACATTGCTGGATTATTATGGAGCTGATATTAATGTAAGAGATAGTGACGGCATGACACCATTGCATTACGCTGCTGAAAATAATACCATAGATGTAATTAAACTGCTCATTGACGATTACAAAGTAAATCGAAATTCACGGGATAATGAAGGTCGGACACCACTTCATTTAGCTGCCACTTCTAATAGCAAAAAAGTCATCAAAACTTTAATTGATGATTTTAAAGCATGTATAAATGTTGTAGACCATCAAGGTATGATGCTATTGCACTACGCTGCTAAGCACAATAGCGTTGAAGTGATTGAAATGTTAATTGATGACTACAAAGCTGATGTAAATGCAATCGTCAATGGAGGTATTACCCTGTTACACTTGGCGGCTAGAAATAATACAATAAAAGTAATTAAAACATTAATTGATTATTATAAAGCCAATGTTAATGTATTAGATAGTAAAGGCATGACACCATTGCATTACGCTGCTGAAAATAATACCATAGAAGTAATTAAACTGCTCATTGACGATTACAAAGCAAATCGAAATTCACGGGATAATGAAGGTCGAACACCACTTCATTTAGCTGCCAATTTTAATAGCAAAGAAGTAATCAAAACTTTAATTGATGATTATGGTGCTGATATAAATGCGGTAGATATTTATGATGTGATGCCGTTACATTATGCTGCTGAACACAATAGCGTTGAAGTAATTGAAATGTTAGTCAAGGATTATAGTGCAAACGTGTATGCAATTGATAAGGAAGGTATGATGCCATTACATTGGGCGGCTAAACATAATACAATTGAAGTAATTAAAGCATTGATTGATTCTTATGGGGCAAATATAAATGCAATCGATAAAAAAAGTAAAACGCCACTTCATTGGGCTGTTAAACACAAAAGCAAAGAAGAAATTGAAACTTTGATTGACGTTTATAAGGCAGATGTAAACGCAATCGATATTAAAGGTAGAACAATACTTCATTGGGCTGTTAAATCTAACAGCAAGGAGGTAATTCAAATGTTAATTGACAAATACAAAGCAAATGTAAATGCAGTAGATATTTTTGGTAAAACGCCTTTAGATTTTGCATTCATATACGACAATAAAGAAGCAATTGAAATGTTAATGACAATGTAATAACTCACTTCTAAATTCGTTATTGTAAAATTTCTGTTCATATAAAATTGCTTTTTTATTATGTTATTGCTTAATTGTGTACTGTTCTGTATATAAGTTATTGTAAATTAGCAATAATAAACTTTGAACAATATACTGTAATATTAACTCAAGAAACTAAAAGCGCTGACTAGCTAATTTGTAAATTTAAAAAAACCATTTTTTAAAACGGTTGTAAGAGAATGTTGTTGGTGGTTTTGGAGCAATAACTACAGGAAAACTTTCAATCCTCTTAAACGTACTGTAAAACATTGAGGAACATTCAGTAAAAGATATACAATGAGAAGTGCTATGACATTGTAATTCTTTCATGGTAACGACATTAAACAATCACCACTTGAGACTACTATCCTACAAAGTACTGTATAAATTCCAGAAAGTAGTGTTTTCCAAACATTAAAATTATTAAATATTGGCTGTTGACAATTTAAACGTTGAAAAAATGAAATGTAATATGTTAATTGACGATTATAATGTAAATGTACATGCAGTTGATACTGTACAGTAAGTTATATGTAATCAAACACCTTAAGGTTTTGCATTCAAGCACGACAATAAAAAAAAGTGTTAAAATCAATAACACATAATAAAAATTATTTTTACTACATTGTTGTATAATCCTGTAAGATTTTGTTTTATAGAATAATTTTATTATATTTTGAACAAAAAATTATTAACCCACAAAACTAAAAGCGTTGACTAACTGATTTGATTGATTTGTGATTGTGTTTTCTGATGCATACTTTTATACGTTGAAAATCTTTTAACATACAAGACATACGAAGAATTATAATTAAACCAATTAAAATAATTGATTCTGGTGGTTTTTGATGAAATTTGTTACACTTTAATTTAATATAATATACAGTATGTAAGGAGTCTTGACTGTACTTAGTGTAAAGAGTGAGAAAGTGCACTCTCCTTTCAAACTCAGAAAAATTTAATGGCTGAATATTGAATAAAATTTTATTATTATTTATGAACAGCAGGAATCTTTTTATTTAATAAATAACAAACTGGCAACAGGATAAACAGTTAAAACTAGATTTATTTTTAGTATTTTAAACACTCAGTTACTCAGAATTTAATTCAGCAAGGAAGTTGACTTTGCAATTTAATAATGTGTCATTGAAGTTATTTTGGCCTTGACTCTAACTTTCAGTACGTTTGATAAAAACTTTTTCACGCATCACCCATATTTGCTAACTGTAAAACCGGGCTAAAAATAGTCCTACACTTACACCAGGTGATTTTCTAAATTGGAACCATTGTATATAAAGTCAATGTCAATAAAGAAACGGGACGAAATCACATTCATTCCAATGGCGAATGTTATCGTTTCTTTCTTGGAAAAAAAAAAGTTCTAATTTAGAAAATCATCCGGTGTGGTAAACACGTTATACAGTACTGTACAGTATTATCAAAACGTACATGATGATGCAATCACTCTTTTGAGTTTGATCATTCGCTAAGCAACATGCATGCTTTTAATCGGTTTTAATACAAGTTGAAGTTCTGTTTTAGTTTTCTTATAGTTTAAGATAGCTGAAATACAGATTTCAGTTCAAGGTCTAGCGCCACTCTTTGAGAAAAACGTAAGTTTGACTTAAGTTTTTAAATTTAATTCACAATTAAGACTAAATTATTTTTGAAGCAATATGTCAATAAAGAAACTAAATTAATTTCTACCAACTGTTTAGATTTTTTTTTTTGGTTTGAGATCACTCAATATGCTAATTATGAGATTCAACATTCAGGCTTGAAAGATATGATGTGATGAGGAGTATTTAAATGCTGACTGTGATTAAAAGTCCTAGTGTCACTCAATAAGAAAGCGTTAAGTTTCATGTAAGTTTAAGTCATGGTAGTTATAGAAAATAAATTTAAGCATTAGATTACAAACAAGATTAAATTTGGTTATTTTTTTCTTAATAGCATAATTTCATTGCGACAACTAACTTCAATAAGCAATGGAACCAAATCAATCCAATGAATTCCAGAAAAGCCAATCAAGTTCTTCAATAAACGAAGAATCCAAGAAGCTCCATGATAATATAGTAAAAGGTGAAATAGAAGAAGTGAAATTGTTTCTAAACTCTAAAACACACTCGCAGCCATATTTAAACGACAAAGGAAAATCTGCCGCTTTCGTGGCAATTAAGTCTGATCAATTTGAAATCTATACGCATTTAATATCGCACGGGATTCGATTTAAAGATGACTTCGAAAGAAGCATCCTTATGAATTTATCAAATGAAAAGAAGGCACAATTAAATGAAGCTATGATTAGAAATTTAAGTGAAATCGACAACGCAGCTGTGCACTTTCTACTATCAAATACAAAAGTTATCAGCAGTTCCAGTGAAGACCACGTAAAAACAATCGAAGCATATTACAAGGAACTGAATAACATTCCCGAAATTGGCCTGGTGTTTTCAGTGATTAAGTGTAATCGATTTGTGGATATTATTTTTGACTTTGGCAAAGAAACTATATTGGACATTGATCCAAGCTCACAGGGAAATGTTCGAGGATTATGTGATCCTGAAAGTGGTCGAATCACCATTGGAGCTAAAAGAGAAAAAGAAAATTCACTAAAAGGTACAATTGCCCATGAGCTTACTCATTATGCCATGCAAATTGTTTATTCAAACAATTGCAAACCATATAAATATTATGACTTAGATGAACTGAGGGATTTTGAGGGCGTTATTTCTTCTACGAAAACGTTAGTGTATCAGAAAGATGTAAATATTACCTTTGACTCTATTATTCGGAATGTTTTTGATTTATACAAAGCACCAGAATGGCCCAAAGAATTGATTGTTAGGGTCAATCACATGTTAGCATTTCACGGTTTAGAAAAGGGAGAAGAGTTTCTTAAAGTGCAAGCTGAGCAATTGCTTACATTTTACAGAGACAAAGTCATGGACCATTGCAAAAAGTTTAAAAAACACAATTACTTTAGGAATGCAATGTCAGAAGTTGAAATTTTCAATCTAAAATTGGGGTTAGTAACAAGAATTCAAAATTCAGATGTCGATTTTGAGATCTCATTTAAAAAGGAATTAGAAGAATTTATGAAGGGTGATGTATCATTTTTACTGATATCAACTCCAAGCCCAGTTTTAACAGTAATCAAATTGTTCCAATCTTTAAATCGATTGTTTTTAGATTTGAGTCAATACATGCTTGTCGATTGTGAAGTTTATTCTAAGCAGCCATATGACATTCACAAATTGCTTTTGAGCGAGTCTTGTCATTTGCTAATTTTAAACGCGACAAACTTCAACTTACAGCAAATGTTTAAACAAATTACAGAGGTTTTACAAAGCAAACCAAATTTTAAAGTTGTTGTCGCAATTAATGACAGCAAGACACTGAGAACGTTAAAAGAATGGGGCAAACACACCTTGATCGTGGACAAATTGCGTTTTGCGGATTTAACATCAAAATCTCAGAAATCTATTTTGCTAAAAATGATTTCATATCAAGGCGAGCAAATTCCTTTAAATACATTAGTTTCATTAAAAAAAGCCCAAATCGTCACTGTAAATATCTTAACACGGTTGATTTCCAATGAGAAACTCGTCATTGGAAGTCCATTAAATTGCATTGACTCTTACATTTTAAGGGAATTAAAACACGCGAAAACGATTGCAAATGACAATGACAAAATGTCTATGAGACGAGATATGTTTGACAAAACCGTATCGTATCGTAAGGGTTTGACTGAAAACAAATTAATCGAAACGGTTTGTGACAAAAAAGTGGTTTTAATTGCTGACAGCGCCGGAAGTGGAAAGTCCATCTTGCTAAGCCACATTGCCATATTAATTAAAGAAAAATTTAACGATTTATGGCTTCTCAGAATCAATCTAAATAAGTGCACACCTGTATTCAGTAGTAAGCTAAATGATAATAGCAATCGATTTACCTCTGAAGAAACTATCGAATTTTTTATTGAATTACTGAAACTGCCCATTACTAATGATCGCGAAATCTCAGATTTCAGTCAAGCAATTTTCGAAAGGAATATTAGCAAAGTCGTTGTAATGTTCGACGGATTTGATGAAATTAATCCGGAATATGCAACGACTGTTCAGAATTTAGTGAATTCTACAATTGAAGTTGGTGTTAAACAGATTTGGTTGACAACAAGACCAGAGTGTCGATTGTTGCTAGAAAAGACCTTCGAATGCAAGTCATTTGAAATTAGTCCACTCAGTGAGCAAAATCAGTTAGAATATTTAATGAAATTTTGGGGAGAAAAGTTAAAAGTTAAGGACTGTGATTATCAATTGTTAAAGGACTTTGCCAAAAAATTGCAAAAAGAAATATTAAAAAAGATTGGTAAAAAAAGCAGTTACTTGGAAAATCCATTGCATCTCATGATGCTTGCAGAGTCAATGCTAATGCCATGCAAAAAGTATTTGCATTCTCCAAGTTCACATTCAAATCCTTTACACGCAATGGAGAAACTTTTAAAAATTGCGGATTTATACGAGCAGTTTATCGAGGAAAAATTTAGAATTTACACAAAAAAGCAAGCTAAAAATAAGGTCAAATCATTGGCTGTAAAGGATCTTAATACATTTAAAAAAATTCACCAAATGACTGCTTTTAAGCTTTTTTTAAGTGAAACTAAAGCTAACAAAATTTTAGAAGTTTATGGGGAACAGCAACCTATTATTTTGAGTGACGTTGTTACATATGGCGTCATTAAAAGTTTCACAAATGATCGACCAGAATTTGTTCATCTCACTTTTGCTGAGTATTTTGTTGCTACATTTGTAGCTGAAAATCTCCTACAAAAAAACATCTCTAGTGAAATAGCAGAGATTTTGCACAGAGACGTTTTTCTAGGGAAACACTTTCAAAATATAAGGTTATTTTTAAATGATATTTTAACTTCTGAAATAATTGCAAAGACCAGCCAAATGGAGAAATTGGTTAATGAATGGACAAGTTGTTATTTTAGTGAAGCAATTAGTTCAATGTCAGTTGCCTTAGTAGAAGAAAATGATAAAATCGTGCAATTGATTTGTACATGTTTTAATAACTGCAACTCAAAACATAAACTGATGGTGACCGATCCTGATACCGGTGACACTTTATTGCTCTTGGCTGCTAAAAAAAGTAACAAAGAGTTAATCAAATTATTAATTGGCAATTATAAAGTCAATGTAAAAGAAGCCAATAGGCTTCAAATAACGCCTTTACATGAAGTTTCATTTCAAAGCACTAAAGAAATAATTCAAATGTTTATTGATAACTATGGAGCCAAAGTAAATGCCGTTGATATTTACGGTGGAACAGTGTTGCATTGGGCTGTTGAATCCAGCAGCAAAGAAGTAGTTAAAATGTTAATAAGCGATTACAACGCAAATGTTCATGCAATTGATATTGATGGAAGAACATTGTTACATTCGGCTGCTTACAAAAATCGCAACGATTTAATCAAGATGTTAATAAGAGATTATGACGTAAATGTGAATGCAAGTGATAATAGTGGTAGGACAGTGTTGCACGTTGCTGCTTCAAATGGTAACACTGAAGGAATTAAAATCTTAATCGACGATCTTGAAGCAGATGTAAACGCAGTAGATAATGAAGGTTGGAAGCCATTGCATTACGCTGCTGAACGCAATAGCGTCGAAGTAATTAAAATGCTAATTGACGATTATGATTCAGATAAAAATGCAGTTGATAATACAGGCATGACGTTACTACATTGCGCGGCCAAATTTAATGATATCGACGTAATTAACACGTTACTTCAAGAATATAAAGCAAATGTCAATTCAACTGATAATAATGGCAAAACGCCATTGCATTTTGCTGTCTCTAATGGTAACATAGCAGTAGTTAAAATTTTAATCGAAGATTACAAAGCTAATCCAAATGCAACGGATAATCAAGGTAGAACACCACTTCATTGGGCGGTTAAATATAATTGCAAAGATGTTATTAAAATGTTACTTGATGACTATGAGGCCGATTTAAATGTAATTGACAATGATGGTAGAACAGCACTTCATTGGGCTGTTGAATTGAATGACGTAGAAGTAATTAAAATATTAATCAATGATCATGGGGCCGATTTTAATGCAACTGATACCAAAGGTAGAACACCACTTCATTGGGCTGTTAAATGTAATAGCATATCAGTAGTTAAAACGTTAATTGATGATTATGGGGCAGATTTAAATGCAGTCGATAATGAAGGTAGAACACCACTTAATTGGGTTATTGAACATAATAACAGTGTTAAAATAATTAAAACTGTAATAAATAGTTATGGGGCCGATTTTATTGTAGACGATGATAAAGGTAGAACGCCACTTCATTGGGCTGTTAAATATAACAGCGTTAAAGTAATTAAAATATTAGTTGATGATTATGGTGCAAGTGTAAACGCAATTGACAATGAAGGTAAAACGCCACTTAACTGGGCTGTTAGAAATGAAAGCAAAGAAGTAATTAAAACATTAATTGATGAATATGGAGCTGATTTAAATGCAATTGATAATGAAGGTAGAACACTTTTACACTGTGCTGCTGCATTTAATATTAAAACTGAAATCATTAAAATGTTAATTAATGATTATGGGGCAGATATAGATGCAACTGATAATACAGGTAGAACACTACTTCATTGGGCTGTTGAATTGAATAGGAAAGAAGTAATTAAATCGTTAATTGATAATTATGGGGCCGATTTAAATGCAGTGGATAATGAAGGTAACACATTATTACATCTGGCGGCTTCTTTCAATGATAAAGAAGTAATTAAAACGTTGATTGATGATTATGAGGCCGATTTAAACGCGGTGAATAATACAGGTGTAACACCATTTCGTTGGGCTGTTGAATTTAATAGCAAAGGAGTAATTCAAATGTTAATTGAAAATTATAAGGCTGATATCAATGCAATTGATAACGGAGGTAGAACACTACTTCATTGGGCGGTTGGAATTAATAATGTTGACGTAATTCAAATGCTAATTGATGATTACGATGCAAATATAAGCGCAACTGATAACGCAGGTCGAACGCCACTTCATTGGGCTGTTAAACGTAATAACATAGAGGAAATTAAAACGTTAATTGTTGATTATAAAGCAGATATAAATGCTTCTGATAATAAAGGTGCAAAACCACTCCATTTAGCAGCTGCTTTTAATAGCAAAGAAGTAATTAAATCACTAATTGATGATTATGGAGCAGATATAAACGCGGTAGATAATCAAGGTAGAACACCATTTTATTGGGCTGTTGAAAATAATAGCGAAAAAGAAATTAAAATGCTTATTGATGATTATAAGGCCGATTTAAATGCGATCGATATTACAGGTAAAAAACCAATTCATTATGCTGCCGGACTTAATAGTGTTGAAGTGATTAAAATGTTAATTGATGATTATGGAGCCGATTTAAACTCAGTCGATAAGAAAGGTAAAAAACTAATTCATTGCGCTGCTGAGCTTAATGACGTCGAGGTAATTAAAATGTTAATTGATGATTATGGGGCCGATTTAGATGCAGTTGATAATAAAGGTAAAAAACCACTTCATTGGGCTGCTGCTTTCAATAGTCAAGAAGTAATTAAAACATTAATTGACGATTACGAAGCAGATATAAAAGCAATCGATAATAAAGGTGGAACGCCTCTTCATTGGGCTGTTAAATATAATAGTAAAGAAGTAATTCAAATGTTAATTGATAAATATGGAGCAGATTTAAACACAATCGATATTAAAGAGAGAACAATTCTTCATTGGGCTGTTAAATATAACAGCAAAGAAGTAATTAAAATGTTAATTGACGATTACAAAGCCAATGTAAATGCAGTTGATAATTGTGGTGATACACCTTTAGATTTTGCATTGCGTTACGACAATGAAGAAGCAATTGAAGTATTATAAAAAATAAGAACTACAGTTTTGTATTTTACTGTACTTATCAACCATTTCTTCTTACTGTATGTCATTGCAATGAAATCAATAATATCAAATTATTTTTTATTATGTTACTGTGAAAACTACTAATTGAACAATTAGATGTATTGTAAATGCAAATGTTTTGAGGTAAAACACCTTTAGATTTGCACTACAGCAATAAAAATACAAAGTGTTAAAATCAATACCCAACACACAGTATAATAAAAATTTTATTTATTATCTTGTACTATTCTGTTTTTATAAATTAATTGTATTATATTTTTAAACAACGAATTATTAACCCAGGAAGCTAAAAGCGCCGATTAACCGATTTGTAAACCTATGAAAGAAATTTTTAAAAGTGCCTGAAGAAGATGCCGCTGGTGGTCTTGGAGCAAGAACTACCGGATGCCTCGTATCACTACTGGAAAACTCTGAATCATCCTAAACACCAAGCATTGAGCAACATTCAGTAAACAAACACAACATAATTTTGGTCATTTCAATTGAAAATCCACCAATCACCACTACAGTACTAGAATAACATCTTCCATCTTTAATAATATTTGTAAAGCAATGAAAAAATAAAATGAATTTTCTAAAGGCTCAGCAAAAGCTCTGAGCTCGACAACAATAGTTGCAATAATTACAGTGTAGAATGCCCCCTTATGTCCTAGTTCGGAGAAGTAAATAGGGAGGAATCTGAAGTAAAATAAATGAATTACAATTGGAATTTTAAAAGTATTTTGTCTTTATGGCATGCATTAGTGTTCCAAAGCCAATAAATAAGTACAAATGTATAGAGACTGGTAATGAGGAAGACGAAGATATTTGGCTTTCTGATTGAGAATTCTGCGACATATTATCTTCATTAAGATTAGTATTTGAGCGAGAATGTAAATAAGAAGATTTAGTTGGGTTAATAATGTCTGTAACCGGCAATTTCCTTGTTCTACGTTTACGCCCTCTCCAGAATCCACCACCAGAACCAACACCTGCAGCAGTAGTAGGAAGAGAACTTGAACTGGTAAAACTTACATGAGTTCCTACACTGGTTAAAGTTATGTTCATTACAGTTGACACATGTCCACCGACAGTTAGTTCAACTTCCACTGGCTGATAGCCATTGGCCTCCACCTTAAAAATCAGGAGCAATTACAATTGCCTAGTGCAACATGGTGCTTACATGAAACCACGAGTATGACGACTATTTACCTGCAAAGTGTAAATTCCTGGAAGTAATATTCTCCAGAACTCTCCATGTTTGCTACTTTTAAACCCAATATCCCTTCCTTTTATCTTTAAGCGCGCCCCTTCAACGGGATTTCCATTTTCATCGGTTATAAATCCTCTGATACCTGTTGAAAAGTTTTAATAACAATTATTAGTGTTTTAAAACATATAAAAAATGCTGGGTAATTTTTTACCTCGGTGAACTTCTCCCAAGTACCGAAGCAATGCCCGGGAATTGTCATCCCAAAATTTTCCAAGTTCGTTTGCATTAGGGTATTTGCAGCAAGACAGTTCCAAGGTAATTTCCATGCAGCCGCCCCACACATAGTTATAGTCTTGCATTCCACCTGTTTAAAAAAATCAAAAAAAAAAAATCAGTTATTAGTCACTGAAGTTACTACGTAAAATATTAAAAAAAAAATAGTATCCTTATTTTATTCTTGTTATTTGATGAAGTCAATCGTCCCCATCATTATTTTCAAACAATGTAATTACTACGAATTTTATATACTTGTATTTCAATGTTGCAATCCAGAAAAACTAATGTTAAGCAACATTTCAGGTAATATTTCTTTCACCCCTGCCAATCACTGTCTCTTACCATGTAACGGGTACCAGGCTGCACCATTAGTCGTGCCATTGCTGAAAGTGCCTCCACCAGTGTGGCAAGGAATACCCAGATGCATGACTTTGTGGTGTCTGGCGTAGGTGGTAGCTAAATGCTTGAACACATCGTGATCCGGACTTAGTGATTCAGTGTTTGAGGAAAACCGACTTAGCACTTTAATAAAAATTAAATTTGTACACAATGAAAATTTAGTTATAAAAACAGTTACATAACAATCAAGTTTGATTTCTTAATAATTAATTACGTGGATTCGCAATGTTGTCAAAAGGATAGCTGGCAACCAGAGCTCCACCATGTAAATTTGCTGACAAGACAAAGGGGATGGAGTCAATCCATTGACGAATTGCGGTCACTTCCGCTTGCTCCTTTAATTGTTGAGGCTTAAAATAATCAGGAAAGTTTCTGTTCAGGTCATAACTTCTGGCATTATACCTGAGAAGAAAAAAAATAAAAACTTATTAGTAGAATATTTAAGTTTAATCGTTAAAATTGAGTTTACTGACCTTCCTTTAGCACCAACACAATGGCCTTCTTCGGATACTTCAAATCCATCTGGATTCATGCTGGGCATCAGATGAATTCTGGTGTTGTCCATTAGCCATGTTACGTAATTGTCTTGACCATATGATTCCACCATGTATTGCATCAAATAAATTAACAACTGTCTTCCAACTGGCTGAAATTGGAAATAAATTAAAATTGTACAAATTGAATTAAAATTACTGTTAATAAAGAAACGAGACAAATAGTAATTACAAGCCATGCAATTTATTCCCGTTTCTTTATTGACAGCATTTATATGTGCCACAATGTTGTACCTCATTTCCATGCATGTTGCCCACATATTTCACTTCCGGAATGCCCAGTACGTGCTCTTTTGGCGTCCTTGACACAACAACAACCCATAAGTCTCTTCCTTGTGTAAAAAAATTGCAATTAAGGAAACAATAGAAAGAAATCAAATTACAATCATTAAAAAAAAACAAATAAAACATATTTCACGTGTTTTATTATGGCCTTACCTTGCACAGATTTTCCGACCGAATAAAGTGAGGTCAAGTTAGGATAAGTGTCGGTGAAGGATTTTAATAGCCGAGTCATTTCATCGTAATTATGATAGCGGAAGTCAAATTCGCTTTGACCACGAACCATTTTGATGGCGGCCAAGTAGATGTATAAAAATGCCACCACCAAGGCGGACACGTACCAATACGCCAATCTCATTTTGTCAAATCTTTTTTTATAAGGGGGATAAAATGTTTATATTAAACCACATGTACTTGAGATTCAATTTGTTGATGCAGCCGAATACAGTTCAGTGCTACTTCTCTGCAGTTTAACGCTTTTCTGAAGCTTTAAATGCCCGTACAGAGGGTGAACTGAAGCGTGAAAATCTGAAATAAAAAAATAAAGAATTATAAAGAAGAAAAACAACTTGAGGTCATGAAAAACAATGAATAAAGTTCATTCGAAGAAAAGTAGCAGTGACGTCGCCAATTATGACGCAAAGAGCGAAATTTGCATGATAATTTTGCAGCGTGAACGAATCCTGTGTTATGAAATAGTGCAATTTTATGCAATTAGATGATATAATTTTATAGGGATTTAAGGAATAGTCTGTATTTAGAATTTAGATGCCTAATAGTTTTAAGGTGAACTTTTGCCCTAATTTTATTTTAAGGTAACTGTAGTTGGTAATGGTGATATTGGAAGAAGGGGACAAAAAAATTCCAGGCGTCACCCCTAAATCCTTATTGTTGGCCTCTACATTACGTGTTGAGTCACCTGTTTTAAGTCTACGACGAGTTTTAACTTTTAAAGGATAAACTAGCGATTTCTCAAGCTGTGGTACACGGGGTTAAAGTTATGCAACTTTTTATATAATTTTTTTTGGAAAAAATGCACAAAATATTTAATAAATAAGCATCCAGAATTGTTCAATTTGTATTAAGAAATTTTTAAATTTAACAAATATTAAGTCAATGTGATTGGAATTTATATATTGTATAATTATAGTTTTTGTCCCAATATCCGACACAGAAGCACATTAACTTACTTTATATGCACAAAAATAAAATATAAAATTAATTCGTTTCATTTATCTTATTTCAAACTAATTAAAATTTCAAATAAAGTTTAAAAAATATATTTAAATTATAAAATTAAAAACTAAGTTTTAAAAAATTAGTACAGTATTTAATTTATAAAACTAAAAATTAAATTTAAATAACTGACACAAAATAATTAATATTTAAATTATAAAATTAAGTCATAAAAGTTGAAACAAAAAAATTAATTTAAAAATATATTTGAAATTAAAATGGATAGAAAAAATTAATTTTTAAAAATTGAGATGAAAAAATTAGAGATTAGTCATTAAATTAAAATAATAGAAAAAAATAAATAGAAAAAATAAATTGATCAAAGTTTAAAATTTACCAAATTTTTTCAAATGTAATAATTACTGTATGTTTTACTAAAAAGAATAAATTTATTGAAATTTTACAAAAGCAAAATATTTCTAGAAATATGCCACTGAATAAAAATACATTAAATTTGATTTATTATTTCTAAAAACTACAAATATTACATTTTATTTTTCAGAACTACAATACACTTAGCTAAAACAGTATTATGAAATTAATTTTATAAAGGCAATATAAATTAGCAAAACTGTGTTAATTATTGTGACTGAATGGTATAAAGTCATATAACATGCAACCGATTTGTTTAAACAGTTAAAACATGTATAAAAAATTCATAAAATTGCTTTAAAAGGCTTTCTAATTAAGGAAGCAGGAAAATACATCAATAATAACGCATAAAATGATCTAGTAATGTATCATAACTTCATATACGAGTTGCAAATATAAGAATTGGCACGCCATTTAAGAAGCTTGGTGATCTTAAGCATATCATCGATTTGCGAAGAAAGTCAAAAGAAGGCAACGAAAGATTATCATCGCTTTTATTTTTTTTTCTTTCTTTGTAAAAAACGTTGTTGAGCATAATTGGTAAAAGTTTGACCTTAAACTTGAAATAAAAAAACAGATTGCCCTATTAAATAATTGCATAAAAAATCGAGAGGGAACGTTCACACATTTCGTCTCTTGTAATTTATAAACATTACACTTGTTAATTTTAAGATATTATTTTCATAGTATACAAACAGAAAATGCACTAAACAGTTATAAAGTCCATCTGATGTACATTAAGTTCTAAACAAGTTTCCTGTGCGGACACAATAATATTATTACAAGTTTACATTAGCCTATTGTAATCTGTTCATTGATAAAATCACATCTCGTATCCGGTGACAAGAAAACTCAACAACATACTAATCAAATACCAAATTAATAATTTTGAAGTTTAAATGTCAAAACATTGAAAACCGATTTCATTTATCCGATCTTAAGTGCACATTATTTATTATAAATTGTGTATTTATTATTTTATTATGTTAACTTATTTGTCATCGCCAACATTAAACAATAAATTAATCTATATAGTTAACCAAAGCTCAATCAACCGTACTGATTAATAGTTATGATTTTCAGATGAAATTTTTAAAAGAAAACTTTCTTTAAAGAAAATTAACTTACCTTTTAAATGTATTTTGTATTGATTGCCGTTTGTTAATACTTAATCGTTGTTTATGTGTAATTCCTTATAAGAAACTTGGCACTACGTTTGAAGTCCTGAAATATAATAATGAATCAACATTCCCTACGTCGTCCTGTTTCCAACTGTTTTAACTTTTAAAAGTTGACGTTGTAAACTTTTGAAAGGAAGAAAGTTAACTTGACTGTTCAGCGCTTGCAAAAATCAAGCAAAAAATTTTATATGCTCCATAGATGGCATAGCCGACCAGGTTACCATAGCAACAATACGTTTACCGTATAAGCATGTTTCTACAATGCAGTGAGGTCAGAGAAAACACGTCATTACTCACTTCAGAAACAGATGTATGATTTGCTAATGAAATTTAAGCACAATTTATTTTTTAAAAGATAAAAGTTAAAAAAAAAAAACGGATGCATTTTTTTTTTAAAAAAAAAAAAAAAAAAAGCTAATTAATAACAATCACCCTGATTTAATTTTTACCTAATGCATGTATGGGATGATTTCTTAAATTAGACCATTTTTTAAATAAAGCTAATAAAGAAACGAAATTAATTCTCATCAGTTCCAATAGCAATTTTTCTCTTTTTTTTTAAATAAAAAAATAATGCATTTTTTTTAAAATAATTAATAATTATTAACAATCACACTGATTTAATTTTTCCCACTGCATAAATGGGGTGATTTTTTAAATTAGATCATTAGTTTTAATAGAGGCAATAAAGAAACGAGACTAAATCTCATCAGTTCCAATGGCAATTTTTCTCTTTTTTTCCAAGTAAAAATAATTATTTAAAAAGAAACAAAAACTAATTATTAACAATCACACTGATTTTACCCAAGACTTTACCCAATTAACATATTAGGTAATTTTCTAAATTAGATCACTTAGAAATCTTATCAGTTGCAATGACGATTTTTTTTTCATATTGCCATGAAAAAAGTGCTTAAAACCGTTTAAAATTTTGGATTTTATTTGCAAAACGTGTAATTTCTTATTTATCAAAAAGTAAATGTAAAATATAGCAAACTTTTATTCAGTCAATCGTCTATGTCAAGTAAATTGAAAATAACATATGATCCACTGTTGCTGAAATGTTTATTTTTTACAGAACATTAACAAATTTCAAATATGCAAATAGAAGAACAGGAAATTCTAAAATAACTCAAAAAAATCTGAGAATATTGCAATAAATGGTAAAAGTTAAAACAAAATGGTGGTACTTTTTAAAGTAATGTAGTATTTTGGAAACTCTCCATTAAGATGTCAGTTTTATTTTTTTTAAAAATTGAGATAATATCTTAAACTGGTACAACTATTGAAAGACTTCCTTTTTCATGATTGTTTTACTCACTGTACTAACACCATATAAAAATACAGGAAGTTGTTCATTAGTTTTCGCCTTATTGACCGAAAGTCCGAAACCCATTTTTAATTAGCTCGGTAAATGTAGATTTTTTTATTGTAGTGTATACAATGTACAACAATAAAGTTTGTGTAGTTAAACATACAGTATGATCAGATAATGTTAAAAGAAGTCATTCAATTGATCTATTTTAGTTTTGATTTAAAAGTAAACATGAAAGGTCATTGTAATTTTGTTAAGTAGGAAAAGGGGAAGATAAAATAAAATCCTAAAAATACACAGGTCTATTTTATCACCATTTTAGAAATGTACACTGGCTAAAAACATTTTTTCTAGCAGTTGGTAAAATAGTCTTATTTACAAAGAATACGATCAGTAAAACAATTGCTTTTTTTAATAATGTGATTACATATTGGTACATTAGGCAAATGAACTTTTTATTAGTTTGGCAAAATGTTTACTGTAGGACGTTTAATTATATTTGTTATCCGAGCCATGACTATTTAAAGTTGCATTCATCAACTTACAATTTTTCAAACAAAATATTTGACTTGGATTACTATGATATCTTTAAAAGATAAAATTACAGCGTTTGGAGATTTAACCCCAAGCTAAAATAACACTAATATTTGGTTAGGTTTTAGAGTGTAATTAACTTTAAAAATAATTGAGTCAAGGAAGAAATAGGTTAGAGTTTTTTTATTCTTTTTTATGAAATTTTAACTTGGTGGAGAAATGATGGTGGTTTTTGAAAACTGGACGATTTTTTAGGACAAAATTAGGAGGCCCATTGATTTAGTTTTAGTTAATAAATACATCATTATTTTTTATTATAAAGTGGATTCTCGTTAACACGAAGTCGACGGGACCGAGATTTTTCTTCGTGTTAACGGGGTTTTGTGTAAACGAACACGCAAAGTTTAATATATATTGATCAAACTGACATTTTTTAGAGTCAAACTCACATTTTTTAAAGTCAAACTCACATTTTTTAGAGTCAAACTCACATTTTTTAGTGTCAAACTCACAATTTTTAAAGTCAAACTCACATTTTTCATAGTCAAACTCGCATTTTTTAGAGTCAAACTGACATTTTTTAGAGTCAAACTCACATTTTTTAAAGTCAAACTCACATTTTTTAGAGTCAAACTCACATTTTTTAGTGTCAAACTCACAATTTTTAAAGTCAAACTCACATTTTTTAGTGTCAAACTCATAATTTTTAAAGTCAAACTCACATTTTTCATAGTCAAACTGGCATTTTTTAGAGTCAAACTGACATTTTTTAGAGTCAAACTGACATTTTTTAAAGTCAAACTGACATTTTTCAGAGTCAAACTCACATTTTCTAGAGTCAAACTCACATTTTCTAGAGTCAAATTCACATTTTTTAGAGTCAAACTGACATTTTGTAGAGTCAAACTCACAAGTATTGAATTTGTGTTTGTTTTTATAAAAACATTAAAACTTATCAAAATTTTGATTTTCTTTACATTTTATTTGACGAAATATACAATTTTTCATTTGGAAAAGCAAAATCTGTTCGTGTTAACGGGGTTTTTCTTCGTGTTAACAAACAAAAAATGTATGGGAAAGCCTATACTGTAGTTTGGGACCACAATGTTGCTTCGTGTTAACGAGAAATTCGTTTTAACGGCGTTCGTGTTAACGAGAATCCACTGTAGATTGATGTCGAAGCTTAATATTTTCACCTGCCTAAAAACTTTCTAATTCACTTTCAATTGCAAATTTTAATTTTAATTTTCCTATATATTCATGTTCCAAGCATTGTTGAAGTGTTTACAAAATAATTGTTTGTTAAAGACAAATTGTCTATTATTTACTTGTCATCCTCTTATTAAACATGTGAAATCTCTGTATGTTTTTCTTTAATATTGGTGTTACTACTCTCAAATGTTTAAGAAATCAAGTAAATGACAACATCTTTATTTTAGAAGTGTTATCGTGCAGTAATTGGTTTGTGACCGGTAAACAATAACACTCCTAAAATCCCAATAGTTTTTATTTTTACTTTTATCTTAGTGATTTGCTTGGAGACCTGGGTATTAATCAGGTTCTGCAATCAGTAATAAATACGGACAGTTTTGGTGCCTCAAATAAAAACTTTAAATTGTTACCTTTAACATGCCCATATACCGGTATTCAATCAAGGTTTATTGTATTAAGGTATTACATAAATTTCACCACCAACATTTCACCACTAACAATGCAACAACATTTCACTTCTCATCATTTCTCCACTAAGTTAAAATTTTATTTACAAAAACGTCAACTATTAAATTGGACATATTGTAATCTAACCTAAGGTAATTCATCCTGATTCAGGAATTTTTCAAGTTAATTGCCCTCTAAAATCTCAAAACTACGTTAACGTTATCTTGGTTTGTGATGAAGTGCTGGTGGTAAAATCTCTCTATTAAGACGAACATGAATGGAATTTGATCAATTGTAAGTTATTTTAATCTTCACTATCGTTGAAATATTTCGAGATGATAGCAAATTGAAATTAAAAATAAAGTGTAAAATAATATGCCAATCTCGTGGCATCCACATGTATGATGATGCAACCGACACTTTTTTTTTTAAGATTGAACACGTGTCGTAACTAAAAAAAAGTTAGCTAAAGTTGTTTGGAATTTGTGGTTATACGCAATTTCATTAGTCCGATCAATTAGGAGTTTATGTATTGTCATGTATTTTCAATGTCATTCGAATTGCATAGTAACAAAGCGTTATCCACGACCCTTGACTGAAACAGTATAATAATATTCTTGGCGATTGGTGCGATTGGGATTGCGTATAATACCAATCAAAGTTACTATATGCTAATTATACATGCCAAGGTAAGGCGGAATAATGTTTACAACGTGTTTGGTTTGTGTTTACAGTAAAGTTTAACTGATTGTACACCAGTCCGAAGTCTTCTATCAATAATCGTACAAGTCGCGTCGTGTGAATTGATGTGATAAACAGCGTATTTATTTCAACTATAAAATTGCACCAATTTTCGAGTATAAAAACGATAAATTGAAAGATAATCCATCATTGGACTACTGGCAGTCAATGTTGCAGAAGTCACCACAAGTTAAATTAAAAAATAAACGGTAAGAAGTATTCTACTTTTTATATTATACTGTAAGTTAATACCAGGTAATTTACGGTAAGCATTGCAATTTAGAAAACTAAATTAATATAAATATATTGGTTTAGCACTAGCACCTGTATATTGCAAAATTTTATTTTTTATACTGTATTTAATCATATTTCAGCGATTTTGCTTGCTTCCCTAATTTTAGAATTTTTGGCAGAGTTTTCATTATCAATTTTTTAAAAATATTTTTCTTGGTGATAAAAGTTTTTATACTACTGTGATGTACTACATATTTATTACTTTGCAATATAATACGACTGAGCTATGCTACTACCGTACAAGTATTAGTTAGCACTTTATTAAGCAAATATTGTTTTTAAACCAACTGCAATTGTACAATACTTGTGAAAATCTAACTTCAATGTACTTATTCGACAAACTAATATAAATATTCTGCATAATATTTAAATTTTAAAATTTTTTGGTTATAAAATTTGAGTTTAGTACAATAGAATCAACTTAATACAAAACGCTCGGGGCCGAGATTTTTTTCGTATTAAACAAACTTTGGGTAAAGCGGAATATATTAAAACAAAAAAAATATTCTCATTAAATTGAAATTTCTGAGAGTATATTTATAAGAGTACATAATAAGAAGCAAATTTTTTTTGTATTAAGCGGGTTTTGTTTCGTGTTAACAGAAAATAAATGTATGGAAAAGCCAATACTTTAGTTCGGAACCGCAAAGTTGTTTTGTATTAAGCGAATTTTTGTATTAAGCAAGTTCGTATTAACCGGATTCCACTGGTTTGTATTTTTTCCCATTTATCTTCTGTGCTGTATTTTATTAAATTAATAAATTTTCCATTTGATATTTTTATATTTAAGATCAAATAATTAGCAAAGTTCAAAGTTGGAGCAAAGAGGCGCACTAGACTAGAGTTCTTCCAAAAACAATTAAGCAATTACTTTTAGTATAACTAAACTTCTACAAAATTGGTTTATTAAGACAAATAAGTAATTATAACTGGCTGATGAAAATAATAAGTGATTTTTTTTGTTTACGTTTTCCAGTAAAAATGATTGAAACCGTAGTCTGTATCAATAGATGACACGAACTGTTAGTCTATTTAAAACTGTGTTGTTAAAAAACAATTTTTCAAAATAAGCATTTCAGACATTCGAGACACGTGCTGCACGTGGGGAATTTAATTTAGCCTTGATCATTGGAATGGACGTACTATAATATTTAGAAAGATGTTTTTAAGATTTAGAGGATCATTGTCAATTTATCAAGTGGCACAGACTAACTTAATTGTACTAGACTTCATGGTCACAAAGATTTTAATTAAATTATCAATGTTATCAGATACGTCATAAAAAACAAAGTATATCAAGTTTCAACACATTTCATCAAGTTTTGTGCAGAAAAAAGATCCTTGTTTTATACTTTCTTGTGTATGGATTAGCTCCTCAAATTAGCCGATGAACGAATAATTTCTTTACATGTAAATTTGTGAACACATGATTTTCACTTATGGACATCCGGTAACTTAATTTTAAAACATTTCAGGTAAATTCATGGCGGAAGACAAGTCATCTAAAGATTCCACTATATCTCATATAGCCAGGGAAATATGGGGAGCAGAGATCACACCTGCACATCACGATTTTGTAAGAGAATCGGTTCCAATAAATATGTCGGAATACCTGCCTCCAACGACCACAATTGTTCGCCATTATCTTTGCCAGGGCTATTCATACCCTGAAACGGTGTGCAGAGGAATATTTGAAGCTCAGCAAAGAATCAAACTTGACGAAAATGATATTTTGCTGGCTGCTTCCATAAAAACAGGTAAAATCAAATTATTGCCAAAACCCAATCAATTTTTACTTTTGTATTATTTTAATTTTTAAGGAACAACATGGTCGCAGGAAATCTTGTACAACTTGATGCACCCGGACGAGATTGATAAGCCATCATCAGTGCCCATCGATATTCGTGTGCCAATGCTTGAACTTCCGGAATGTGGACTGGAAGTCATAAACAACATGCCACAACCAAGACTTGTTAAAACTCAGTTGCCATATGAGCTACTTCCTTTGGGAAATTGCAATAAAAACTACAAGGTAAATCTGCTTTATTTGTACATTATAATTTTGTTTAAAAAATGGTGGGTTTTTTAATGATTTTTACAGATAATATACGTTACTAGAAATTGCAAAGATACGGCTGTATCGATGTATTACTTTTACCAAATGATGCCAGCCGCTCAATTCAATGGAAGTTTGAAGGAATTCCTGCATTTATTTCTGAATGGCAAACGTAAATATTACGGGTGATTTTTAAATTGGAGCACTTTTTTACATTTCCAATAAAGAAACGAGACTAAATCATATTGGTTGTAATGGCTATTTGTCTTGTAATTTTCTTGAACATGTCCATAAAGAAATGAGACTAAATGTTATCAGTTCCAATGTAAATTTGTCTTGTATTTTTCTTGTAATGAGGAAAAAAATTGTCTATAAAGAAACGAGATTAAATGTTATCAGTTCCAAATTTGTCTCACATTTTCTTTATCATGGAAAGAAAAGTGCCAATAAAAAACAAGACAAACTTATCAGTTCCAATGCCAAACGGTCTAATTTTTCTTGTCATGGAAAAAAATGTTTCATTTTATAAAACCGTTTTGTATATTAATTCTCTTTAGTGTTAATTATAATTCTTGTTTGCAAATATTTTATTTCGTGATAGATTTTACTGGTCCGTTTCATAAACACGTTCTGAGTTACTGGAACAATCGTCACACTGGCAAAATCCTCATTGTCAAATATGAAGACATGCAAAAGGTACTCGTAATTTACAGAAATTACATTAAAAATATAATTATAAATAATAAATCTTGTTTTTCTTTAAGGACATGGTGAAAGAAATTCGTCGTATGGCTCAATTCATTGGAGTGGACGATTCAAATGCCGAAAAAATCGCAGCCAAATGCACTTTCCAACAAATGGCTCAAAATCCCTTTACTCATCACAACCAATGGATGGAACTCCAAAATATAACCAATGAGAAGGATTTCACATTTATGAGAAAAGGTACAACTCAAGAAAGTAATAAAAAAACTCGAGTTTTTATATTAATTTGATAATTATGTACCGGTAGGAAAAGTTGGTGATTGGAAAAACCATTTAGACGAAGAAACCAACAAAAAATTTGACCAGTGGATTGAAAGGCACTTTGGAGGTTCCGGTTTAACGTTTGATTATGAAATCTAAATTTCATTAATAACTTGCAGTACAATTTTAATTAAATTTTTAAAAATTGTTAATGGCACCATCTCGCCTAAAATTTAAAAAAATATGTTACCATCAAATTATGTATTATCTGACAATAATTTTTAGACAGACATTTTATTTTTGTGAATAAATATAATATACACTCAATTCGACCACTTCGGTCAATCAAGAGTCTATTGAGCGCCATGTATTTTAAATTTTCAGACTTTTGACTGTTCGGATTGATAGAATTAAGCATCGGATTTAATCCAGTTGTAAAGTTTAAATTTAAAGAATTAGCAAATTATTTAGTGCAAAAATATTTCGGGTTATCAATGCCCAGTAAATTTCTAGTAAAACCTAGAACAAAATTAACAGTTTGGTTCATGTTAATTTTTCATATTAACTTATTTCAATTATAATCATTTTCCAAAATTTAAAATCCGAATTATTTACACGGCTTTACTGTCACCATAAAATTTGATTTAAATAACCATATTAAATGTTAATTCAAAGGCAAAATTTCAATCATTAGAAATCGTAAATTTCTGTAAATGTTTTATAATACATACATATAAACAATTAAAGCTAAAATTAAGACTCCACCAGCTGCCAAAATCTGCATAAACATACAAGACTGATTGGTACAATTGCTTGTTTTCGAAGATTTTGAATGCCCATTGGCAATGGTGTTGTTATTATAACAGCAGGAAGTACCGTCTTCCGGTATTTTAGGTCTAGTCTGCAATGGTGCTTTGACCCTGTCATTGCTTTTTATGATAGCATGTCGGGCTCCTGACCATGAATGCGGTCCAGTCAATCGGTATTGATAAGGCACATTAGCTCCAAAAAAACAATAAAACCATAGTAATGGATCCGTAAAAAACATCTTTTTAAGACTTGGTACTACTCCCAATTGACCGCCAATGTCATCCATATACGTCATGTAATCAACTTGGACTGTGTGTCTTCTGGAGTTGACGTAGCGATTGGTTATTTCATCCTGTAGCTTTTTTATGTCTTTTTCCATGTCTTTGATCGATGGCAGTTTGGTCTTTTTTTTCAAGATGGACACAACCCATCGAGACTGCATTTCGGAAATAGGCACGATGGAACCGTAGGGCTGGATGAGACCAATGATTGACAAGGTTGGTGGCTGTATTTTTGGTTGGAAAACGTACTTGTACAAATGGACAACGTTATCTTTGACGGGGAATATTTTGGGGTCTAGGAACGGGTAGTGGATATCATAGCCAGTTGCTAGAATGACGGCGTCCACTGGGTAGACTTTATCCACTTCGCCCTTAAAAACGACGCCATCTTCGGTGAAATGGTGAATGTCATTCTTGATCACGACTGTGCCACATAAAATACTATTTGGGAGGGAATCATTCACCATTGGATGTTGAGAAAAGAAACTGTGGCTTGGTTTTAGATTGTATAATTCATGGTCAAAACGTTGCTGATGCTAAAAAAAACAAAAATTATTAATAATTAAAATCGAATAAACAGCAAAGTCCAATTAAGAGTAAATTGATATGCTAAGCAATTGTACTAACGACATTGGAATGATATTTAAATATGCAAATTTCTAAAATTTAAATAGCGGACAAGGTTGATTCAAATCAAAACTGAAATTCCTTTAACAAATGGACACAACCGGAAATAGACAAGAAGATTTTACATACAATCAAGTTTGATGAAATCACCCAATGTATTTAATGCTTACTGCTAATAGTAATTTAATAAGTTTTTTACTAGAAAAGCATTTGCTAAAAGAAAATTTAGTGTTTTTTTCTAACTTAAGACTGAAGGATAACCAAATTGACGCCATGAATTGTTGCCTATCACCAAAATCTCAATATTTTGTATTTATTATAGTAAAATTAAATTTATTTAAACAACAAATCCAATTCCTATAAATGGTAAAGACCATTTTTTGGACCATGGTAATTGCCATTCGACCAACGTGCAATTCCTTTATTTTGACACAGTTAATAAATATTAAATTAATAACCAAAAAATAAGCACAGTTAAGCTAAATTAGAACAGCAGTAAACTAGAACGTAATTTACATCAGTACCAATACAACACTGCTAAATCATTTTTAATGTTTTATTTGCCATTCGGCAATGTTGCCATTGTCATTGCCATTGTGGTTATTAAATAAGGAGGACAAAACACTAACCAATAAAAACCCCCTATCAAAAAAAAAAAAAAAAGTTGTCTGCTCAAAGCGATAACCTATAAAAGTTAAAATAAATTACCTGTTTATCAAGATACAAGTTTAAAAATGTTGAATGGGCAGATATTTTTCACAGTAAAAAAAAAGAAACTGGGTAATTCCAAGCTGTTAGTGCCCTTGTGATTCACAGCATTTGTTCAAAAAAATTCAATTTTAATTTTTTTTTTTGCCTGCTGTTATTTTTAAAAATCGTTTTATTGTTTTTCAGATTACAGCATGTCTGAATGTGTGTTTGACCCAAATGTGTGCACTGGTCAGTTATCAACTTATCACTAACTAAGGAATCAATAGCGTGCAGTGCTATTCGAATGCCATTATAAATACAATGCGCTCCATAGACTCATTGGTCACTTATAATGTGGACCAAAGTATAGCTTATACTTAAACAGGATAACACCAATTAACCAATCAAAATCGATAAAGGTATAACTTATGTGATAAAGGATGTTCAAAATCATAATTCCGGTTACGCGAAAGTTTATGGAGAGCTCGACATCAAATGTAAGCCTGCCGCCTGCGTTCGTACCTTTCACGGCATAAAATTTCATTTTGTTATTTTTGACTCTTGCAGACTGAATTATGCTAACTCATAAATACAAACCAGAATACTAAACTCTAATTGGTCCAAAATCCATCTAACTAAAAAACCTATTGATTCATTGGTACACTTTGTAAGAGAAGGACTTGAGCTATGGTTCCTGTTTTCTGTACAGTCATTAATTTAAGATGCCCTTGTACTAATTGTTGACTTATTGCATACTTACTAATTTTTCAGCAAAATAAGTGACAACTGATTGAGGAATCACAGCATTGCGTCCTGAAAGAAATCGACGCAATGTCAGATAGTCAGTTGGCATTCCTCTGACCCCAACACGGTTTATAATCCATGTGCCTCTTCTGGTGCTCAAGTAGACCTGAAAGTTGTATTTTTAAATAATTTTATGTTTTTAAATTTTGCTAGTAATGTTTGCTGTACTTTTGAACTGGCTCTTCCCAACTCCACTGCGATATCACCTCCTGAATTTCCAATTCCAACAATAACAACTCTTTGGTCATCAAAGGGTTTGTGGTCTTTGTACGAGTGAGTATGGATGACTTTGCCTTTGAATTTATCTAGGCCAGGAAATTGAGGAATGTGAGGGTACGAATGATGGCCGGTGCAAATCATCACGGCGGACGCCACCAAGCGACTCTGCTTGTTTGTCTGAAAATAAAACATATTTACAGAATATTTTCAATAAAAAAGTGCCATTTAATTCCGTATTTAGCGGCAATTTTATCAATTGGAAAACGTTTTTACACTGCCAATAAATAAACGATACTATATTCAATTAGTTCAAAGGCGATTTTTCCCGTTAGTTTTTTTCCAGGGAGAAAATGTGTCAATTAAGAAACTAGACTAATTCTCATCCGTTCTAATGATTATTTGTCTCGATATTTTTTGCCGTGAGAAAAAATTGTCAATAAATAAACGAGACTAAATGTCATCAGTTCCAACAGATATTTTTCCCGTTATTTTTCTTGTCAAGGCAAAAAAAAAATGTCAATTAAGAAACGAGACTAAATCTCATCACTTCAATGGCAATTTGTTCTGGCTGCTTATTGCCATTCACAGTACCGGTAGATCAAAAAGTGTCAATAAAATAACAACTAAATCTAGTCAGTTTTGATGCCCAATTGTCTATTTTATATTTTGTTATTGAAGAAATGGGCGTCAACAAAACGAGACTAAATTATATTAAATCCAATAGTAATTTTTCCCATTTTTTTTTAAAAACTTTCTTATATACAGTAAGAAATAAGAAACGGTAGCTGAATGAGCGATTTAATTAAAATATCAAATAATTCAGTGATTTAATAAACAACCGCAAACATTATGATTATAAAATTCTATTAAGAACTCTTAATGTAAATGGTAGTTTCAGACTATTAATCAATTTTGTTTTGTTTCAAATATTCCCCCTGCTGATTACACAGTCGAGTTTGAAGTTGTTAATGACAGTATGTATACTGTAAGTAGCCAAAAGTAGATTATGACCGTCATAAAATTCTGACAAACAGCCTTGAAAAATAATTTAATTTGGCTTTTCATACTTTTGTTTGATTACTTTTGCCGTTGCGAGTGCTGCATGAATTTAGATTTTGTTTTCGATTTTAATTTACGTTGACCTTGCATTGAAAAAACATGTAAAGTGTCCAGTGTAATATTATTTAATGCTCAAAAATGATGAATTTAATGAGTTAGGGATACCTCTGTATTCGTCACTGTAACGGTCCACTGCCCCGTGCTTTCAAAGTCATCATTTTGCACCACAGAATCCACCACATAATGCAGGTAAATGTGTTTTCTGAGATCAAATTTGTCGGCGTACTGGTCAAAATATTTGACCTGCTCTCTGTTATGCATAAAATTTGCATACTCAGACGGCGGAGGAAAATCACTATAAGCACTCAGCTCCTTGCAGCTGTTAATAACGGTTGTTTTCATGACCGATGCAACGCCGGCCACCACTTCTTCTCTAAAAAATATTTAAAAAAAAAATACAAAAATAAGATGGACGTCATTGTTAAAAGCTGAAATAGCAATGTGCATGCAAATTGTGCAAACAAGATTAGCGTGTTTACAACAACTTTGCATTTGCAACGTAATGTGGGAATTTATTTCATGTTGTAATGTGGGAATTTATTTCAGAGTTTGTTTATCTAAAAAATTGGTTTATTATGTCAGTTTCCAAAATGCACAAAAAAATTAATAAGCCACATACAGAAATGTATTGATGACCTATTTTAAACAGCCACCAAATAGCCCAAATACAGAATGTTTTGCCTTTGCCTTGAAGGCATTAACTTTATTTTCAATATCATATCAAAAATGACCATAGAAATTAAAAATTGCTATTGAAACTGACAAACTATTTTTTTCTTTCAGGCAAGAAAGAAACAGGAAAAGTCACTATTGGAACTTATGAGATATAGTCTCGTTTCTTTAGTGACACTTTTTTTTATTGAAGTTTTATTGAAACTGATAAAATTTAGTTCCACTAATCCATTCTGTCAAAACTGGTCATTCTTGACTCAAAAATCATGTATTTCTAAAGCTAATTAAAAAAATAGGGTAAAAATTTTAATTTTGATCACTCAGAATTACACATTGAAATTTAAATGTACAAATTACCGTTTAATGTCTTTGGCACTTATATAATCACCATTCAAATGACTGGTATTAAAATGCAAAAATGTCATTAGAATTTGCATATTATGCAATGGTTCTCGTTTAAAAATCTTATTTACAAAACAAATAGTAATAATAATCTTGTGACATCATGGCCATTGTTTTAAATGTTCTTGTTTACATGTAAATTCTAGTTTAAACGTCCAACTACATTCATGTTGTTTTCTAAAAGATAATAAAAAAATCAAAATTATTAAGCAATCTATTTGTCTAGCTTCAACTCTTTAAAGTCAAGTGAATAATCTCACGAATCTGCTAATGAAAAAAACATCCCCATCATGTGATGTTTTTCTCACCAAGGTGCTTTGTGTCCTAAAGGCGGCTAGTCTGACGTCATTTCCATTGAAATAGTCGGAAATGGAGGTCGTTTTAAACTATTTATCCACTGAAAATGTACTGTACAACTGCCTTTTTTTTCTTTAAAAAATCAATAAATCTACACGTGATTACGTAAAAAAGACGGGAAGTACGTGCAAATTTATTTGTTTACTGTGTGAAACGTGACCAGGAAAATTAATCAAGTTTCTTGAAATAATTTTTTTTAAAGTATTTTAACAAATATTTCGTTTTATTTAATTAAAGTATTGCTAACTTATTGAATGAAATACTTTAGATAAAATATGTGCACTGATAAACTGTAATGATTTATTTATTTGATCAATTATAATAATTTGTGATTGATACTGTTTCATTACATTTGATTTCCTATTTGTTAATTGTAATGTTAATCATTACAATTATGGTTTTGATTGTATGGTTTTGTTTTAATGCAGAAAAAAAATCCAATTTGTAAATAATTTATTATCTAAATTGTATATTATATATTTTCCAATTTATAAATCATTTAATTTGTAAATTATATTTTCTAATTTATAAATCATTTAATTTGTAAATTATATTTTCCAATTTAAAAATTATTTAATTTGTAAATTATATTTTCCAATTTAAAAATAAATTAATTTGCAAATTATATTTTCCAATTTAAAAATAATTTAGCTTGCAAATTATATTTTCCAATTTAAAAATCATTTAATATGTAAATTACCCTTTCTAATTTAAAAAATAATTTAATATGTAAACTATTTTTTCCAATTTAAAAATAATTTAGGTACATAAATTTAATTTTATTTAATTAATCTTGTTTGTAATTAGAAACCAAAATTATTGACTATAACAATACATTGTAATGTAATAATACATTTATTAACATTTACTTTTATTATACTTGGAAATGTGATCTACGTGCTAATGACGTTATCAGATCTAACAATTAATCAGTTGTTTTCATTTTGATAAATTCTTAATTAACACAATGCAATATACCTTAAATATTATGCAAAACACGGTATCCATTCAAATTACTGCGTCAGTTGTTGCTGATAGGAAGCTCATTTTTAATGGAAATTCTTACTAACAAAGGAAATTAAATAAAAACCTTTTAAGGCGAACACGCTTAACACAAAACATCAATGATCTCGAATAAAATATAGGCACTTCCATACTTTTTTAACACGAAAAGATTCTTTCTCAGTCAAGAATGTAGAGAAAATCAAAAGTTTTATAGAAACGAATAAAAAAATCAATAAATTTTCTGTTTAATTTTATTAAAAAAAAGTAAAAATCTATTGTTTTTTCTTAAATGCATAAATAATATGTTTGTACAAAATGTATAATATTTTGAAATTTAAATAATGATTCTAACATGATGTGCTCCAAGAATGGTAATTTTGGTTAATATATTTTTGTTTTTGTTACTGTATAAAGTATTAAAATGAGCAATTTATACAATTCGTGTTAGATGATTTTCTAAATTGAAATTGCAAACACTGGTTTTAAAAATACCAAAAAACGTAATGGAAATAAATTTTATAGCGATTTTTCTCGTTTATTTCTTGCCATAAATAAAAATAAAGAAACGAGACGATTTCTCATAAGTTCCAATGGGAATTTGTCACGTTACTTTTCGTAATCTTTTGGAAAAAAAAGTGCCAATTACGAATCGAGACTAAATTTTATAACTTTCAATGGTAATTTGTCCAATTTCTTTCTTCCCATAAAAAAATCACCAAAAAAAAAAAATTTTTTACGTCCAGTTGCGATTATTCCAGTTTATAAAAGCAACACAGAAATTTTAATATTTTATCCAAGGAAATCGATTTATGATAATTAATTTTTTTTATTTATACCAAAATGTGAATATTTAACCTTCTAGTATGCATTGTAATTGCACTTGTGTGAAAATAATTTATTTAGCATATTTTATTAGCAGCTACAGTAAGTCACACTAACAAGTGGTGATTAATATGCAGACGTACAATAGAAAACCGATAACAAATGCATCGAAATTATCAATTACTGATGTATCAATCTACAAGCGTAAAATTCCAAATACGAGTATTTAACAATAAATTCAAATAAAAATTAAAAACAATCACAATTTCAACAGTTTATAGAAGCAACACGCAAACTAATTTGTTCTCGAAATCATGTACATGACATAACAGGTTTTATCTCAACTAGTTGATGCCAATTAATTACTATACACTTGCAAATTATAATTATAAAAGAATGGTAACAATAATTACACTGCATTTATAAGTATAACCAAAGCAAACTATGTAATAAAATCAAAAACAATTATCACGAGTATGCAAATTAGAAACTTATTAATTGTTAATCTCACAGTATTAATATCTTTAACTGCATGACGTGTTTTAAATAACTTTTACAATTTGTTTTATTAATTTTTTTCTTCAACTTCTTGTCAGCTCTGGCTATTTCTCAAGCCAGTTTCAATCAACTCAAATCTATGGGTTGCTGGCCTGAGTTTACAAGTTATGAAATTTTACAGAGTGTCCATAAAACTCTTAACAACAATTTAAAAAACAAATTGCCATATAATCAGCAAATTATTTTACAGTTTAACTAAGAATAGTTATAAACACCCTGTAATGGTGTTTTCATTGTCCTCGTGACCAGCTGCTACACTTTCTCCTGTTAACCTCAAAAATCGCCTTATTTATTTTTCGCAAGTAAAAAAAATTAAACTCAATAAAAATATACCGGTCAGTGCTAGCGGCTTCGCAGAAATACATACAGTATGCGGGGTTGGTAAAAAATTAGGGTAAGAAATATTTTCAAATTAAAAAAAAATAAAAGTTGTAACTTGTAATACACTGTATAAGCAAAAGTAGTCTTATTTCAGTGGAAATTTTGAGTTGAAAGTGACCTCATTGTTACAACTTCGTATGACTGTTTTTCAGCTTCAATTTCGACGGTCACGTGATCTATATTGTCGATGGCACATATTAAATTTAATGTCAATGTTATTAAGAAGTAGAAAGGGGTGCTTTTGCTATTTAATTAAGATTAAGACCGATTAGAATCGTTGAAATGGCTTTCTTAAAAACATCCCTGAGTACTGACCAGCTGGCAACAGTTAATAATAATGTTTTAATTAAGACGTTGACAAATACAGCTCTTTAAACATTTTTTAAAATCGTTTTTAAGATTTCAAACTTATTGTTTTAAACACAAATATGACTTTGAGAACCAAAAACATGACTTTGAGAACCAGAAACTTTACTTTAAAACCAAAAGCATGAATTGAGAATTTAAAACTGGACATTTATGATATAAAATTTGACTTTGTGAACCAAAAACTTGACTTTGAGAACCAAAAAAGATGGTTTAAGGACCAAAAACATGACTTCAGAACCAAAATAACGTCTTGAGAATCAAAAATCGGACCTTTTTTTATATAAAAAAAAATAATTTTTAAATAAAATATTAAATTCTTAATAACCAAATTAGTTACATCTTAAGATCTGGGAACGCCCACGTACTTGCGACATTTAGTCGCGCGTTTTCCCGATATTTGCACGTGCTGTACATTTAATGTAAAACGAAGTACAGTACTGGGTATGCCAGATTTTACTTTAAAAATCGTAAAAGAAACGAGTATATATCGCCAAGTATTTGATCTTTTTAAAAATTTAAAATTTTTTGCTAAATTGATTTTTTAACATTTTTAAGTAATTTTAATGTGTACAATAGTTTCTACAAATACATTTTAATATTTTATCTAAGGAAAACAGTTTAAGATATTATTAATTAATTTTTTTGTGTATACCAAAATGTGAATATTAAACCTTCTAGTATGCACTAAATTGCACTTGTGTGAAAATAATTTACTCAGCATATTTTATTAAAACAGGTGCTTCTAAGTCACAACAAGTGGTTATCAAATTGCAGACAAAATAATACCAATAATAAATACATTGAAAATATTAGACGTAGACTATTGATATAGCAATTTACAGGCGTTCAATACCAAATATTTAACAATAAATACAACGAAAAATTAAAAACAAACAGTTTCAACAGCGCCAACACTTAAATAAATGTATCAAATCTAGCAATGAAATACCGGTATCTAATTATGGCAAATTATATTTTTGTTTGTGTCTTTTATCCCTGAACTTTGCCCCTGAAATCTAATCAGCAAAATTATTATCAATCGATTAAATGCAACGTATCGAAAATTCTTTCTAGTTAATCAAATCCAGCACATTACAAGCCTTATGCAATGATTAATTAATAATTCTTACTTGTATCTCCATAATCCACCGACATAATCTGTTTTTTCAAAGCAAACGACATTAAGGTTTTCTTCCAAGCAGCATTTAATGGCAGTGAGTCCACTGGCTCCAGCACCCACTACAACGACCGGGGGCGTCGTCCATCCGCTCGCCACACTGTCAATGTCCACCGATTTCATTTTCGCAACTGAATGATGATTTTGATTTTATTTTGCACCAGCGAAAAGGAAAGTAATATACTATATTTTTCTTTTTATCCAAAGAAAATCTCCAGAAGTAATTTCTCAGCGTGTCTTTAACCGTTTTATGATCTTCCTGCACTCATATCATCGCTCAACCGTTTTATATAGAAAATTGAATTCAACATCTGACCTACTTTTGGATCGCATAATGCAAAGATCAATCTGGCAGGGTGCGTTCGTCAAATGCTGCATCACTAAACTGCATTAATAATAAATTCAAGTTACTTTTGAGTAGGGAACACCACCGTGTTGACAATGAAATGCAATTCAGTAATTAAGTTTATAAAAAAAAAATGTTTTTTACTAACTGTAATCCCTCAGTTTTAAATTAAAACGTCATTTTAGGTTACATTATTTATTAGATGAAGAACTGAATTAGATTTTACCAGAGTTAACTTGCTATTGTGTTGCTGCTCATGTTATTTATTGTTGATAATTTAATAAATTGTTTTTGTTTTTTAAAAAGCTTAATTTAATATGTAGAAAGTCGGTTGTTTTGATTTTGATGGTGACTGGGGTGATGGTGGGTGAGGCGAGGTGATGTTCAAGGGCATTAGATCAGGTGCTGGGCTCTTGTCATCTTATCTACAGTACTATAGTATAGGTATCTTTCATGAAAAGTCAAAGAACAACAATATCTGGACGTGATTAGTAGCACATAATATGTTTAACGTAAAACAAAATACGAATGAAATGCTTAATTATTGAGAAAAGGTAACAGTCGTTGTAATTCATTAGATTGTTATTGGATTTGATCAGAAGAAATTGTGCATAAATTTTGATTACTAATAAAACAAATTGGAATCATAAAACCAAGAATTAATGTAAAAATAGTACAAATTAAATAACTACATTTCTAAAGTGTAGAATAATGATCACAAATAGCAAAAATGCATAACCAATATGCTAAATTAAGGTTTTTAAAAGCTAATTTTAATGTCACAAAAAATAACCTAATTTTAGAAAAACTAATTTTAATAACCTAACAGTTATATTTACGCCTAAAAAGTTGAATTTTATGCAATAAAAGTTACATTAAATTTTAAAATGTAAAAAGTAACATTAAATTGCAATTTCTATTAAAGTTATACAGTTTTATACTGTTCTAATGTTTTAAAAGTTACATTTAACTTTTTAAAAGTAAAATTTGACGTTTTAAGAATTCTAAGGTCTTAAAAATTTCATTTAATGTTTTAAAAGTCTTATATTTTAAAAATTGAATTTAATGCTTTAATTATTCATATTAGCCATGTTTTTTTTTCTTTCTTCTTTTTAGTTTAGTATCGGATTTTGCGTTAAACGAAATTTATCAACGTTCATTAAAAATATTTTTTTATTTTATTACAGCTAAATTTATCTATACTATACAGTATCTTTATGTTTGACATTTTTCTAGATATGCCACTGATTAAAGTAACTGATCTTCAAAATTAATCAAAGATTAATGCACTCAAGGATGCTAAAAATATCTAAAATCTACTGAAAATACCTTTACTGTCTCATTTAAATGTCACTCAAACATCTCGTGATTTGAAGTATTGTAATTTTCTTGTTAAATTTGAAAGTTTATGCAAACCAGTCATACTCTGTATCTGTAATACATGTATAAAATTTTAAAACAAAATAAACGACTTTGTTTACAATTTTGCATTTCTGATAAATGAATGTTTAAGCAACATGGCAATTGCATCTAGTCAACAATTCATAGAAAATCAGTCATTGAGAAATCTGTTTTTAAAATCCGTTAACTTTAAGTTATAAACTACAAGTAAAAAATATAGTAACATTTTTACGCGTTTCCATGGCAACCAAAAAATAGCGTATAAAAATGATTAAAAGCTATTTTGCCCTTGTGCAAAAGCTTTTAATTTGAAACAGATCAAAAACCCATTCTAACATTTGTTTTGATTTATTTAGTGCATTATTTGGATATAATTCGGTTACATAATTTGCTTGGAAAGAGTTTCTTACAAACTAAACGATTTCCATTATAATATACGGCATTGAATTCTTCTTTTAATCAATTTTTTTGTTAGTTTTTATATTTTTATCATGCAGATAATGAAATTTAAAAAAGACGTCAAGAACGCATGCGTGTTTGTATCAAAATTATTCACATAATTTCCTGCATATACTTTTTATAGTAACTTATATAATTTAACAAAAAAAAACCCACGAAAAACAAGGCTATCGATATTATTGCACAAGTTTCAAAACTATTCAAATTAATAATAATTAATGGTAATTTTTTACTGTTGAAATGAAGCGTGTATCTTTTTTAATTATTAAAAGTAAAACTTTGTTATAATCTTTCCAGAAACAATTTAAATGTGTATTAATAACTCCTAGAGCTAACATACCATAAACCAGTTGTAATGCATAAATTATCTACAACTAAAAAACAAATTACCAGCCTATTATAGTGTAAATCGACATTATGCAAATACCTATTGACGTAAATCGTGAAAATAGGCAAAAACTTTATGAAATATGTATTTGTTTTTTTTTTTTACTAAAAATAGAACTTGTTGACCTCCAAATTAGCAGTCAACTTTAACATAATCATTACAGTAAGTTCTGCAACTCTAGTTTAAGTCACAATAATCTCTTGCTAATTTACTATGGTTATTGTGCATGCGTTTTAATAAATTTAGAATCATTTTATGCAATTGAATCCGCTTAATACGAAACGCTCGGAACAGAGAACTTTTTTCGTATTAAACAAATGGTGTCTAAAGCAATATACACAAATACAAGACATATTTTCACTAAAAGGACGTTTCTTAGAGTACATCATATTAGAATTACTCTTTACATCATAATTAAGTTTGCATTTTCATTTTAAAATATGCATTTTGTGCATTCACATACTGTATGCAAGTATGCATTCAATCAAAAATAAAACAACGCAAATTTAAATTTTTTTTATAAAAACTTTAAAACTTATAAAAATGTTGATTTTCTCTACATTTTCTCCGAAGTTATATGCAATTTTTCATTCGAAGAAGCGACATTTTTTTGTGTTAAGCAGGTTTTGTTTCGTATTAATAGGAAACCAATAGATTGAAATGCCTATATTTTAGTTCGGGACCGCAATGTTGTTTTGTATTAACCGGATTTCACTGTATACCCAATTTCATCACAAACATCAACAAAACCATTAAAACAGTATCAATTAATTAAATTTATGCAGAAATAAAATGACTAAATTTCAAATAAATAAATAGGTATCGATATAATAAATAAACAATTAAAAAAAAAAAATTGTAAATTATTTAAAATTAAAGTTGTAGTGTTTGCTAATCAATTTAATTAATAAATTAATAGTTGTAATCACTTAAAATCAATAACTTTATTGCTCTAGACAAAGTTATTGATCTCTTTATAATCATCTTCCTTGTAATTATTTCTTTTTTAATTTTAATGAAATAATTATATTCTTGAAAGCCAAAGTCATCCAATTTCTGTTTAGTCAAAATAAAATCAGATTTGAACAAAAAGTCTTAAATAAGAATCAAAGTTTTAACTTTTTTTGATGCAAGAAAAAAACGATGGAAGTTGCCATTGGTACTAATGTGATTATTCAATTTAAAATATATAATCAAGTAAAGTGATTTTATTAAAGTCAAGATATTTAGTATACTGTGATCAATAGTTCACGATCAATGAATTCATGATTAGCTGGATGGAAAATCCTTGATTGAGAAGCTCTTGATAGATTTCATTTAAATCATAAAAGAACACAAGCTACAAAATTTCCTATAGTGTGAATAAAATCCATTAACAATTTCTCTAAATGACATTCTAATTAAATTGAGATCCCTGTGTAGTTTCTAATAATTGAAATGACATAATGACTTGTCATACTAAAATAATGTCGTGTGAAACGAGCCAGTTTTAGTCAGGAAACCAATTTAAATAACCAAGAAATTAAACAGCCGGTATTACCATTCGCAAAAGAAATTAATAACTGCATAAAATTTGTATACATAACTTAGTAATAATTAATTATTGACCTTGTGTTCCTCCAAATGACAAGTTGTTATACAGAAGGAATGGCTGGCAATATTAAAATTAATATGTATTATTTAAATAATATAACACACGTAATTTTATTTATTTTAAATAGCAAAGCGCATAATAAAGTAACCAGAAAAAAAGGTTTTAATACGTTTTTTAAATTGTTAAAAAAATTAATTTTAACTTACTTCCATGATGTTGGGCAAACTAAATGCAAAACATTTTTTGAATTAATTAGTAACAAGGACAAAATTAAAGCTTAACTAAATAAAATATTCATAACGTTTTAATTGAAGTTGATTTTAACACTATTGAAGTACCAAATTAAATACATTTTTTTAAATTAGTTAAAAAAAAATGTGAATAAAACTGTTATACAGTGATTTGATCTTAATAAAGCAATGTTTAAAAGCAATGAGAAATAAATAATTAAAATCGAAAATATTATTAACTTCTAATTGGTTAATGCCTAATCAAACATTTTTTACTAACACTAATTTTTGCTGTGCATTTTCTAACAATGAAACAAAGAGTGATTGAAAGTAAAGTTATTAAAATAAGGGACCATTTTTTAAATCAATATTGCATTTTTTCACTTAATCAATAATAATTTTTTCAGACTGAGATTTTGAAAACATTTAAAATATTAGTTATCAGCCAATGACTTGCAAGATTACGCCACGTTCATAGTTGAAATTTGAACTTCTTAAAAGTCCTTCTAATAAAAAATTACAGATCAAAGTTAAATAACTAATTATAAGAACGTTATTAGATGGTTAAAACTTCTGCCGGGAGTGGTGGCTCCTGTAATCCAGCTTCGAATTTGGAGGCAGGCAGTCGATAGTAGGACACCAGTCTATTGCACAGTACACTGTTGTGGATGCTAGTGGAAACAGCCTAGCGGAAACCGTCTAGTGGAAACAGTCCTAGCCGTCCCTAGCGGAAACAGTCTAGTGGAAACAGCCTAGCGGAAACAGTCTAGCGGAAGCAGCAATGTAAGACTGTTGGGTCACGGACTCAGCTGGGGGGTCGGACCTAGCTGGGTTGTAAAGCTCTAAGTGTCAGAAAACGACTGCCAATTTTTTTTTTTTTTTAATTAAATTAAGGCATTTTTTTATTGTTATTTTGTGTTTGTATTGAGTTGGACTTAACTGTATAATGTTATTATGCTTTTTTAATCTGAAATGGGCCAATTCAGTATAAATACTTTGAAAACCAATTTTCAATAAATGATTTTACATTGAAAAATAAGAACATTTTCTGATTTAATTCATTTTGCAACATTGAAAATGTTATTAAAATACGGCCGAATTAGATTGATTACAAAAAGTTTAATATACTGTAAATTGTCATTGTTTTTCTTAAACAGTTTCAAACTCTTTATAACGACAATTCTTATAAACCAAAACCACAGAAAACATAGAAAAATATATCATATTTATAATTTTTTAAAAGCTATTATAATTATTAAACTATTTTACAACAATCTTAATTTAATTTGTAATTATTTTGTTTGATTTTAAAGTTGGTATTTCAATTTTTGAGTTTAGGACCATTTGTCTAAACATGCTATCTGGGTTGTTTAATAAAACAGCTGGAGAATCAAACTCAGCAATTTTCCCTTGATGAAGTACCTATTTAAATAAAAATATAATTATCAACTTAGCCCAAATTAAATTACCAATTTAGCTTTTAATTTACTAAAACACGATCTAAATCCATTACAGTTTGCAGACGATGAGCAATAACCAATAATGTCGAATTTGAAAATTTAGTTCTAACCAATTTTTGCATCATCTGGTCAGTTCTAAAAATACCAAATTGCCATTAAAAAAATAATCAAAAGCATTAATAGTGTTTGCTACTTGTTATCGATATTTGAAGTTGCTTCGTCAAAAACAACAATTTTTCTGTTGTAAAGCAATGTGCGAGCCAAACAAAACAGTTGCTTTTGCCCAACACTGAAATGGTCCATCCCATCTTCAATGCCCTTTGGCAGATTTTTAATTACATTCTTCAATTTCACATCATTCAATGCGTTCCAAAGGTTCTCATCAGAAAACTCATTTGCTGGATCCAAATTATGTCGAATTGAACCAGAAAGTAGCACTGGGTTCTATTAAAAACTCCGAAATTAAACATATTCATGTTCAATATTAGAATTTAATTAGTACTTGTGGTATTATAGAGAGTTTTCTTCTGTATTCCGTTTGATTTAGTGATTTAATGTCAATTCCATCAATTAATATTTGCCCATCAAAATCAGCCATTTGAAAAAAAGCAGAAATAAGTGAGGATTTACCAGATCCTGTTCTTCCCACGATTCCAATCTAAAATGCAACTTCCGGTGTCAATGTTTCATGACGCGTACATTTGTATTAGGCAGAAATACCTTTTCTTTTGGATAAATTTCAAAGCTGACGTTATTCAGAGCTTTTCTTTTATATTTACCATAATTTAAAGTTAGATTTGACACTTTAATTTGCCCTAATGTGGGCCAATAGTTTGGCAAAGATAATTTTAAAGTGTTATTGTCTTCTTCAGGAGTTAAACGAATGTATTCAAACATTCGTTCAACTGAAACAAACTAAAAAAAATTAAAACTCTGTAATAAAAGAAAACCAATTTCTAAATTTCTTACGTACCAAATTTTCCACGTCGACTGCTTCTTTAACAAAAATAAGAAACATTGCTCCAATGGCAATCGCGGATGAAATTCCAATTCCAAGGCGACTGCTATCACTATCTAAAATAAATAACATTAAATTTTACAACTAACATTTTGTCAAGCAATTTATAAGTTGGTAATCTTAAATATTTACAATTTGGAAAAACATTTGTCAGCACGATAAACGCAATTATGAGTAAACTTCCAATCAAATCGCTTATCGCAGTTGTCCAATACCCAATCCCTTTACTAATAATCCAAATAGAGGAATACTGATCTTGTCTTGAATTAAATTCATTTTTCACTTTTTCTTGAATTTCATGTGAACGAATCACAGCAATTCCAGTAAATGAACAATTCATGTAACTGTAAATCGGGCTTCGAGCTATGAAAAACCAATTTCAATTAAAAAAATACAATGACATTAATAACTGTTAAATTAGTAATATTACCATTAGCTTCAATTTTATTAATTTTTGTCGACGATTTCTTATAAATCTTGCAAAGAATTGCGAGTAGCACCAAAAATAGAGCAATAGGAGCAGATAAAATTACATTGCTATAGATTGCCGTGACCATTATAGCTAAAATATTAAATCCCAACTAAAAAATATTAAAGCAATTAAGTAAAACTGTTTAGTAAGTGATAATTGTTTTAATACTGAGATTACTCGAGTAAGAAGTGCTGCACATGATGGTATGACATCGTCAAGAAATTCCACGTCCTTTGAAAACCGATTAATTATTTGCCCTGTATAAATTTATTAATAATTATGCCAAACAATTTCGTAACATTAAAACACTTTTTATGATGACGTTAAAGAAGCGAGACTAAATTGTGCCATGCCAATTTGTCTTGTTGGTTTCTTGAGAAACTGAAAAAAATGTTTTAATCGTATATAAACATTGCTTACCTGTTTGGTGCTTATCAAAAAAGCTCATCTTCGTTTCAGTTACGGCATGTAACATCCGTTTATGCAGATTAGAAGATGCATTTATTGCCAATAAAAATATTGCCAGATTTCTAGCCAAATTGACAATGCATTCGCCCAAAATAAAAAATCCTAAGTAAAAAAACTGCTGTGTTTTCAAATGTTCTGGCTCAATTGTTGGCAATGAGTATTCCAAGTAGATCCTAAGAGTTGTCAAACAACATTTTAATTACTGTCATTATTGTACAAGACTCGTATTAAAAATTATTTTAAAATGTTACCATCTGGATAGCATTATGTCAAAAGCGGTGCCAAATCCTTGGCCAATTATAGAGAGCAACACTATCAGCAATACAGCGCCGTATCCTTTCATGAATTTCCATGACATTTCACACCACAGCAAGAAATAATTGTTATTAGGAAAAAACACTGGTGCTATTGTTGCTTTCTACATAAAACATATTGAAATTAAAATTAAATTTCAAATAAAATAAAGTAAAAAAACATTTTAATAGTAATAATACTTTGCAAGTCACGGACTGAGTACTGTTGGCTTTGGAAATGTCCATGTGTATCTTTTCAACAAAGTTATCTACACTGTCTTTCGATTGTCCACAATTGTTAGCCAATTCTAATTTTAGTTTTAATTCTTGAACGGTTCCACTTACGATTCCATTCTTAAATGTGTTAGTGATTGTAAAAATTGATGGTTTTGTAAATTAGGACAATAATTACCTCCGAAATATTTATAATAAAATGACTGTCGTTCAACAAATGCAAAGCATGTGAAACTAAAATAATTGTTTTGCAGTTTGATTCAAAACAGCTGAACCAAAATTAGTATCAATTAATGTAATTAAATCCATGAATAATTCAGCAAGCAATTGTACCATTTCCATATGTGTTTTCCCACTCTCATATCCACGGCGCTTAATGGGTCATCCAACAAATAAACATCGCTATTACGATACATGGCCCTGTACAAAAACGTTTTTAATATAAAAACTTCATTTAAATACACCTAAGTTAATTATCTAAATATACTTTCCTTGCTAATGCAATTCTGGCTTTTTGTCCTCCACTTAACGTCAGTCCTTTGTCATCAACATTTAAACAATCACCATTTGGAAATTGAGCCAAGTCCTTTTAACGGGTTTAGTAATAGATCATTAATTTTAATAATTAGTTGATTTACAAATGTTCAACTTACATAATCAAGAGCGCAAGACTCGATTACGTTTCGATATCGCTGTTCATCATATGGCAAACCAAATAGGATATTTTGCTTTACAGTCGATGGAAATAGCCATGGCTCTTGTGGCAAATAAGTTAAATTTCCACCAGTAAAAACATTTCCAGAATGAATGAAAATTTCGTTGGCTATTGTCAATAGCAATGAAGACTTTAAAAAATAATTATTATTTACATAGGAAAATGACTGCAATTTTATTTCGACATACTTTTCCACTGCCAACTGGTCCCGTTACCATTGTTATTGTAGAGCTGGGGAAAACCGCATTGATTGACTTCAACGTAGGTGAAGTTATTTCCTAATTTTATTATTAGAAAATAAATAAAAACTAACTTCAGGGCCAATATAAACACAAGACTAAATTTAATCTGTGTGAATAACAGATTTGTTTTAGTTTTAATTTTAGAATTAAATAAAAAAAAATGACTACATTTTATAAGTTCCAAAGACTATTGAAAATTATTCTCTATTAAAATAATTGTAATATTGAATGAACGTTATAAAAATTATTTACAATGTTTTGTATAGTTGGTTTCCAGCTGCTGGTAACATCTATTAATTTAATAGGTCCCAAATCTTTATTTATATTTTTACCATCAATTTCAGTTAAGTCCAGAATTTTCTTTTAAACAATAAAAAAAATCCAAAATCGTGAGAATTACTTTGTCTATCTGTTCAAAAAAATTACAAGTTAAGTGATTACCTGTATTCTTTCAAATGATACTAAAGCATATGCTAAGTTTTCCACAAATCTCGTAAGTGAGTTTACAAATAAAATTTGAGCTATGTTAAAAAGTGAATAGCTCATATAGACGTTGCTAGGATTGATTGAATGGCCCATAAACATCATCAAAATCACGGTAATATAAATGGATATCCTTGCTGTGATTGTGGACCATATAAAAATGACCGATTTGCAGCAAGATTTTATCAAAGTAAATTTCATTTCTTTTCTGTAAAGTAATTTTTGTCTTAATGTTAAGCAATCGGATTGCAATCTTGAGTTACTTTCTAATTTCTTCAATGGTTTTGCAGTACAACTTTTCCCAGCAAAACATTTTCATAGTTCTCGTCTCATTTATCATTTCAGTGGTCAATTTCAATCTTTGATCAGTTAAAATAGCTCTTTCACGTCTAAAATTAAAGTTATTAATCAGTTTAACTATATCCTTGTTTAAATTTTACACTAATATCTAAAATAACCCGAATTTCTTAAACATCCTGGTAAATAAAATTGTTGATAATCCAAATAAAACTATTAAAATATATCCAACGACACTTGGAGTTCCAATTAACAGTTGAAAATACACTAAGTTCATAATAAAAGTCACTGGCAGCAATAACCTTGGGAAAATTAGTTTTCCAAACTAGAAGCAATCCAATTTAGTTTTCCGATTAAACACAATACAGTAAGTTATATTAAATTTCATAGTCACCTCTTCAAACTTTGATACGTCACTGGCAAACAAATTAATTACATGGCCAATGTTAATCCTCCTCATTTCAGCTGTAGAAATCTTTAATAGCTGTAAGAATTCAGCAATGACATTCAGCCATCATAATTATTGCAATAGGTGTTCGGTATCTTTCAATTTACTTTCTCAAATACTAAAGATGATGTCAAAATCCTAATTTTCGCTCCCAGTCTTTCACCCCAGAAATAGCAATGAGATAGAAAAAACACACCTAAGAGGGCAGTGGCCACAATAACGGCTGAAGACACATAACGATGCAACGCCAGCAAATCATCATGGTCATTTTGACGAAAGGAAGTGAGAAGCAAACCCAGAAAATATGCCTGAATTAATTGAAGCATATTAAACTGTAAAAGAAAATTGTAATTACTACTGGATAATGATTACATTTATGCTGCAGAATAATCATAAAATATTTATTCACATAATTATTAGTTACAATTTGTAAAGAATCTTCCGATCTAGTAAAAGGGGCACTTCATGCTAAATCTACGACGTTGATAATGAATAAGCCCCCTATAATAGGTCAGTGCCATTATAGTGCCACAAAAAACATTTTCCAAAATTTCCAATGACAAAAAAAAAGACAATTCGCATTTCAATTGATAAAAAATTTTGTTTTTTATTGCCATTTTTCCAATGACACTTTGTCATTGTGCCATAGTTTTAGAAATTTGGAAAACTATTCAGTATGTGTATGCACATATCTTATGATCACCAAGCATAATATGATTTGTATGTTTTACTCTGATGAATTCAAGCACAGCTACTATTATGTAATCAAACAAAAATAACTGACTGAGAACTGTTAAAAGTTTGTAATTTGGTTTTTCTTTGGTTTTGCTGTAAACAATAAATTCATAGTATATAAAAAACCACAAACAATTCTTCAAAATTTTTAGTTATATTTGAATTACCTTTGAAATTTTTCTCTAAGTAAATCGGCTTTCATAGCCGTAGGTGCATCTTCTGCGTGAATTTCAACTTTATTTCCTTTGTAAACATCCCAAATTATTTTTCTGGCCCAGCTAATTTACAAACCGGTAATGTAAGTCACCACTTAACTAAAATTAGTAAATAAGTTTGACTTACTCCAATGTAATCTCTGAAATCACCCATAATTGGTCCAATCGACTAGGCAATGTTGGCTTATCTTCATTGCCATCCATTTTAAAATTGAAACTTATACGACTGTAACTTAAAAATTAAATAAAACTTTAGCTACGAACTTGTACCTAAAACTGCACACCGGTACTTGGCAATAAAAAAACTAAAAAAAAAATCATATTAAACAATTTCATTTCAACTTGGGCTCCACATTGAATTTGAAGCCAATATCTTAGGTCAAATAATTATCTTTGCCACGATAACTCAATACAGCATTGTTTATTAACCTAATTAATACTAATTGCAGTTATGCAAATTTTAAATACAATAATTAAAAGGATTGCAACATCAGCTTTATTTTGGTTAAAGTCAAACCGCATTATTTCAATTAAAAGTTACAATTTTTCTGCTAATCTAACGTTTATTTTGCGCTAAGCTACTACACTGAAACAATTAAAAACCAATATTACATCATATACTGTAAATATAGAGCATTTGCTTTTGGCATAACTTTAGTGTTTTTTAGTACCGGTAATAATTGACCTTGTGTTTTCACTTCCAAGAAGTCTGTGGAGCGTATTATTTGGCATAAAGTACAATGAACAAAGCCCGGTTTTAATTAATAAATGCCTGCTGCAGGCTGCCAATATTTTTTTTAACTACCAAATGCAAAATTTAACACTAACATATACTGTAACCAATGAAAAACTAGCGTTATGTTATTCCAAATGATTTGTTCATGTTATTTACCAAATTAGTACGGTATTACTTTGACGAGACATAACCATGAAATTTTGTGAATTAAATTTCCATTTTGAATAAACAACGTGATATAATGACTGATTTATACAGTAGATTGGAATATTGCATTTTAATGTGCCAATAAAGTAGATTTTATCAGTTTCAATAATAACAGTGTTTAGCCAAGACCACAGAAAAATGCCAATAAATAATCGAGACGTAATCGCATCAGTTTCAATAGCGATTTTTCCCGTTTCTTTATTGACAAGAAACAAATAAAAGAAACGAGACTAAATCTTAACAGTTATCATTCTGTTTGTCTTCCTTGACATGTAAAAAAGTAATCCAATTTAGAAAACAATTGACATTTTATAACTAAGATGTGTATCTTACGGAAAGACAATCGATTTACAAACAATGTAGTACATGGTCTAATAAGTTATTTAAGTAAATGTTTCATTTTTCTTAAATATTTTTAACAGTTTCGACCACTCTTGTCTGAGATTAAAATTAAAAAATGCTTACCTAAAATGGTGAAATGCGTTTTCTGATTCTTTGCGTAACAAAACTCTGAACTGTTACATTAACAAAAATGTGTACGCTGAGTGTAGTCAGTTTATTTTATGAATTAGTGGAAAACTGCTTAAAACTTTATAGAACTGTCAGCCTGTTGGCGAAATGAACAAATAAGTAATGAATGATAACATTTAGCAGTGAAGTGAATTAAAAGTAATTGTCGCAACATACAGTAAGTAAATTAAATGCATTTTATGACAGGTCACTGTTCCGGGACAATCGAGGCCCAAATTAGTTGTATTAAATATTAATTTAATATGCCCAACAAATTTCAATTTAACGTTTGTTTGGCATTGCTTTTTTATAAACCATAAATTATTTGAGATTTTAGTAATACTAACAATAATACAGTACATTGTTTTTGGCATCGTTTTTACAGTATGTAACATTTGGCCTACAAATATTATCAAGAGTATAATTATTCTATCTGCCAGGTAAGAATATACTGTATCATGCTTTATCCGCCCACCTAAGACTACTTGGAGACTTTACCCAAGTAAATTAGATTTTAATACGGTAATTAAAAAATTGTTGTAAAGTGCCATTAAAGCAAACTAGGCAACCGCCTTGGGTGCCAGAAGTTTGGAAGTAAAAAAATGACAAAAGAAACAGTCTAAAAGTAAAATTTTTCTTGGCATTTAATTTTAAAATGCTAAAACTAATTATAAATTATTTTTATTTTGTTTGAAAACGACAAAAAATAAGCACGATTTGAGTTGGGCTTAATATACAGTTCTTTGCATACCAAAACTATGAAATAACATTGTTTTATCCAGCATATACAGTAATTATTTCCTCATTAAAAAGACATGAAACTCAAAGAGTAATAAAATAGATAATAAAGGACATTGTTTACACTGTTGTTATTCAACAAAATTGAGATTAATATTGACATTACAGCATTGTAACTTGTTGGAATTTGGTATTGTGCGCATTGCTCATTAGCATATGTTTGTCCTAATCACGTCAATCCCTAGTAGACAGTGAATTGTATTAACTACGGTATTTGTAGTCGTAACTACTTTACATTCTTGACATTTTATTACGCAATGCAAAAAAAATTTTTTTTTTTTGTAAATGTTTGTAACTTACACTTACATATGCCAGAAACCTAAGTAAGTGTGTCGTTTGTCATTGGTTTGAAGAAACTAAATTGTTAACATGAATTTTAATTACAAATAATTTAATACGGTATTAACGTACAAACAATTATCATCCAACTTGTTTATATTTTTAATATAATTTAATGTATCATACAACTCTACACGATTATTTTCATGAAATCACAGCTTTTAATCTTTTTTGTAACGAAACTTTCGTTTTTAAATAACTTTCTACCAGAACGTTATTAAAGTGGCAACTTCTCACAGTTATTATCAAACGAGCAGAGCGTTGGGCGACAATAATTACTGAAACGCGTTACAAAAATTCCTCGAAATGTTTCATACGACACCGAGTTGTTAGGATAGTTTTCAGTGTACATGGTATGAAGTTTTTTCACGTTCAGATCGTCAGGCAAATAAATTGAGGACGCACCCTTCAAACTATAGTGAGCCAATATGGTTCCTATAAATGTGGTTATTTTACCAACAGTTTCATCACTAAGTTTTCGAGGCCTGTTGTTATGCTTACCTCGCATATCAACATGGGGCTTACCAGTGGTTGTTAAAGCCGTTTTCAACGTCTGTAAATAGCGATTTGTAATGCCAAAAATCGATTTAAACGCGCTGTAGCACACAGGAATTTCAGCTAAAGTTTCTTCCCGGGTTACTCTTACCTTGTAGGAGTAGGTGTAAGTATGTGAAGCTGCACCAGTTGCCGATTTTCGAGGTCTCCGACGCTGAATCTCGCCAACAGTTATCAAACCAGTTAAATAAGCACTCTGCTGATTTTTATCACCCAGACCATTGAAGTCCTTCAGCAGTTGCAGCCTCTCGTCAGCGGTGACATTCTCAAAGCATTTCAGTCGAGTACAATTGCAATTCTCACCAGCTTCGTAGCTTGAATGCTTGACTTTTTTATCTACATCACTAAAATTATTAGATCTGGTTACAAAAATTGCACGAAATGTTTCGTATGACACCGGGTTGCCTGAATTGTTTTCTGTATACATTGTGTGAAGCTTCTTCACGCTTAGATCTTCAGGTAGGTTTACCTTAGACGAATCTTTTAAACTGTTTTCTTCTTTTTCGTCTTTTGCATTGCCTATAAATGTAGTTATCTTACCAATTGTATCGTCACTAAGTTTACGAGGCCGGTTCTTATGTTTTCCTCTCATATCAACATGAGGTTTACCGTTGCTAGTTAGAGACGACTTTAAGGTTTGCAGACAGCGATTAGTTATACCAAAAATGGACTTAAAAGCACGGTAGCAAACCGGGATTTCAGTGACAGTTTCGGCTCTTGTAACTTTTACTTTGTACGAGTATGTGTAGTCATGTGAAGCAGCAGCAGCCTCGGTTTTTCTAGGTCGGTGTCGCTGAATTTCGCCAACACTTATCAGACCTGTTAAGTAAACGCTTTGCTTGTTTTTATCACCAAATGCATTAAAGTCTTTCAGTAATTGAAGCCTTTCAGCTGATGTTACATTCTCAAAACATTTAAGACGAGTACAGTTGCAGTTTTCGCCAGCCTCGTAACTTGAATGCTTTAGTTTTTTAGCCACATCACTCAGGCGACCGTAGCTTTTCCTCTTTTTTGAACTGGAATTCTCAGCTGGCTGAGGGTTTTCCCCAACACCATCCATTTTTAAACCACAGCCCTATTACTTGCGAATACCCTAAAATTAATAATACTTACAGAAAGTAATGATTTAACTACAAATAACATGCACAAATTAAAGTGAGAGAATATTTACAAACCATACAGATATATAATTACAAACTAATAAGATGTAGGTTGGCGAGTTCAATTTCCATGTTGAAGGGAAGATAGCGAAAAGCAGCAGACATACGAAGGACTTTGATCTTTATTCATTAGTATGATTTGGACTTTGAGCTTTCTTCCTCTGTACTATAAACACAGCTTAATTATAGTAATATTTATAAACTCACGTATAAAGATAAATTTTGCGTGATTTATGGTGTCCAACAAAACGTTGTCTAACGACTTTTAAGAAACAGAAGCTCCATTCCCCATCGTTAAATAATTTTAGTACATGTACTGTAAAATGAGATTTTAACATTGTTTACTGCACTATGGCTCACCAACAACAACGTAATTACATGTAACGCTATTTTCAAACTGCACAGCTTAATTTAGTCTTAACATTTAGAGTGATCTTATTATTTCTTACATTTTATAAAATTTAATTAAATCATTTATTTAAACACAATATATTTATTCTTATACTTGATTAAATGAGATGTCGATGGCATGCCATACTCAATTTATTAATACATTTCAGTACTGTAATTTGTCATTTTGTGGTACTTTGGCGTTAAATATTTCTTAAAATTGTGATAAAAACTATGAAAATTTAATTATTATTTAGTTTATAGATAACCATGTGGGATAATATAGTCGGTATGTAAATATACAGTAATAATTACACGTTATTTACCGTAATCAAAATGATGTTTGTTTATAGACTCAGCTGTAACTTGCCCTGGTTTGTACTGCGGCAGAACGCGTTTAAATGCAGGCAACTATTCAGCCTGTGGTGTAAGAAAACATTGAATTATTATCATATTACGGTATTTCATTTCAAATTTTAAACTTGATTTTTTTATTTTAACGAGTAGGCTTGTCCTAGAGGGTTTCGAAGTCGCATGGCCCTATGTGATGAGTGTACAGATGAGCCAACATTTTACGATTGGTTGTTTCTCGGATTTATGGCTGCGTTGCCACTTGTTTTCCATTGGAGTAGTATAGATGTGGCATCAAGAAAAAAAAGATACAGAGCTTGTGACACAGCTTTACATAGTAAACGCAGGTAGAAACCGTGCGTTTCAGACCTTGAAAATATGAAATTACACAACCAGTCTTCTAACTTTTATAAGTTAAAAGAATATGTTTATTTCAGATTTACATGGGGAGTTCTACTTCTTAATTTATCAGCCATAGTCGAAACTTCATTGTCCGCTTTGTTTACTGTTCTTCTGATGAAGCCTCGGTGGTCGCTTGAAATTGTCTCATGCAAAGTTGAGCATTTGTCGGATTGGTATACAATGCTGCATAACCCAGCTCCTGATTATGAGGACACTTTGTATTGCACTCAGGAAGCTGTATACCCATTGTAAAAAAAATAAATGTTGCTAAATTATGAGCCAAGAACAGACCCTTTGATTTTTATGAATTGTAGGTACACCATGGTGCTGATTTATTATGCTAGTTGCTTGGCTATGTTGCTGTTACTAAGACCATGGGTATCAAGCAAATTTATGCCGGGAAAAGGAAAACTATCAATTTATGCAGCCATGTATTTTTTGCCAATTGTGACCATAATACATGCTGTTTGTGGTGGCTTACTATGTAATTGATTACTGCAATTTAACTCTTAATTAATTAGCATTTTGATTTAATTCTTTGCTTTAGATTACGCATTTCCTTACATAACTATAATATTATCGGTTTTATCCAGTGCATCTCATTTTGCATGTCAACTTGATCAGGTATGTAAAATTGCATTTTTAAAATAAGGTAAAGAATACGCTGTATTACTTGTTATTTTTTTGTGTATTTTAGTCAATGAAGTCTTTGCTTTTGTCAACTGTTAAAGACGTACGAAACTTTGTGATTTTGATTGCCCACTGGCTTTTTCACGCTTATGGAATTATTGCAATTACTCAGTTGAAAGACATTCCGTTTCATGCTGGTCTTATCGCTTTAGTTCCATTGCCAGCTTTATTTTATATATTAACCGCAAGATTTACAGATCCAAGCAAACTGCATTTGGATTAAAAGTGTAACTTATTGCAGAGTGTGTAAATATTGAATTTATTATTTAATTAAATGTCATTTTTTAAAGTACAGGCAAGAAATTTATAGTTTAATTATTAAACTTTTATTAGTCATGAATATACGTTTTATAAGAATTTTGTTTTCTAAATTCAGACATGCCTGCAATTTCTTCCTCTTTATTGCTCTTCAATTGTAGAAATGATCCAGTTAATATAATTATCTACTTTTGTATAAAATCCATATTTTCCGTCTCTGTCACAGCCTTCACCCCAACTAACAATTCCTAATAAAAACCACTGGCCTTGATGGTACACCGTGAACGGACCTCCAGAATCACCGTAACAAGCGTCGCCCGTAACTCCATAATCATATCCTGCACAAAACATGTTCCTGGTAACCTCGTAGACGGTCGAATTAACACACGTGAAAAAGTCCACTAATGGTAAGCGAATTTCTCTAAGGGAAGATGAGGGCATCCCGTTTTCAGTTAAGGTACCCCATCCTGTAACACTCCCCACCACCAAATCCTTTTCATAAAAGTTTTCATTAGCTGATTTTGAGCCTACTAAGCATATTGGAAGCACCGTGTTCGTATATTGGACTGATTCAGCTACTTTGACCAACGCAATATCATTGTCGTAAGTGTTCTTATTAAATTTTGGATGAAGAATTATTTTTTCAACGGATAACGTTTGTTCGTCTGGATCTGCTTTTGCTAGGTTGTGTTTTCCTAATTTTATGGATAGGTTTTTAATATGAAGTGGTCTATGAAATTGTTTCTGGAACTCCGTAAAGCAGTGAGCAGCAGTAACGATCCAGTGGGGACTTATGAGTGAGCCACCGCAAAACTGATGAGCATCTTTTTCCCATAACATAGCCTACGTACAATAAATACAAAAATTGGCCATTTTTAAATTTTAGGTAAATATTAAAGTATTACACATTAAAATGGGCACTAAAACTTTCATAATGGTTTAATAATTTGGTTTGTAATACGAGTAACAAATTTAGGTGCATTATGTTCATATACTTGAATTATTTTGGATTTTAGGACCATTTTGCTATTTGAGTTTAGGACTCAAGTAACCAAAGTCTTTGCTAGAACACCGTCCACACTGATGTGTAACGAATTGCAATACATTTCAAATTGTTGGTTAGAAACCATAAAACGGTTATAAACCATAAACTGCACATAATCGAGTGGTCATTTTTGGATGTTTTACAATTTACTAACCTGCCATGGAAATAATCCTTTATGTGCTACACGACCAGCCACGACTTTACCACTTCTCGTTCTGTTGATTTCAATTCTTGGTTTTCCACACACTAAAACGACTATTATTTATACAATGAAAGCAAAAAAAAAAAAACAATGAAATATTACTGGTTTGGATATCAAAATCAGGAACAACCGGTGGGTTGTCAACTGTAAGAAAAGCATCAACATTCACAGTGCAGCCATTGGCATCTCTAGCTTGACAAGTGTATATTCCCGTATCATTAATTGAAGTTTCATTAATAAGCAGGACATTTTCCATCAGTATTTGAACATGATTATTGCTTTGTTGTATAACTTCATTATCTTTAAACCAAGTAATGTTAATATCTGATGTCTCTGAATTGGCAAAACAGGTGAAAAAAGTATTTTCACCCTCGTTCACAATGGTGTCCTTTGGTTTTTGGAAAAAATCTAAGTCATAGTCATGATCACTCGTGACATATTTGTGCATTAGTTGGCTTTTAATTTGCATTTACCTATTCCACACTCATTAGCATCGTCCAAGTTGGATTCGTCCAGCGAAATCCAAAAGTTGATTGAAAATGGTCCTTGATCACTAAGAACTACACAGGTGTAGATACCTTCTGTCTCTTCATTCATTGCATCGATATACAGTGAGTTATTTTTAAGCAGCTGGATCCCACCGTGTTCTTCATTGCCTAATGTTACAAATGTATGATCCTTGAACCTAAGGAATAATTGGATCATTTTTAACTATGGAATTATTATTCGAAATTATATGAATAACGAGAAACATAGAAGCAAAAAAAATGTTTTCTGATGGTCATCATACCTACCATACAACCGGATATGTAGAACTATTGGCGAGACAGTCAATAGTTTGCGATTGTCCCTTTTGGAGCGTCGCGTTGAAAGGTTCTGATAATAGTAACAGAGGAAACTGATTTATTTCAATGTCGTCCCATTTTTCCTCATCCTCAGTTATTTCGTCGTCATCATTGTCGTCAGACTCTTCAGTATTAATTACATTTAAATCTTCATCTTCGTTATGATCTTCAGAAATATGAAGAGTGCTCTGATAGGACAGTTTGAATCCTCGAAGTTCCACAAAGCTGTCACTAATAAACCTTATAAAAACAGAGTTTCCAGTTGAAGTAAATTCTTCGTTTGAGGATATTTTGCCACAAACTCGACCCAGTAGTGGGGAATCTATGAAGTATTTTGTTGTTATATTTTGTGAATAATATTACCACAATTAATTAACCTGCTGAAGGGCCATCACGAATGTCGACATAATCAAATAGACACAAATCGTCAAATTCGACGTCTAAGTCTTCAAAACTGATGATATACTGGTGGTTGGGCTCGGTCTGCAATATGACATTGCAATTGGTATTGGAAGGATATTTTTCAGGATATCCTGGACTAGTGATCACCCCAAAGGAGTTTCTGCCTTCTATTGGACATTCTAAAAATCAGGAATAAACATTTGAGAAATAATTGAACAGTAGATTTATAAAATTCAGTCCGAGTACTTACTGTTAATTGAAAGTGTAGATATTTGTTTATTTATCACAGTAGTAAATTTGATAAAAAATCCTTTGCTATTTAATAAATAATCTGAGTGAAAGTGTAACAATAGTTGATGTGAAGACGATTCAATTTGATTGACAGGCTTCGTATCACAAAATCTTCCTAAAATATCAGCAGCTGAATAAAAAAATAAAATAATCATATTGAAAGTCGCAAACACTATAACCATATTAATGCTTACAAGTATTATGCCCATCAAAAACCTCTAAGTAATCAAAAATACATCCGGTTGAATGTTCAAGACTTAATTCAACAAACTCCAACTTAATTCTGTTGTTTGTGTGCAGAGTTTGCAAGCTATACCAGCAATCACTGTTGTCTGGGTAATTATTGGGAAATCTAGGACTTTTAATTGAACCATTAATAGCAGACAAGGTGGCATTGCAATCTAAAACAGTGTCAACAATTTTGATTAGTTGCAGTATGGCGGTGTTTATACTCATTTTGGTGGCGCAGCTATTGGACATGGCAGTTATTGATAAATAATTTTGTTTTATAGAAATTCTAAAACAAAATCTCAAAACTATTTTAGTAAATTTTAATGTGTTAGAGTTTCAGATCCAATTTAGTTATTAAAACAATACAAGATTACATTGGTTACTACATTTTACTACATTTAACGATTTAATTGGATTTGTAACGTATTGATGTAGCAATAAATGTGAAGTTGTATAATTAGGATTGTGTCATTTGGGTTCCCTCAAACAAACAATTGAACACAATTAAAATAATGTAAATGGAATAGTCAAACAAACGTCTTCTAAATTCAATTAAAAACAAATTAAACTTGATTTCTTATTTAAATCTAAATAAAAATGCAAAATTAAAATCAATTAAAAAACAGTCATTGGAAATGTAAAATTGAAATGAGATTTAAAAAATTAATTAGAAATTTATAGTAAATATTCAGGTGAAAGATTCATAGTAAATATAAAAATTAAAAAAGCATAGTAAACAGTTATTGAAATTTAAAGTAATTGTTCAAATTAAAAATTCATAGTAAAAATTCTAGTAAAATATTTATTGTAAAAATTTAAGTAAAATATTTATATTAAATACTGTATGGTATTTAAGTAAAAGATTCATAGTCAATATTCAAATAAAAAATTTATAGTAAACATTTAAGTGAAATGTTCATAGTAAAAATTCAGGTGTAATGTTCTTAATAAATTTTAAAGTAAAATATTCATAGTAGATATTCAGATAAAGTATTCATAGGAAATATTCAAGTACAATGTTCATAGTAAAAACTGTATTCTTAGTCAGTTTTATTACAGATTGTTAGTCAGTTTTACAAATTAAAATTCATAGTAAATATTCAAACTAAAAAAAACTTTTAATAAAATTAGAAAACTTAAATAAAATAAAATTAAAATATTTAAATATATTTTTTAACGTTTCTTAAAATTAAAAAAAAAATTACAATATTTTTCTTTACAATTTAATATTTGACAAAAAAATTGATTTTTTAAACTAAAGTGCCAAAAAGTGAAAGCTCCAAAAAGTATTTTTACATGAAGACCCTCAAGTTCTATAGTAGTTACCGGTATGTCAACAAAATAATGTCAAACTTGCGAAATTGTAATTCATTTGTCTCTACTTTTCTATATAAAAAAGCAAAGTTATTTGAAGTGCTTGCCATAATCAATGGGTGCTATTTTTATGCCATAGGTGCGCCAACTAATAAATGAAGTAATGCAAGCTATACAAATTGGTAATAATAATTTTAAACCTGTGAAACGTTTTAAAGGCTTTGCTAAGTAGCTGACTCTACCAGACCCGTCACGATAAGGTGCACCACTATACATTATAATTATTAATTAACTTATAGAATTAACATAATGTCAAACGTAATCACTTATTTCAATTACCTTATTATGTCTGCCATCAGAACCAACGTTAACCAAACGACACAACTTAGTCCATCAATGTTTTCAAATGGTTTCAATTTTAAAATCATTCTTTTTCAATAAATAATGATCAAGTCCAGTACGACATGAAAATATAAAGCCGTCTCATTTTATCAATAGAATTCGGTTGTTCATCAGTCACTGAGAAATCCCACCCAAAATTACAAGCTTGTAATAAAAGCGGTGTAGTAAAATGTGGATGATGGCACAGTTAAAAAAAACGCCTTCACCATGCAAACTTTTTCTTCTTGTGAAAAAGTTAAATATAGCTTTTTGTTGTTGTCGGTACTTGAGAAGTTGAGAAAAATTTTTTTTTAACTCCCTTCACAAAAGTGAATGAATGCTTCAAAGAAAGTCGATGACGTCACGCCTGGTGACCAGAAATTAACACACCCTAATTGGTTAATTATAGCTAAAGCACAGGAGCGTTGATTTATTAACGCCATTATTATTAGAGGTTGTCAACCTTTTTTTGACACGGCTCATTTTACTTTGTTTTATGGTTTCACATAGTTTAACCAGCTTTGTCAACATATGATAAGTAATTATTAATGAATTAATTAATGAAGCATTTCTCAAATTTTTGGAATAAGTGAATTTTATTTTGGTTTAATTTATATGAGCGCTGGTTTAGCTCTGTTGAATCTATTGATGTGTATTTCTCAATATTTGATGTAGTTTTTGTTTATTTTATGTCAGAATTTTTTTTCGGAAAGTCTACTATAAATTTTAGAATTATTTGGCAATCTTTTGTTTCTTTGTGCTCAAATTTTAGTAAATTTGAAGTTTAAAATCATTTTATTTTCATTTCAAGGTTGACAATCTCTTTTTTATAAACAAAAATTTAAATAAAGTTTCAAATGAGCTGAACAATCAATTTTAATAAAATTATTTAAAAGTTTTTTTGTCAATACATTCGTTAAATATTTAAACAGCTTAAGAAATTGGTTTGTTCAACTTGTGTGGTTCGGGGTCAGGGCATGAATCCCTGGCACTTCTCAAAATAAACCTTATAATACAAGTAGATTGCAGTCATGCGTAACAAAATCCATTAATTTTTCAATATACAAACTTTTTGTTTATGTCTGCCAAAGTTTTTTTTTGTTCATGTATTACTGAAGTACTGTATGTTAATAATAATAGTTATTTTTGTATACTGGTAATGGAAAATCCTGGTTTATACTTAACATATAAAACTAGCCATACAAATAAGGCAAAAATGTTAAGTAGTGGGAGGAGGCATTTATTTTTATAAGATAAATTTTTAAAACATTATTTAGTTAATTTTTAAAATACTGAACGTAATCGTTAACTTACTGAATCAAATGAATGTAAAATATTTAACTAAATTTAAATTAGTTTAAAAAATTTAAAAATTCTAATTAGTGCATGTCAAATGTCAACAAATCAGATGTACTATAGGATATTTTAAATACCGGTATTTCATTTGTATGGTCTATAAACAAAAAAATGTTTAAAAAATAAAGAAATGATATTATATTTACGTAATTAGACAAGATTGAATCGTCTTGTTTATTTATGGTTTTTAAATAAAAGAGACTAAATTACATTGGTTTCAAATCAAATTTATCTTGTTTTATTATTCTTTTTTAAAAAATGAGACTAAATTGTACCAGTTTCAATGCAAATTTGTTTTGTTTTTAATTAATGGTACAATGACATGACATCAGTCAATTTAATGAAAAATCGATTAAAAAATAATCAAATTACTTAATGCTTTGTGCTTAATATATAGAATAAATCTTAAGAATTTCACCAAAAATAAAATTTAAAAATATTTCAAGCAATTCAATAAGCATTTGATCAAAATTTAAAAGAAGTTTTTTATATACTGTAAATTCCCATTTAATCACTTCATATTGATAAATTTTTAAAAGAAAAATCCTTCCTCGATAAATTCAATCATCCTTTTTGGCAGTGGTAAATTTGTCAATAAATCGACCCTTGTATTGAGCCTAATGATGAATCTACACAAAAACTGCAATGAACGAACTTCAGTAAATCTTGAGACTGGGCTGGTCAGTCTAATGGGATGAGAGAGCGTCTGAGCATCAACTGCAGCTCCGTTCTCTCCAGCATCATCTTCTTCCAAACGCATCTGTCGCGGCTTTGAATAAAAGGCTGCCCCTTTCTCAGAGTCCTTCATCGTCTGCTCAACTAACTCAGATACAGTGCGATACCTATTATTAATAAATTAAAAAAAAAAAATTAGAATTAGCCAAAACTTAAAATTTAATGAAAAAATTAAAATTGATGTAAAAAAAATTAAAACAAGCCAAAACTTAAGATTGAATGAAAAAATTAAAATTGATGTAAAAAAAAAATTAAAATTGATGTAAAAAAAATTAAAATTAATGTAAAAAAAAATTAAAATTAAAATTGATTTTAAAA
>JAAFCF010005931.1:2753532-2775740 GCA_013389785.1 Helicorthomorpha holstii | reverse complement strand
TGAAAAAAAAATCAAATTGAAGTAAATAGTTTAAATTAAAGTAAAAACATTCAAATTAAAGTAAAAAAAAATTTAAATTGAAGTAACTGTGAGTTACTAAAACAAATTATAGATAGGCACATTATTATTTGGCTACCGGCATATCAAACGTTTGCCACACGTCCTATTATATATTTTTCTATTTGCAGCAATGACTTATACACTAAGTTACTGTATTTCAAATGTAAAAAAAATTGTAAACTTTAAGTTACATTGAAGTTCAAAATTTTCAAAACTAAAAATTTTCCTAGAAACTTTTCAGCACCTTGCTTAGAAGAAATTTGTAGCGCAATGTATTATTTATCATTATAAATGATTAGTCCATTACCTGTGTTTTAAGTGGCTGCCATTACTGGAAGAGGCATGAAAGCTAAAAAGACCATTGGCGTAGATAATCCTCAAATGCAATGTTTTCCCAATAGAGCGGACATAGAGGGACAACAGTTGGTAGTCGTCAGAGCTATCCCGTACCAAAAAGCTCCCATCAGGTAATGTCTGCAGCTTGCTCTTTGCTTCTTCTCTCGAAATTGGTCCCCAGTACCATCCGCATTTAGAAAGTCGATGTAGTTCTTCAGTCCAAGCTTTGCCCAAGCTGAGAGTTCGATTGGTCATTGAGATTCTTTGAGAAATTTTTTCATATGACGGCTTGGCTATTGGAAGTGGTGGTGGAGGTGGAAGATGCAAGCTCCAGTTAAAACTATCATTCTTCCCAGCAAAAGCAACTGATGGCCAATAATTGAGTTCTGCAGCAACTTTAAGTGGATTGCCACACGTTGGACAGCAATTGCTCAACGGACGAGCAAGGTTAAGGCGACCATGTTGCCTCAATTGAACTTCATTATCAAAATACTCGTCATTTTCGGCCAAATTAGCCAGTTCTTTAGGTAATTTTGGTTCTAACGTAGACATTCGATGCCGATTACGCATTAATTCGACTTCAGGAGCATCGCTACTGTCACTATCGTCAGGATAACGTTCATAGTAGTTTTCTGCAACACTTTGTGGACGAGCTCTTGCAATATGTGACAAATGCAATTGGCTGTTTTGTTGTGGTCGTGATTGAAATTGATTTAGCTGTCTATTTTTTGGAAAAATTTCGATGTTTTCATTGAAATTTCGAGCCTGGCGTTTGGTCCTGAAGGATCTGTTGATGCTTAATCGTTGCAAATTTGCGTGTCCTAAGTTCTTCTTTCGTCTTAGTTGAACTTTCTCAACTTCTGACAAACTCTCTGAACTGACAGACCAATTGCCTCTGGCGTGCTTATGTTGCAAAAACAATTGTGATGGTTTATATCTATTGGGTATATCGTTATCGGACCAGAAAAGGCCATTTTCGTCTTCACTGTTGAATTTTCTGGCCATAACATGCGCAGGACGACGGGATACTTGCATTTCATAGCACTGTTTCTCACGTTTCAATTGAAGAGATTTGTTGTCTTCATAAAATCGTCGTCGGAAATTGGATAATTTACGCAACAATGAGGACACTTTCTTAGGTTTCTGGCTTTCCGATTTCATTATGGGAACTTCACATTTACTTGAAAGTGGCCTATTTCCGTTTCTGCGCTGACTAAACTTTAAGTTGACTGCGTCGTCGCTATAACTATGGCGTAAAAATAATTTATTTTGCGCTGGAAGTTGCTGTTGCCCACGATAATGTCGATACAGAACATTGCTTTCAACGGAAGTAGTTGGTTTTGGATCGTTTTCAACAAAACTTTGTCGGTTCCCGGAGATTTTCTGAATTAACTGTGACATTCTATTCTGTTTTTGACTTTTGCTGAAGTTGTGGGTGTCTGAATGGCCCTGGAAAGATGCGTTTCTTCTTAAATTTTGTGATTTTTGTTGATTTTCCTGGTAGCACTGGCTTCTGACTGCATTTCTACGGCAATTTTTATCACGATAAACAACGTTAGCGGAGAAATTCGGTGGCAGCGTTTGAGTTTTGATAAAATTGGGCTGATTTTGTGGTTGATTTCGGTTTCGGGGTAGCTGAATTTGTCTTGAAGGTTTATTTGGCGGTGGCAAAGGTGGTGCTTGGTCGTTTAAATGTGCACTGGATCTTGTAATCCAGTTTTTGAACTTGGCAAAGGGTGATTGCTGGACTAATTTAGGTCTTAAGTTAACCCCATGTCGAAATGAAGCTGGAAGCGAGTTTCTAGATGTTGCTTCCATTTTGAGTAACTCCAAATCCTCAAATTGCACTTAAAATTGGATGTTTGTAACATTTATGGTCAAAATTATGCTTTGACTGTCAACAGTATCGTGATAAGATAAGAAAACTTATTTTGGAGTGGAAAGAGTCAATAATAAAGAGCAGTTGTTATCAGTCTTACCTAAGATATTTCCGCAATATTCCATACTCTAGTGCCTTATAGGGAAATTTAGACAAAGTCAACCTTTGCATTAAAATTTGAACTTAAACCTTCAGGTGGAAATTTTCGTTAACAACAAGAATTATCTAGAAAAAAGGCGACATTGTCTGATTTTATGTTGTTGTTCATATTTGCATTAATATACTGTAAGTTAATAGTTGGTGTTATGACGATATTAATTGGCTTATCCTTAAAGGTTAAATATGCATTACATGCTATTTTTATTAAACAAGTCAGTAAATATAAAATTGGTAGTTTTGTAGCTGTATTTTGCAATACAGTAAATTTATTCAGGTAACGATTGCGATGCATTTGTTTGCATACTGTACATACAGTATGGTATTATGAAATGTGGTGCTGAATTTATTTTTGTTAAAAATTTAATAAACATTCAGCTTGAAATACTAAGCATTAAAAAAATTAATAATGATTTGTTACCATGCTATGCTGTCAAGAATCGTTGGGTTACTATATCCAAAGATAATTTCAGAAAGAATTAGCAAAAACAATTATCTAATTTCTCACCATTCAGAAATTAATGCAATCTTGTTGTTAAATGTATATACAGTACAACATTTTTTTTTTTTTTTGTGAAATTTTTACATAATAAAGGAGAGAGTGGTCGGTTTGCTGTGTAGTTACTAAATATTTGCCAGTGGCCTTCTTTAGAAATTTTAGATTTAAAATTAAGATTTTATTACGATTGAATAACGCTAACTTTTATGCTACCATGTAAATTGGACTCAATAAACTAGACTAACTTTTGACTAAAGTTTATTGCAAATTTTTTATATAATCTTTAAATTGACATTTTAAGTTGATTATCTGTTAATTTAAAATTAATTTATTATTAATTTTTTGTCACTTAAATCAGTGTTCCCCAACCTTTTAGTCACCAAGGACCGGTAAGCTTGGAAAAATATTTTCTGCGGACCGGTCAGTATTTTATAATCTGCATTCTGTTTTTTTTAGTATTGCGATTACAATATTATCGATTATATCGTGAAAAAAGTTTTCTTTTGGGGACCGGTAGCATTTGCTCCGCGGACCGGTACCGGTCCATAGAGGGGAGGTTGGGGACCAAGGACTTAAATGATATACCGGTTCAGTATTTGTGCCGACTTATTTTAAATTATAAATAATCATTTAGTAAATTTTACTTTTATATGTCGTACCCTTTGTTAAAAAAAAGACGTTTGCAAATTATCAATTAAATCAGAAAATGTTCTTTTTTTGAAATCATTAAAAATTGGATTCCAAATTATCTTATATTGAATTGGCAAATTACGGATTAAAAAAGCGTAATACCATTATTCCGGTACAGTAAACTAGAACTCAAAATAATCAAAAAATGTCTGGGTTTAATAAAAAAAAAAGATTTAAAAATTTAAAAAAAAAGATTTTTAAAAAAAAAGATGGCAGTCGATTTCAGGTACCCTGAGCCCCCACCCTGCTAAGCCCCCACAACTCAGATAATAATGTTGTTTATTTTCTAATGTTTTTTCGCGTTTAAGAATTTATAGATTTTTTACTTCTAAAATCAGTATCTTCATTTTGTTGGTTTTATTTTAGTAAAATAAAGTAACAGTAATTTACACATCTGAATATTTAACTAACCCACTATCTGTTTGACTAAAATGTGCTATATATTTTTCTGTACTTTTTAAAAAAAAATTTATCCCTGCAGCACATTTAAATATAAAGTAGATATAAGTAAAGTTGTTTTATTTTCACTTTCTTTATCAGGGTATAGCAACATCTTAACATCATGAAATTGACATACTGGTGATACTCAACTGAAAGTTTTTGTAGATTGTACTTGTGTGGGTGTTTATAACACGAATTTGGGTTAAAAAGTAAATAAAGCACCGTATAAACATATTTGTATTTTATTTTTAAGTTATTTATTTTATTAGCAAAGAAGATGCACAACCTTATCGTGGGCGGACTTGGTTTTTAAATTTAAATTACGTTTGAAATATAATGAAATACATTGCCATTATTTTATCAGTACTTGAGAAATTTGAAAAATCGATGTAAAATGTTAATAAAAAAAATCTCCTTCGAGCCGGAATCGAACCAGCGACAAATGGATGCCTAATTTCTTAAGACAAACTACAGTCCACTGCTCTACCAACTGAGCTATCGAAGGAACACGCCAGGGAAACTGCTAGATACTCAAGTCTCAAATGTAAGTCTTATTTCAAATCTAATTAAGGTAATTTATTTACAGAACTTGTGACCTAGTTTTTAAATTAAAATCATTATTAAAAAATCAGTACAGTGACCACTAGCGCAAATTACTAAACCATCAAGTTATGTTTTTTATTTCGTTTTTTTAAAGAAAAACTTTGTGGTTACTGTAATTTGGGGTTTCGAATATTTTTAGATTTAGAGCAGACTGTTGTATAACAGATTTACAATCTTCTGTAATGTAAATCTTTTAAATCGTCATTCATAGCTGACGGCGATTTACAAAGTGTAAACGAACTCTTGTGTATTGAGTAATGTAAGTGAACAAAGGAATGTTAAGGAGAGCCGCTCCATTTACGCTTTTTGTTTCTCATCATTTGAACTGTATTGTTTATGTTGAACTGCTCTTGTGTAGCGGCTTCGTTTTTCGCATCCCAATTATCATTCAACCCTGTCACTGTGTTGTTCTGCCGTGTCTCGCGAGTCTATGACTAAATTACAAAACTTCATCAATATTTTCTTGGGACTATTTCTTTCTTCATTCAATCAATGGAATTTTGAGGTGTGATTAGCTGATCAATATTGTAAAGTTATGATCAATTAAGTGTGTAATTAGCGAAGGGACTGAACAGCCAAATTAATGAGGTGAAAAACGAGGTAACATCATCAGTTAAGTCTGAGAGGGAATTGAACGACCTGTTGAATAAGAAAGTTTTGCAGGGCAAAAGGTGAGAAAATAACAAATTTTCTTATAAGCATGTTTGAGTTTTGTTTTCGGATGACAACGCTGGCATATCCATGCTTTAATGGTAATTTAACCGTTAAAAACATTTCTAAATTAGCAAAAATGTAGCTTGTTTACTTGATGTTTTCTTGAGCAATTAGCTAAACGGTCTCGTCCGGTTCTGCTCTACTTATTACAATGCAAATTGAATGTTATCATATAATTAGAACACAATAAGAATAACAATTAATTAAATCGACGTTACCTTGTTTATAAAGTAAGTTAGTGAATGACAAACAGTGTAATTTTAAAACAATGGTATAATTGACAAATGACAGGCAGATTGTTGTGTTGCTGAAAATAGAATGTTATTTAATTGCAGCACGTGTGCATGAAAGCGAATGAAATGTTAAATATCAATTCACTGTCAGCTTTATCGTAGCATCGTCCTATCTGACTTTGCAATCATTTGAAACTTGTTATTTTTAACTTAAAATTCGTGTTTTTATTACGCTAGTCTTATCGTTAAAGACACTTTATGTTTATTTTTATTACGCAACGTTTGATATTTTAGGTTATTTAGCAATCGTTTGGGATGCTGGAGGTTCTTCATTCGATTTACATGAAGATGAATTTGGTATTTTAGGCAATAAATTTGGCTATAAAATGCTATACAACTAGTGATTTTTATTTTCAAGCGTCATTAAAATGTAGCTCTTGTTGAAACAACAATTATAATTTCAATTGTTTTAATTTTTTATTTTAAGAGCTTATAAGCATTTTTATTTTAAGGCATTTCCGGTTTCAAATTTTAATTAATTATTTTTGCACTTTTGTTTATTTGAATTTGTGTTTTAACAAATTTTTGTATGTTAACTATTTAAATAATTTCTTACAAATTAATTTATTAGGTTTTTTTATTTTTTGAATATCAATCATATAAATAAATAAAAATTTGAATTTTTATGTTGAGGATTTTTTTTTTAATATACAGTACAGTAACTTAGATATGGCTTTTTAATGTAAATTGAAGTTGAAAATATAGGTGTGTTAAGTGTCTAGGTAAGTTAGGTAAGCGTGGGATAAAAGTTATTAAAGCATAACGAAGGGGGATCAACTTAAAGTGAATTGAAAGGAGAATTATTATACAGTACACACAGGATGTGCTTATAAGTTGCTCTATAAAAAAAATTGAGGAGAAAATAGCGGGAACATGGAATGTCTCTGCCTTAAGGCAACACTCCAACTTCTGGCCTTTCCCCCTTTAATTAATTAAGCTAATTAATCAACGCAACCAATTAATTTCAAAGCAATTGGTGCTAATTTATCTTTTAAGTATTCAAGAATTTTAAGGTATATGAAAACCTTTTCTTTTTTGTTTTCTTTTTTTTTTTAAAAAAAAAAAAAAAGACAAGTCAATTAAATTGAGCGATAAGTGAAGATGATTTGAAGAGAATTTTCCCATCAGAATAAACGCTTAGTCTATTATTCAGCTGAATATTTTTCTCATGGCTTCTCGCGATTTGATTTGATGTTGACTGGATGGCTGCTTTTAATTTCGATGCTTAATCATTATTCATTTTAGATAAAATGTATAAATTTGATCAGTGTAACTGAACTGGTTGCTAATATTGTTTGACTTGTTAAATAATTATTGAACTTTTAGTTTTTAATATCGTTTATCAATAGGCGGAAATTTGTAATGCAGACAAAAAATGTGAACTTGTTACAACAGACGAACAACTCTAATTCGGTATTGGATGTAGTAAGGACATTATCACTATGATTTTTTGTTTGTTAAGTTACAGTATTCGTTTAATTTTTATATAGGCTGTTGAGAGTGAGACCATGGTTAGTAGGGAAGACGGTCACTGTGCTCCACCACTGCCACCACGTGGAGCTGGAAATATTCAAGCCCCTCCGCCTTGCAGACCCAAAACATTACATCATGGTAAATAATAATTACAGGATAGAAACTCTACATTTTAAATAATGACACAAGCCATTTATATTATAATGGTCATTGTTTCTCAATGAATGAGTTAGATGGACTTTTGTTGTGACTTTATTTGATGGAATTTTAGCTTTTAAAATTATTACATTAGCTTCTACTTTTTTGTGAATTTATAGTCTCATTATAAATATGAGATTTGGGAACTAAAATTTGGATAAAGATTTGATAAGTTAAAAAAAAAAGGGTTTCAAGAAGTCTATTTAATTTGAAACACAAGTGTAATATGGGATGATTTTTACATTTGAATATTGAAGTTATCAAAACGTTTACAGTCGATATTTTGATAAAATATTTAGAAAACCACAAATTAAACGAACAAAACTACAGAACTTTGTGGTGCGTGGCAATATAATTGAGAGCAATTAGTAAATATAAATGTGCAGTTTTCACAATCATGTAATTTTTGTATGCTCGTACTTTCCATTTGTTTTTCATGCTTGATGACATCTACTAATTGTTTAATTGTTTGTTTGTTTTTGTTTTTTTTTTTGGTTATAGCACCCGATAATGTGTATAAACCAGTGCCTCTGCCAAAACCCCTTCCCCCACCATATCGTCAACCTCCCTTTCCTCCTCCTATATACTCAAATCCTTCACAACCTCTCCAAATTAATGTTCCTGGAACTATTCAACCAGCCAACAGCAGTGAGGCCATCAACTCCACCGCCGTCAACAGGCGGCAACAAATAAAGGAAGAAACCCAAGAACAAATAGAAAGTGATATTAGGATACCAACACTGGCTGAGGTGATGAAGGCCAATAAAGGCAGGTTAAAAGGAAATATTAACACGGTCAGACCTGAAGAGCCCAAATCTAAAGTTAAAACACAGCAAGCATGGACAGAAATGGCTGCTGCCAGTCAAAACCAGTTGATGAGGAAATGCACCACGATGAAGTCTGAGGAAAATTTGGTAAAAGAAGATGGAGAACCGCTTTTAGTTCGCTCTACATCTGGCCCACTATATCCAGCTGGGATTGATAATTATGGAGCTGATGACGTCGCCTATATTGTAATTATACCAGATTTTTATTGAAAATGAGTTTATTTTTAATTATAACTTATGTTGAAGCCTTCTCTTCCGCACGAGAAAAAGTCCCGTGGTCAAAGTAACGATATGGAAGGTGAAGCAGAAGAGGATGGTAATATTTACAGAGCATTTTGTGTAACTACTGAAGTGGACACGGTTGCCAGGGGACCGGAATTGAATATAAGGGACGCGTGTAATCGGATGTATTCTACGTCGAATAAGAGCATCCACAGCTCATTACAAGTAATATTCATCTATTAAGTTAAATATTCGTTATTTTATAATTTAAAACATATTGAACAGAATCTGAAGTTAACACCACAACAGCAGCCATATTATCATTTGAAAGACATGAGAAGTGGAGACGAAGAGAATGACGGGAATCGGGTGTACAGCCGGGTGTCAGCTGCCACCAAAATGGCAGTGGAAGGTGTTGTGGTTTATGGAACTTCTGGAGTTGATTTGTGCGCTAGATCACCAGCTCAACAGATGGATAACTCCCAGTTGACATCCGGTGCTCTTCCAATGAACGAAAGAATTCCGTCGACATCTTCGGAGTCTGGGCGTGGAACAATGCCAACTGGAGCCATTAATAGTGCCGCCATGACACTAAATAGCAGCTCGGAATCAGCAGCTGCTATTCAAGCGCCAGGAAATATAATGGCTGGAGTTGATGCTAAAGAGAAGAAAAATGATCTAGATAATTTGAACGAATCCTTGATTAGTGATAGGTTCTCGGTTACACCTCCTCTACCACCATTATCACCTGCAACTACACCACCCACATCACCAACCCATCGGATACATTATAGAAACAAACATAAAAGGTAGTTTGAATAGAAATAAACATAAATGATTTGTTTTACATGGAAACCATCTAAACTACTACGTTTTGTGTTTTAAGATCAATAAAAAATAATAAATAAGGTGCTTTTGCAACATTGGTGTTTATCGCACTAAATTTAATTTATAAAACAAAATTTGGTGTTAATATCTAACTTTATGCTGGAAACAAATTTGGTGTTTATAGTGTTTCTTGTCATCACTTTATTCAGCAATTTAATTTGCTTTACAAGCCAACAACAATCAAATCTGTTTCTCAAAATAATTACTGTACTGTATTTGATTCTTTGATATTTTCCTTTATAATAGTCGCAGAACTCCAGACATTGTGGAGACGACGCGTGATGGAGCTTACAGCCGTCAGCAATCATCCAACAGACGATTAGTGAGCGGTTCTAAGTCTTCTAAAGGATTTACCAATATTGGTGCATCTAATCACTACAACTGGGTAAACAAACAAAGCCATGGCGGTCGAACTTATATGCCAGCCCAACAGCATCCTCATCAACAGACGAGTCAGCTTAGGAACAACAATAGTCACTCTTATTACAAAGCGAGGAGTAATAATAATAGTAATTTACAAAGAATTCATTTAGGTAAATATTTGAATAGGAGTTTATAAGGGCTATTAAAATCGTTCACGTTTTTTTAGGTGGACGAATGAGTGTTGAAACCGCCGATGGAGACGTGACTTCAACCACTACTGGTTTGGATATTGATTCCTTATTAGACGACGCCGATTTGAGCTCCATCAATAGCAGCACATCGACGGATGATGTGAGCCAGTCCAACAGCATTGCAGAGATAGGCAGCATAAGAAAACAGCTGGAGTCTCTGGAGGGAATGTATTCTGAAGTAATGAGAGCGCTTGGTCTTCCTTCTGCTAAGTTAAAATCGGAAGTTAAGAAGAAACCTCTTCCATTTAACGGTGGAAATGGGCGTATGGTTTCTTCTAAACCGCAGGAACGATCACCAGGTAAAAAACAAAAGGGCACCACGAAGCGGTTTCAAAGACTGGAATCGCATGTTGTTACTTTGGCGCGTAGTGTTGCACACCTGTCTTCTGAGATGAGGACACAGCACCTGATGTTCCAAGAACTGGAAACTTTAAGGCAGGAAGTTGCACAGTTAAATGAAGCGCAGTTGATTCTAAGGAGCCGAATGAATCAGAATGCCAAAACACCTGCTGGAGCCAACTCCAGTGCGGCTGCAGCCGTCGCCCTGGGTGCTGGAGAATGGGATAATTTTAGGTCACAGATTCCGTCGTTAACTAATCCATCAAGAGTCAAGAAACTGACAAAGTAAGCGATTGAAATTCGGTTTAGAAATACCACGAGTAATACGGAAAGTAATTTTTTTTAGTTTTTTCGGTGATGAGCCGCCATTGCTTCGACTTTTTCTGAAAAAGTTAGGCTATGAGGTAACTTCGTCATTTTACTTGTAGTTAAAACCTTAATTCACGTATTTTTTTTTTAATTAGAAATACGCTTGTTTGTTTGAAACTGAAAAAATTGGCATTATTGAGCTTCCATATTTAACTGAGGAGCGTTTGCAGAAGATTGGAATTCCAATGGGTCCCAGAATGAGGATTTTACAAGAAGCACAAATGTCGTTTAGACAAGAACAATTTAATATTTATATTGTATGACAACACTGAATAAGCTGCTTATGGATTGGCAACATAAATTATCATTGGGTTTAATACTTTTCACCCATTTCGGATTAAAAAAAGCATAATAATAACCATTATACATTCCAACTCAATTCCATAAAAATGGTTATGCGTAAAAGAAGCATTTTTACCAGTTCTACCATTTTTTCTACTTAAAACAGTATTTAATAAATATTATATAAAATATTTTTATACTTTTTTTTATGTTTTTGTATGGTTGTGTTTTGATAATAGAGAATGTTTAAACAAAATTGTTGTATGCTCTCGTTTATTTTTTTTATTAATTATACCAATGAACTCGTACATCTAAATTGATTAACTTTATAAAGAACTACCGGGTAATATTAAAACCTATCCTGACCGATGGCGTTCGTGCCATACGCGGCGTACAGTAGAAGTTTACTTACCCTGCTGCAGTCATTCCAGCTGCTCTCATTGCCATCTGAAAAGTTCAGCTGTAGCGAATACATTTTACAATACTTAATCGATAATTAGTAATTATCAGTGATTATTACAATTAATTAATTAACGTAAAAGTAACGTATTGCTCTTTAACGTTCTAATCGGCTTCTTTGCGACAAAATTCCCGCCAGAAAAAAAAAATACTCAACAAAAATTGGCGGGCAATCTTTTTTTTTTTTATTTTGTCATCATTGCGTCATATTTACCAATCAGAAAGCAGAATTGCTCTTAGCAACATAAACAACCAACCAGAGTGCGAGTTACGAATTTGAGTTGACAAAATGATGTCATTGGAATGATCGGGGTAACCACTTATGACGTCATACCAAATATATGAAAAATATTGTTTTTATTAAATAAAATAATATTTTGCTAATTTTAAGCGTTTAAACTGACTGATTGCGTGTTTTTATCATGTTATTGATTAGTTATTAGTAGTTTGGACGTGTAATTAAAAATTTTTAATTTTTTTTACTGATTTTGAGTATTAAAGTTTAACATTGGGTATATGCGTCTGAACATGTTTTTAATTTTAACGTCAAATTGAATTTCTAAATCAAAAAATTGACAAATTAAAGTGATTTAACTGACTATCACTTATTCCTAACACTAAATCAAAGTAATCTATGCAATTGGATTATCGATTAATGTCGATTTAATTAATTTATTTCAACTTTTAAAACGACGGTAAACCTTGTAGCCGAAAAAAACTCATTTTCATCGGCAAAATGTTTGGCGCGCTTTCACAATTCCCGTGCTTAGACTTGTACCGTAAAAGTGAAGAGACGATTTTCCACTCACGCATTGAAAATTTCCCATCACTTTTAACATAGAAAATTACCCAACACCCCCATAATAGAAATTCGACATAACACGACGGCCATAATGACGTAAAATGTAAACAAACAAAACTCCGCCTTCTTTATCACCAACTCAGTGTGATCACTCAAATTAATTGGTACAGTACTTATAATCAATTAATTTAAATAATTAATTATTAAATTTATTTATAGCAAAAATTTCCAATTTAAATTTAAATTTTTATTTTTTATTAGACTATTATGCTGCTGATTTAAAGGGGAAATTATGTCGGTGGTTGTGGTGGCAACATTGAAATTCTAAGTTCACGTCGTCGACTCGCGGGTTAAGCTATCGATTGAGAAATCGTGATTTAATCTAAGCTTAAATTTCAGATTTCGATTTAATATAAAGGAGAACTGATTGAAATAATCTGCAGGTAATCATCGCTTGTATAAAATGGCTGAAATTGCTGAAGTCAAAGTGGATAATGTGGAGACTCAAGAAAAGTGAGTAGAGTAACAATTTAAGCCTACTGCATAATGCCGGTAGACAAAGAAAATCTTTGACGTTCGATTTGTTTTTCAAATTAACGTCTTTATTATCACGCATATACAGTGGATTCTCGCTAACACAAATTTCTCGCTAACACAAATTTCTCGATAACACGAAGTAACATTGCGGTTCCGAACTACAGCATTGGCTTTCCCATACATTTTTTGCTCGTTAACACTAAGTAAAACCCCGTTATCACGAACTGATTTTGCCGCCCCGAATGAAAAATTGCAAATATCGTCGGCGAAAATGTAGAGAAAGTCAAATATCTGATAAGTTTTAATGTTTTTATAAAAACAAATATAAATTCAATACATTGTGTTGGTTTTTATCAAAAACATTTAAAATTGCATCGTTTTTGCTGGGATGCATACATGCATTTGTATGCACAAAATGCATTATACAGTATTTTGAAATGTTAGTTTTGTATCTATTCTGATGTCATTAGTGATTCAAATATGATGAAAATAGTGAGTCTAAATATAATTTACTCTAAAGAATGTCATTTTGACCAATATACAGTATACTATATTTTGCATGTGTTCGTAAACACAAAACCCCGTTAACACGAAGAAAAATCTCGGTCCCGTCGACTTCGTGTTAACGAGAATCCACTGTATTTAATCGATTTTGCTTATTCGTGTAGGCCGGAATCAAAACTTGTCGAAATAAAGGACGACCCCATTGTCATCGAGATCAAAGATGACGCCACTACAACAGCAACAACGAATACCAACAGTAACAACAATTCTTCTGCTGTTACAACTTCTTCTAGCCACAGTAATGGTAATAGCAGTTCAAAGAAATCATCCTCGGTTGATCGAAAGTCCTCAAAAGATGATAAATCTAAAGATGATCGATCAAAAGACGACCGTAAGGATGACCGATCACGAGATGACCGCTCTCGTGACGATCGTAAAAGGAAGTCAAGCTCAAGAAGGAGTCGTTCGAGAGAGAAACGATCTCGTCACGAACCATCACCTGAGATTCGAGCACCAAGTACACGTCGAGTATACATTGCCAATGTTCCCTATGATGCAAGATGGCAAGATATCAAGGATCTCTTTAGAGAAAAAAGTAAATAAAGTTGACGAGTTCAATGATGTGCATAGTCAGATAACGTTTTAAAATCTTAAATAGTTGGAGATTGTGAATTTATTCATTTGTTTGAAGATGAAGATGGTAAACCTCGAGGTTGTGGGTGAGTTAACTTTTTTTAAACATTGAGATTCTTGAATATTGATTCTTGTTTTTAGGTTAGTGGAATTTAAGGATCCAGCCTCGGTTAATAAAGCTCTTGAAGTGATGCACAAATTTGATTATAAAGGAAGAAAATTCGTCGTTAAAGAGGTTGGCATTGCAATATTAACCATGAGATACCGATGGATGTTTGATAAAGAAACGAGATAAAATCAAATCAGTTTGAAATAATATTTTAACTGCCGTTTTCTTATTTAGGATTACGATTCCGAGCGTGATCGGTATGGGCGCATTGTTAAGAGATCTACATCGTCATCGACTAGATCACGGAGTCCACCTCGTCGCCATGAACGAGAATCTAGAAGAGAACGTGACCGATCGGAACCTAGAAGTCACGACAGTTCAGGAATAAGTCGTTGGGTTAATACCTATGGACTGAGTCCGCAATTTTTAGAATCGTTAGGCATTACAGGTCCTATTACCAACAGCGTGTTTGTAGCCAATGTAAGTTTTTGATGAAGTAAATTCTCCTTAAAATTGATGATAACCTTACCGTGTATTATTACAGTTGGATTACAAAATTACCACACGTAAATTGCGTGAAGTTTTTCGGCTGGCTGGACGTGTTGTAAGTGTAAATTTAAACACTGATAAAGATGGCAACAGCCGTGGTCATGGTGTTGTGACTTTTGAGCATCCAGTTGAAGCTGTTCAAGCAGTGTGTATCCTTTAAATGAAATGTTAAGTTATTTTATTTTATTTTCAGTTTTTCGGTTGCGTGTGTGTTTTTTCTTAATTTAAAATGAAATATAGCTATGTTTAATGGGCAGGCGTTAAATGATCGACCATTATCCGTTAAAATTGTTAGTATTTTTGTAATAAGAGTTTCTATGTATTATATTAATTTTTTGTTTCACAAAGGATCGTTATGCTGAGGAGCCAGAAACGCCAACATCGAAATTACCATGTAAGATTTCGTTCATATTTTATAAGAAGTTTCTGCATACATGGTGATTTTGTAAATTGGAGCACTTTGTCAGTGCCAATAATGACGACTTTTTCTGGTATTTTTTGCCATGACAAAAGTTTTCAATTTAGAATATTACCTGGTTTAATTGAAGCTATTCTGATCGAACTGTTAATTTGTTTTTATGTCGCTATCTTACAGCTGGATTAAAAGCAATCGGAATGGGTTTAGGTGCTGGTGGTCAGCCTTTGACAAATGTCACAAGTAAGATGAGTTATACAGCGTGAACAAAAAGTCTGTCCCTCCCCTTCTTAACTTTTTAAATAAGCAAAACTTCAAAAATCAGCTAATGGGAGTAAATAGGAAGTATGTGGGTCTCCATCCAATGGTAACCATTGTGTTTCTGTGAACATGTAATTTATGCCTTTTTTTGAACATTAATTTTTAAATATTACAGATATGCCATTTTTTGTCAATCTCAAAGTTGTGCGGAATTCAAAATCATAAAGTTTTGAGTACAAAATCATCCAAATCGGACAAATGGTTCTCCCATAAAATGAAAAAAGTGCATTAATTTTAACTCAAAATTGGTCCTCTTGGTCATTATTTTAGTTTAATATCTGAAGCTCCTAACCCATAAGTAATTTAAAAATATCGATTTTTAATAAAAGTCTTGGATAACCTTCAAATTTATTTGAAGAAAAAAAAAGATAAATATTAAAATTTCAATAAAATTTAAATAATCAAGTTTAATAAATCGATTTATTTTTCTTATTACAAGCATAGCCAATAATTTTTTTTTCCATTATCAATAAAATTTTAATCCAGAAGTCATCTTTACTTAAATTTATAAAATTTGCCAAACTTAACTTCTTTTATTTGGTTTTAACAAAACTTTTGTCTAAATAAAGCTGTACATGAATAATTTTATTGTTTATTTTAAAATAAACCAGAAATTAAAATGAAAAGTTTTCATTTTATGGACGAAGTGTTTGTTCGATTTGGATGAATGTGTACTCAAACTTTATGATTTTTAATTCCACACAACTTTGTAATTGACAAAAATGGTGTATCTGTAATAATTTAAAAAATAATGTTCAAAAAAGGCATAAAGTACATGTTCACAGAAACATAGTGATCACCATTAGATGGAGACCCACATACTTCCTATTTAGTCTCATTAGCCAATTTTTGAAATTTTGCTTAATTAAAAAGTTAAGAGAGGGGGGGGGGCAGACTTTTTGTTCATGCTGTATTTATTTATATGATAAATAGCTAAATGTTTATATTTTTTGGTTTTAGCGGCATTGTCTGCGATGGATCGAGATCCAGGTAATTTCCAGCTATTTTAACGTCAATTAAATTAAACTTTGAGTGACGTTTGTGTTTTATTTTTGTTTCTTAGGAATTGGTGGTGGTGGAAGTTATGGGGAGGGGGGAATGGATAGTGGATATTCTATGGATCGTAGCAGCAACGGCATTTCGGATCGTTTAAGCGGAGGTTTCATGGATCGTAGTTTAGGGGGTAGTCATGTTGATCGTTATGGGGGCAGCGGTTTTCATGATCGTCCATCTGCTAGTGGATACGGTGATCGAGACTCTGGAATGGATCGAGGTGGTGGAGGACATGGAGATTTCAGTGGTATGGGAGATCGAGGTAGTTATCAAGACCGAGGCAGTATGTATCCAGAGCGAGGAAATTTGTCAATGAGTGGCTATTTGGATCGAAATCCAGCGGCTGGTTATTCTGATCGAGTTGGAAGTAGTATGCTAAATGAACGAGGAAGTGGTAATGTCGGCGAGCGAGGAAATGTGGGTGGTGGCATCGGAATGTATCCTGAACGCAGTGGTGTTGGTATGGATTCCGGTTATCCTGATCGTGGTTCTAACTTGAGTGGTATGGTCGGCAGTTCATATCAAGATCGAAGCAGCATGGGTAGTTTTGGAGACCGCGGGGTTCAATATTCTGCTCGAGGAGGAGGAGTCGGTGGTGGTACTGGTACTTTTGCTGATCGAGGCAGCGTCGCTGGCAGTGGTGGAATACCGTTTTCCGATCGCGGTGCTAACCTTTCTAGCAGCAGTGGTGGTGTTGGTATGGGTCCAGCAGGAATTGCTGCTTCAGCTGGAATGGATGGCGGAAGATTCGACGATTTTAGGCGCGATTTTGGTGGTCGTCGTGATGCTACTCAAGACAGTGAATATCGTAATCTTGATGACTCCTTTGCTAGACCTTCTGCTGCTCCACAGCACTCTGTTTATGTCCGCAATGTAAGTGTCCGGTTTCACTTTTAATTCCATTGCCTAATTGTGGTCGTTTCTCGTTATTATATTTTTGTATGGAAACAACTGGTTATCGTCTTTTGAGATTTGTTTCTTTCGGTTGCAAACTTTTTTTGCTTTTCAATTTTCTACTTTAATAATGAAAGTAATTTCATTTTAGTTACCAAAAGGTTTTTCCCGCTTGGATCTAATTGACCGATTTTGTGAAGCTGGTAAGAGTTTTTTGTTTTGTTTGTGAGTTTTATTCAATTTTTCCGAAACGTTCTCATCATTTTGACTGTGTGGTATCTGCTATGTGCCATCTACTGTTAAACTTTTTAGGTAACATCGAATTTGCAAAAATGTCAAGCGATGGAATTGGATTGGTTTGCTTTTCACAGCAAAGAGAAGCTCAAAGAGCCATTCGTATCCTTTTTTTTAAAAGCAAACATGTGAACAATAACTTTTTTTTCGCAGTTTGGAGTTTCAAGTTTCTTTAACTAAATCATTCAGAAATATTTGACGGTACTCGTGTGGACGGCAGGGTTATCGAAGTTTCCTTATAAATCATCTTATAATTTTGGTGTCGATGCTTTAAGTTTTCTAAGAGTTTGGTGGTGAAAGATAAATTTTATGATCTTGGTTAGCTTGAAATCATTAGAATTGCCAGTATTTGTTTTGGGTTAGTTCAGTGTTGTGCATCATTTTAATTGCAAAATAATGTTGAACCATTGATAAGAAACGCGGATTGTTTTCTTAAAATTTCATTCTTTGGTGGCATTTTATGAAAATGAAATTTTAAGTTTAATGATTGGTAAGTCGAGAACTTCAACTTTCCCATTTTTTCCACCTAATTTCATCTTTTTAATAAACTGATTTATGTCATTAACATTTACTTGTCTTTATTATTCTGTTACGCCTTCTTCATGAACTTTTTATTTATAATAGAAATTATTTACTGATTTGTCTGCTAGCTAAAATCAAGTCTGGTAATATGCCAATTTTATTTTATAGACTTGGCAGCTGATTTGTTTTTCTGTTAATCGTATGGGCGTTTTAACTTTTAACGAGGAACCAGTTTTGGTGCTGACGATTTTAGAGCAATTAAAGTAAGTGGTTTTTTTTTTAGAATTTTAATTATTATTGAACAAATTTGCGAACATAAAACAGGGAAATATTTTGGCTAACAGCACTTTTCTGTATTTAGTAAACAGCTTTACTGTATTTACTTTAGTTTTGAATGTTTATTAACTCTTTGAGTCAAAAAGTTTAGCATTTTTCGATTAGGAGTTAATGTACCGCTCTCAGGAACTTCTCAAAATAAATGTTTGACTTCATTTCCTTTTATTTGATCGTGTTATACACATTATATGGCTAAAATCGAAGTGCGAAAATTTAATTTCATAAATTTATTTGCATTTTTTAATTAGTTTTTATAATTTTAAACTTCTTGTTTAATGCAATGCGATAGAACAACAAAATTACGAATGAAATGGCAGTGTTGCAGAAGCGTGGGGATAAATGACTATTCTAATCGTGATAAATTAATTATTAAAATTGAAATGACATCTTGAAATAGCAATAAAATAACTAACCTAACTTAGAAAAATGACTAAATTAACCTTACATAATTTAACCTAATTAAAACGAAAGGAATGAAATTCACATTTTACGATTATTCCGATTGGCAACACAGGTGCCATTTTTGTTGTCGATACGGTAATACATGTACATTTAAGCGAGAAGTTTACATGGAAGTTATTAATTAAAAAGCATAAATAAACACTTAAAATTAACTTTCCGCAATCAGATTTTATCTAACGAATGTGTCTATCATAAAAAGATTAATAATATTTGCATTAAAGATTGATTTTGAGAGGTTCCTGAGAGCGGTTCATTAAAAGCTTCGATTATATTTTTTTTCATGCAATACTGGCACCGGTAGTTCAATTTGTGCAACGTTTAATTTGTAACGTTATTTTCAATTATGTGTTTATAGATTGTTTACAAATTTTATTTTACTGTTTTACAACTGTACACGAACATACTCTCCTAATTATCAAAAACGAAAATATTTTATGCGAAAATTTATTCTGTCTGCAAAACCAGTTGATATCCGTCAATTATTTTTAGCATTCAGACAGCAATACATTATTTCAAGGTGAATGCGATTAGAGATAAGATCTCTGTAATCAAAACAATAAACTTTGAAGGTTTCATAATAACTTTATATAGTGTTATATTTGTTAGTGTAAATTGACTTCAGATACTTGGCAAGAGGGCAACCCTCCAATTTTCCATTGGATTGCCAACTTATCATATTCAAACCGTAGCGACTTTGGATCGCTGCAAAACTATACATGATGTACTGTATATAAAAAAAACAATCAAGTTTGGATTTTTGTAGTTGTCAGTTGATATAAAAACTCGCAACAGTTTTAACTGGAGTATCTGTGCGGTTCGTGATACTAATTTTCATCAGATACAGTAAACTACCAAATATACTGTAACACAAAATCATGTACAAAACACTCCCCGCGATACTTCGCCACAGTAATCGATTATGCGGCCAAAATGTCACAATTATCCGCAACTTAGCAGCGGCTGCGCCCGCTCCTAACCAAAATCCAGAAATCAAGCACACTGGAGTAAGTATAATTACACAACATCATCAATTCTTATTTGCATAATAAAAACATCTTAAAACGGATGCGGTTTATTAAACAAATAAAAGTTTTAGCATAATTAGCGAATGTGCTGTGCTGAAAAGGAAAACATTTTTAGCAGTTCTTTGGATTTTGACCTTGACCAAAAGATTGTTTTTCTATATTTTACAGTCCAAAATCTAAATGGATTTTTGCTACATTGAATACTGTGTTAGTAATTAACAACTAATTTCAGTAGTCTGTCATTTCATTATCAGTTTAACTACTTGAAATCAACGATCATTTTTATTGTAAACTTTCAACGGAAGCACTTGTTGTACACAGTATGTCAACGACTCAGTTTGTCAGTTTTGAAAGTTATAACATACAGTATTGTAATCAGTTTATCTTGTGCAAATTATAAAATATAATAAACTTATACAATCGATATCATCTGAATTACTACAATAGAAATTTTATTTTGATTGCCAAACAGTACAAATAAATCTGAACTTACAGTAGTACACTGAAAACATACAGTAGTAAATCCTGAAAAATGTGTATTGACAAGGACGTTAATTGACGTTTGTCCTTGAATCTCTTTTTATTGAGGAATTTTTAGTCATGCTTATGGTGCTGTTTATTTTGTTTATCAGTCTGTTTGTAAAAAATGACTAGTTTAATATTTGCAGTGACGATGAACAGTACATACAGTAATATTTTTCACTTACGTTGTAAAGGCTAATAATATGCCAGCTCAGTAACGAAGCTGATTTCTAAGCTAAAATTGTTGTAATTGACAAGATTAACTTTGCTGGCATTTTATAATCATTATCAAAATGATTTAAAGAACGAACGAAATACCTATAAGTATAACACTTATTGTAAATTTACTAGCATTGTGTCTCTTAATTTCAACCTATTTATATACCGGGTACTGTACTTGTGTTTTAAAACCAAATCCAGTAACATACAGTATAGTTTTCGTAGCTTAATTAAGACCAAATTATAAACGCTTAAAATGATAGATTTTTCGTATTTAACTTCAATATACTCTATACCGGTCTTTTTAATCACTATAAATACTGTACATATTTAGATTTTCATAAACAACGAATGGCTGTCATCTGTCAGTCGCAAAACTTTCCCAACTGTAAACCCAACTACCGGGAAAGTGATCTGTGAAATTCAAGAAGGCGACAAAGTAATTTATTGCCAAACACATAATGAATCACACATGAAGTCATAAATTGAACTTGTAAATTATAGGCCGATGTTGACTTAGCTGTAAAAGCAGCCAGGAATGCTTTTAAATTTGGATCCCCCTGGCGAACTCTGGATGCTTCTGAACGAGGAAAATTGCTAAATCGGCTTGCTGATCTCATCGAGAGAGACCGAAACTACATAGCTGTTAGTTGCATAATTTGAATTTACTAACGAGAATTTTTAATTAAATTGTAAAAAATTTTAAATTCAGAGCCTTGAAACGCTAGATAATGGAAAACCATTCCGGGATGCCTATTATGTAGATTTAGATTTGTCTGTCAAGTGTTACCGGTAAAAATTAATTTAATCATTTGGTTACCTAACTTTTTCTTAAACAAAATACTGTATTTACAAATCAATTTTAACAGTTACTACGCTGGCTGGGCTGATAAGAATCATGGAAAAACGATTCCAGTTGGTTCGTACTATTTATTTTATTTAGTAAAAGTTTTTAAAAGTTAACTTTTTTAATGTTTGCATCAAATAGATGGCAGTCATTTCAGCTACACTAGACACGAGCCAGTTGGAGTTTGTGGTCAAATTATTCCTGTGCGTTTGTATAAATCCTCAGTGTTGAATCAGTTTATAATTATATAATTTTTATACAGTGGAATTTTCCTTTACTGATGCAAGCGTGGAAACTTGGGCCAGCTTTGGCGATGGGAAATACAGTAGTCATGAAACCTGCTGAGCAAACACCATTATCAGCACTTTACGTGGCGCAGCTTACAAAGGAAGCCGGATTTCCCCCTGGTGTTGTTAACCTTGTTCCTGGATTTGGACCAACAGCTGGAGCTGCTATTACACAACATCACGATGTTGATAAGGTTGCTTTTACTGGCTCAACTGAGGTGATTTGGAATAATGCCATTATAATTAAAAGTGCACTAGAGGTTTTAATAGACAGGATAATTTTAATAGGTGGGGAAAATTATTCAGCAAGGCTCAGCAAGCAGCAACTTAAAACGGGTTTCGTTAGAATTGGGTGGAAAAAGTCCAAACATAGTTTTCAAAGATGCTGACTGTAAGTTAACTATGCCCAGTATGAATGAACAAGGACCATACTTGTAGTCAGTTCAAATATGCTCTAGAGATCCAAGTTTGGTGTTTCTAGAGGTCCATGTTTGATGTTTCTAGAGATCAGTGTTTGATGTTTCTAGAGATCAGT
>JAAFCF010005931.1:2728228-2753522 GCA_013389785.1 Helicorthomorpha holstii | reverse complement strand
TGTTTGATGTTTCTAGAGATCAGTGTTTGATGTTTCTAGAGATCAGTGTTTGATGTTTCTAGAGATCAGTGTTTGATGTTTCTAGAGATCAATGTTTGAGACTCAAGGTTGGTGTTCTAGAAACCTAATTTTGATATTCTGGGTACTCCATGTAATTATTCTGAGTGATCTAGACGACGGCTTAGTTAGATGCTCTGAATGATGAGATTGGTGCTTTTCATAATGAATTTATTTTTTTTATCAACCCAATTTGGTACAGTATCCTTAATTTTAGTACTATATACTGTAGTTCTTAAAACACGCATTCAGTTCTTGAAACTAGCCTACAAACTGTTCCGACTTAAAAGTTGTAATTCCGATTTACAAAAAATTTATTAAACTTTAAATGTCTTTTTTTACTGTTTTTAGTGGATCTTGCTGTTGAAACGTCCCATTTCGCTTTATTCTTCAATCAAGGACAGTGTTGCTGTGCTGGGTCTCGACTATTCGTTGAGGCGTCCATTTATGATGAATTCGTTGCGCGAACTGTTGAACGAACGAAGAAACGCATTGTTGGCAATCCATTCGATCTGAAAACAGAACAAGGACCTCAAGTAATCTGATGATTGGACTGATTTTAAGAAATATGTAGCATAATAAATCTTAAATTTTAGATCGATGAAGAGCAAATGAATAAAATTTTATCATTAATTGAAAGTGGCAAACGAGATGGAGCTAAACTGCTGGTTGGCGGAAGCCGTGCTGGTGACACTGGGTACTTTGTTCAGCCAACTGTATTTGGTGATGTAAAGGACAATATGACAATTGCCGAACAAGAGGTTTATATTTTTAGTTTTAAAAAAGCAAAAGAAATCAGTTTTGAATTAGAAAGGTTTATATTTTAAGATTTTTGGACCTGTGATGCAAATTTTGAAATTTAACACTATGGATGAGCTGCTGGAAAGGGCAAACAATTCCATTTACGGATTGGCTGCTGCTGTCTTTACAAGGTAGTTTATCCAACAAAATATTAATACAGCTAAATGCTAATTTTGTTTATTTTAGGGATTTAGATAAGGCAATGCATGTTACACAAGGTCTTCGAGCTGGAACTGTTTGGTAAAATTTTGTTAATTGCTTATGTTCCAAGTTTCTAACTTTAATCTTAATGGCACTATAATGGGAATTTTTTGCCATTGAAACTACTCACTTTGATATGGTTTTTAACTCTGTAAAGATTATTCTGATTTTTAAATTTATTTTTAGGGTAAATTGCTATGATGTGCTACACAGTCAGGTACCATTTGGAGGATATAAAATGTCTGGAAATTGCCGTGAGCTTGGTGAATATGGTTTGGATGCGTACACCGAAGTTAAAACGGTAGCAAATTTTTGATTTTACAAATTTAAGTTTGGTGCTAAAGTGAAAGTATTTAATATCCTAGGTGACTATTAAAGTGCCTCAGAAGAACAGTTAAACAATGGAAATTAATTTAGGGAGGAACATCTTTTGTAGTCAAGTTTGTTGTCTGCCCATAACTTTACTATAAAACAGATGATGCCAATTAACTACTGTATTTCGTAATGCAATATTTTTCTATAATTGATGTGCAGTATTTCTCAAAGAAATTATAAATGCAATAACGACTAAATGTATTTTAACATTTTAATAAAATACAGTATATTTGTATTAATATTTTTTGTTGGTAGTAAATTAGTTAATCTTAGGGTCTGAGATGGCAAAATTAGCATTCAAAAAAAAAAAAATACTGCTCATTTAAATTACATTTTCATGTTTACTTCACAATAAATGACACAATTTTATATAAAATACGTGAATTCAGAGATTTTGTTTGTAAGAGAAGCAAAAACAAAATCTTGTACAAAATGTTTAACTTGATTATTGGTTCAATTTTTATCACAAGTGCCTTAAATTATGATACTGTATATATTCTGAAACGTGAAAGAAAAATTGTTAAAAGTTGAATAATTATTTGCTTTTCAAAATGGTTTTAATCCAGGTTTTCTGAATGTCAATGCCGTTGGCCACACATTCTGAATAGTAAGGCAGTTCCGTTTTTAGCTGTTCCACCCACCGTTTAATGTTGATACAACTGCTGTAATCATATTCGTAGGCTTCTAACGTTGTCACCGACGCAAGTAAGCTGAAATCGGCTATTGTCATTGTGGATCCACAAACGTATTTTGCAGTCTTTAAAAATCCATCCAGGTATTCCAGAGCTTGCTTTAATACGTTGGCTTTTTGAGAGCTTGGAGGTTTACCGTCGAAAATTTGAGGATTCTATTCCATTCAAGCAATTAAGTATTAATTGGTTTTAATAATTTAATTAGAAATTAATTGAATAATAACCCAGTAATCGATTATTCCTTTGTATAAAACTCCAATATCAAAATACAGCATTTTGTCTACTGCTGATCTTTGTTGAATTTCTTTTGGGTAAAGTGAATCGTCTCGGGCGTATTTTTGAACCAGGTATGCCATTATTACTCGACTAAAACGGCAAGATTTTAAGATATTAATTAAAATAGTTTGATTTGAATAATGTTTTAAGACCACAATTATGTGACAATAAGTCGAATTCTTTATTTGGTTTTCAATTTTTTTAAAGTATCAAAGTTAGTTTCGGTAACATAAAATTAGTTTTTGCTATACTTGGTCACTGTTTTTCAACCACCAGACCACATAAAAGTCGTTTAGTGTCAGGTGATACAAAATGCAGCTAATAAACTATACTACAGCACAGTTATTGTTAATTTTAGCCAATAATCTGGTCAACAATATATGTTTGTTGATTGCGAGTATAAACAGATGGAGAACCGGTGTGGATCACATTCAGGTGTCAAGTTTTATTTCATTTTTAAAACTAACATTTTGTTTTCTAGAAATTAATTTTAGTTTTATAAAGTCAAGATTTTATTTAAGAAACTAAAGTTCATTTTTAACGAGCAAAATTAAAATGACAACATAAAAATTGAAAATACAATAGAAAAAAAAGGAGAAAAGGGAAAAAAAATTAAACTATTGAAAGTTTACAATTTAAACTTTTAAGAGATAAAACTTAATTACTACAATTAGAGTATATTGTGTAATGGAAAATCAAATATGACTTAAGAAAACTTAAATAGTATTTTGGAAAATAAATTTGACTTTTAGGTCACTAAATTTATTTATTAAAAAATCAATCTAGGGACAAAAATAGGACTCAATTCAGGAAACAATTTTTGATTTCACAATGTTAAGACCAAATTTAATTGATAAAAAACATATAATTTCAACGCAAATTGGCAAAGAACAATTTGAAAAATTTTGTATAAATAGCTAGAGTACATAATTTGATCACTTACCTTTCCCACAACGTAAATCCATTATCATCCACCGCTGGAACCGTGTGTATAGGATTGATCTAAATCCCAAATATATAGTCCACAACTTTATAAACTCCATAAATGGGCAATTATGGTAATAAAATGCATTAAATACCGCTAAAAACCAGACTTGTTTATGTTCAGCTCTTTGATGCATATCCAATTTCCTTAAAATAACTGGAATTCCAATAGCTTTAATCGCCAGAAGAACAGCTCTACATGGAGGACTTTGTGGCACGTAATACAGCTCAACATGTCCAATGCTAGTTGTAGTAGCCATTATAAATTCGTTCATAGAAAACAGTCACTTTTTATCATTTTATAAATTATAGTTCTATACTGTATGCTTTGACTATAATTATTCTATAGTAGCGCTTTTAACAAGCAGTGAGGGTGGGGTTTCGATTGGCGTCAAATTTATATAATATGGCATCGACGATGGCGACATGTATATTGTACAATCTACACTACATTTAATACACAAAGCTCTGCCATTATTTTCATAAATAAGCCAAAGTTCAAGTGCTTCATAACAGCTAATGGCTTGAATCTGGTTCAAACTTTTTTTTTATTATTATTTTGTCAACATTGTATATCTACCTACGCATAATCAATCTCTCATTCCTTATATTCAAATAGTATATAATTAAAATCTACATTCGTTTTTGGTATCACTTTTAATCCAAATAAAAATTCAATGCCATTTATAACTTAAACTATTTAATGCTATTTTTTGTGTCTAAATTGTGATACGAGACTAACTGTTATTAGCAAAGTTGCCAGTTGCAACGGCGATTTCTCCTGGTTTTTTTCTTCTTTTTTTTTGCCATGGAGGAAATTTAGTGTTCCAATTCAGATTATCATCCGATTTCGTAGCATTATAATATTTCAATGCCATATTACATGTACTGTTAATGTATTTTTGTACTGATGTTTTTATTTGAAGCAAAGTTCTACTGTAGCCTATATCAGATAAAAGTAACACACGGACTAATTTTGTTTTTCTTTTGGTAATATCGTTGTTAATTAGCATCATTAATGCTTCCGGTTTGTCTTCAGAAACAATTAAAGTGTGCCCATGAAGCCGCGAAGATGTAACAGTTAAAGTCCACTTTACGACATCCTTATATAACTTAAATTATTAAATCAAACAAAAGCCATTTCATTACTTTATATGTCAGAACCTCTTAACACTAAAAGCTTAATAGATTAATTTACCAGTTAAACTAATACCTAAACTTAATTATAATTTATAACCATAGAGTTTATTAAGGTGGTTACCTCAAAGCAATTGCTTTTTCTAATGAAATAAAATACAGGTGATTTGGTAGATTGATATTGGCACTTTATATTTTTTTGATGATAAAAAACAAGTGAGACAAATATCCGTTGGAATGGAGCAAAATTTGTCTCTTTACTTTTTTTGGCGTATTTTAGTCTTGTTTTTTTATGGCTTAGCAAGAAACAAGCGAGACAAAATGCAATTGGAACTAATAAGATCTAATCTTGTTACTTTATAGGCATTTTTTTAATGGCATTAAAAATACCAAACAAACGGGACAAATGGCCATTGGATCTGACAAGATTTAGTCTCAAAATTTAACATAAAAATGCCAACTTCATTGATTGGTGTACTGATATTTTTCATAGAAATAATATAATCTCTAATATTTACATTTTTTTTTCAATTCTATTAAAAAAAAGTACAAATTTTTACCTTGGTTTATTTCCGGCGCCAGTAAAGCGTAAGACACGATTTGGTGGTTGAACAGAGCAAGCAGCTCCCATGGTTAATCATCAGACATTAATGGCCACAAAAAATGTCAATTTACACTTTCACAAAGGGATTCGTTTTTTATAGTATTTTATCGACCGCATGATAACACGTACCGTTTAATAGCTTATTGTTATCATCAATTTTTAACTATTTTCATCGACTTTTTCTTCCTCAGAAAACGAGAGACAATCGCATCATTTATTTATGGTCTTCGATTAACATTTTAGCCTGTCAACAATTTCGTCCATTTACGGTAACCCAATAAAACAAAACAGACATTAATTTACAATTAAGTAATCAACAAAGTCAACTACCTATCAGTTACATTGAATTTTTATTTTGTTACTGTTTACATGCCAATTATAGCAAATGTCTTCTTACGCTAACATTATTTTCTTAGTATTTTTAATTGCATTTAACTAAAAATTCACTAACAAATTTACTTTATTGGAAACTTTAAAATTATTTCTTTTAAGGAAATTGCTTTTTGCCAACAGCTGTAATAGTGATTTGTCTTAATTAATTCTAGTCACAAGTAAAAAAAAGTTTTAATTTAAGTTATAAAATTTAGTATGCAACAGTATTTCTTGATTTTTCCTAATTTTTTTTTATTTTGTTTTAAATTTCAAATTTCGGTTAAAGCTTAACAAAAAAAATAAAATTTGTTTTTTTAAAGTTATGCCCTATCATCTGTCTAAGCTACATTGAACATGACCACCAAGTTTATGGGGCACCAGTGATTTCCAATGTGCATTTAAATTATATTGCGTTTCTTCTCTCATAAACTCCATGGTCAAATTGGACGTGACATTGAATATAGACTATATGTCACTATAGTGACGCTGATTATTTCGAGCATCAAATCAAGGGTGTCATTGGGTACGTCAATTTATCATGAACGTACAACTTTTTCGGTAAGTTAATACTGTACTGCACAATGTACTTTGTCGACCTTGGCACCATTTTTTACTCAATTAGTAAATTGCCAACTTAATTTGCTGGAATGTCCATCATACTGTAAATGGCATTATAAAAATTTGTAATGGCAATTAGTTTATTATTAAAAATGATTAAATTCCAGGGATATTAAAATAATTACATGACAGACTAATTTGTTATAGTGTGGCTTATTTCACATGACAATTTGCAGTGTTTGTAATTTTTTCTTAATGTTTAAAAAAAATTTAAACTTTTATTGTTGAGCAGTGCAGACGTGTCTATGTAAGTTAAATTTGAATATGGTAAAATGCTATCCCAGACAGGACGTGGAGTCATTGGAGTACAAGTGGAGTTAATAAATGGCTTATTTAGATTTCACTCAACAAGCCCTAAAATTACATTGGTGACGTCATCTTTGCACGTGTGACAACAAGGTATCCTGTTTTTCTCCATCAACACTTCACTCTTTCTGTTTCGGAAGTTAAAGTTATAATTATAGCTTTAAAAAAAAGGCATTTAAGTTACTTAAACTAAATAAAGATTTTGGTGCCAATCTTTTTTGGACTTTGGCCGTTCTTCTCTGGTTTCAATATGGACTCGAGGAATTTATAAGTTACAAAAGTGTTTGGCCATTTCACACCCTTTTGGTATTGACCCTGTGATATCGAGAAATAATTGACACTGTACAGTACTGTACTGTATTTTGAAAAAGAAGTATAAAACTTTTATGATTTTCATGTGTGTCATTTGGCATGTGGTCAATTGAACCCCCAGGGTGCCCCCTCCTCGATGCAGTCCCCTGCTAAGAAGTTATAGAGAAAATGGGCATGGCCATTTGCAATGGTTTTGCAAGTGGCTTTACAAAGTCAAGTCACCTCATGATTTACAGGAATCAAAACATAAAAAAAGACATCTCAAATTACAAGTGTAATAAAATGTACTGTAGTTTAACGCCGTAATTACCACTACGTTTAGTTTTCACTATATAAAAAAAAGAATTTTTATGCACTTTTACTTTATTTAAACATAATCAAGTGTTTCGCACACTTGTACTACATAGAAAACTTTTTTTCTTAAATCATTTATATACTTATCTATACGCTTTGCAATGACATTAGACGCCTACTTAATTATGACTCATTTATGTAAGTAAACAAATAAAAAAAAACATCGACGTTGCAGCTGTTTGTCAAAAATTTCCCATATCAATATTTTTAAAGTCATGCGGGTTTTTAACGTTAGGGTACGCGTACCAAATAAGAAGAGAAAAAATCTAAAAAAAAAAAGTCATCAAACATTTATAAGTAATAAATGGACTGAAAATTATAACAAAAAAATGATATTGTAAAATAAAATTGTTCACCTAAATCGTAACCAAATTGCACCCAAAATGATTTGTTAAATGCATTAAACAAAGCAAATTGTTTTTAAAATGTAACTAAATAAAGTTGTAATTTAAAATCTAGAAGCACTACGCATTTGTACAAGTTGATTGAATGTTTTGAAAATGTAGCTAACTGGCAAATTATTTTTAATAATAAATTTTCAAACTGCTATGTACTGCTAAATGTACAAATTTGTTGCTAAAATTTACAAATTTGTTGCTAAAATGTACAAAATAGTTATATTTTGTTATATTATATTAAAAGCTTGTAAAAGTAGAAAAAAATATCTGAAAATGTCTAAAAAAAATGTAGCATAACTTGCATTGTACAGTATATTGTGTAAAACATTTTCTGTATTCTTTACATATGCTGCCAAATTGCACAAAAACTTGTAGAAATGCAGAATGATTATTCAAAATTAAAAATTTTAATGAAAAAATAAATCAAAGAAGACTTGTACCGATAAATTGTATGTTTTTTCTAAAAGGCACGTAAGCGAAAACTGGTTGAGAACCGCTGTTTTGGGTTAAAAAAAATTAGGCTGAAAAGATGGGTGGGAGGGCTGAGTGTTTGCAACACGTGCAAGGGGATTGAATTGAGATCATGACTAGTTTTGTTGCTTTCTCAAGAGTCAAGAGTGGAAAAAAAAATAAATTAAAAAAATCCCATAATGATGATGGTGTATCCTGAGTTTTTGCACAGATGCAATGCACACACACTCAAACTTCCCAGTGGTAAGTTAAGTTATATGGATTACAGATGCAAAGGCAAATAAGCATTCATTTACATTTTGCAAACATGTGACAAACCAATATGAGTGATCATTGCTCTTTTGGCCTGAAATATTTTGTCAACAGCTCTTCTTCTTCTAGCTTCCCATATCTCATTTACAACAACTGTTTTGTTTCTCATTCTCTCCAAACTCTTTTAATCCTTAGTTTAAATCATGTGTTGATTGATGGCCAGATAATTTACTTTGAGTAACGCTTAGCAGTAGCCTATGATTACATGGATTTCTTTTCTATTTAGCCACTAATACATTGATCTGGTCTGTTTTAGTGAAATAGTAAAGATGCATAAAGTAATACTACCCTATGAGAAAAAGCTCATGAAGTTGCGTTACTTTATGAATTTAAAGTATTTTAAAATTGTACCTAATATGAGTAAAGTGATGATTACAATTTGCAATTAAAAAAAAATGATTAAAATGCGAATAGATTTTTGAATTAAAATATTGCTTTGATTTTTGCATTAAAATATTGCATTGATTTTTGCATTAAAATATTGCATTGATTTTTGCATTAAAATATTGCATTGATTTTTGCTTTAAAATATTACATTGAAAAATTAAATTAATATACTGCATTGATTCTTCATTGAAATATTGCACTTATTTTTACATTGAAAAATAAAATACAATTTTTGGATTGAAAAACAGTATTTGCATTAAATATTGCATAAAAAATAAAATTTTTGCATAAAAAAATTGAATTCAATTTTAAGTTGCACAAATTGAATCAATTCTGCATAGAAATAACTTTAAATTTTAAATAAGTTACTGAATTTAAATGGAATTCATTATTTTATTAAAAATGTTGACAAGCATTGAAAAGTATAATGTCAAACTTTATTTTAAAAAATTAAAAACAACAAAGAGGTGCTCTACAGTTTTTAAATTTGGTTAATTTTATACAATATACTCTATTCACCAGCAGCTTTATTACAGATTTGAAAAGTAAACAAGTAAAATTGTAGTAGATTTTAGTGTAAACATGTGCTGTTAGTCCATTACAATACCTGTTGCCATACATAATGTTTTATAGAGTTGCGTGAATTTACGTAAATACAAACTAAGGGAAAGGCATAGGTCTGACCATTGAATTTGGCATTGTTTTTTTGCCACTACTAAGACAAAATGTGCAGACTGGTTTTGATCCTGAGTTAATATCATTTGTAATTTGATGGTGATGTCGCAAACAAGGTTGGTCACTTCCGGCCATTAACACAGTTCCCAAATGAGAGATGTAACTGGATGCCAAACGCAGTGTTTCTATTTTAGAAAGTTTTCGGTCAGCTGGTTCAGTTGGTATGAGGGTCCTAAGTGTTGTAAAGGCACTATTCACGCTGTGAGTTCGGTCTCTTTCGCGGGCATTGGCCGATTGACGTTGCCGTGGAGGAATTTGATCGTCGAATTGCATTTGATGAGAATTTTGTTCCAATTGGTGGATTGACTGAGACGAGTCAATCATGGACTGATAACTCGGCAGTTTTTGTCGTTTTGGCAGTGAAGAGTCATTGCTGGACTCGGAAGAGTAATACAGCACCTGATTATTGTTATTATTATTTGATGAAGAGTACATGTTTTTTGATTTTACGCGTTGATAACGTTTATTGGCTGATATGTCCATGGTATTGTCACAGTGGATTAATACGATGCTTTTATCGTTTGATCGCACTACACCTGTCATTTTTCCCATTATAACCTAAGTTAGAAACGTAAACAAAAATATTAGACTTATTAATTTAAGTTTATTGCATTTAGAAGAGTAATTGAGTGATAAATTATGACAAAACATACACACGATATGTTACAAAAATGTTGTAAAACTAAATAAATTAAAAATAGCCAAAAATGTCAATAACAGCAAATATTTAGCAAAAAATTGCAGAAATATACTATAGTTGAAAACATAACAAATAGTTGTATAAAACGCACAAAAATGTATATTAGATTATTTAGTTATAAAAAATTTATCACCAAAATTGTTAAAAACAGTAACAAGACATCAAAAATGTTAAGGAAAAAATAAAGTTCAACAGATTTTATTAACTTTACTTTTTTCTACGTTAGGAAAAAATTAGTTGAATAAAATATAGAGAAAAATCAGCAAATAATGTAAAAAGTGTAGAAGAAAGTTGAAAAAACTACAGTATAACAAAACATTGCAAAAAATGTAGCAAACTTTGAAGAAAAAAATTGTTACATTTACTTTCCTACGTTTCATGCAACTAAGTTCCAAAAAACATGTCGAAACAAGAAAATATTTACAAACTATTAAAAAATTGTAGAAAACGTTAAAAAATTATTATAGCAACAACAGTGTAATATAAAATTACACAAGTGTAAAATTGTGCAACGTACTAAAAGTGTAGTTTTACAGTGTTGGCTAAAATAATGTAACTGAAACTGACAAGTTCGCATAAAAATGTACTAAAAATATGCATATGTAACACTTTACAACTTCCACTGAATCATTCTTATAATCTTATTACGCAAATCCTGTTCAAATTGCATTACAACATGCTATAATATGACAAGATAATTGAATAATAGTCGCTTACCTCATATAAAAGTGCTGAGCCACTTTTGACAAAATAATCGGCAATTAAGTCTAAATAATAATTGCTTTTTCTCAACGTTGAATCCTTCTCAAAAGAAAAGAGAGAGTGTGACTGTGTTGCCGTTGGCAGTGGTTAGCATGGGGTATTTTCAGCCTAAATGGTCCCCCACATGGTCCAACGTATGAAGAGTAACCTAAATGGGTACTGTACGAGTGGCAACTGTTTTATTTGGCTGCAGAAACTTAACTCACTCTTTTCTTTTTACACAGTTGTGAGAAAGAAAATGAAAAAGATGATGGAAGTATTGTGGGTGGAGTCAATTCAGTTGATGGACATTTCCAGCTGCTTTTTAAAGCTTAAAAAAGTTAAACTTATAATGATGAATCTTCTAAATCTTTCTCTAATTAGTTTAACTTGCCAAAAAAAAAAAAAAATAAGAAATATGAAAATCACACGTAAATTTAACAGTTCTTTAATAAATTTTAAATAAAAAACAGTAAAAACGAGTAAAGACGGTAAAAACGTATAAAACTTTTTTTTCGTATCAAAATATCAATGATAAATAGGATCAGGAATTACAATACATGTACAAAAATTGCAAAGAGATTCCATTACGAGGGAACTTGGTAAAAATTGATTTAAATAAATTATTGGCATCTCGTACATCGCCACACTCGAGTTCAATAGTTTAAGTACAAAATGTTCAAATAGTTAAACGCAACCGGTGCCATAATGTCACTTTGGTTCCATAATAATAACAACTTGCAAAAAATCGCGTTAAAATTGGTTGACGACAAATGGGAACAAAGAAAAAACATCCAAATGAAAAATATTTAAAAACTAACTCGGTGGCTTCATAAAAACCTCACTAAACGTCAATTAAGAAACGAGACTAAATTTCATTGGTTTTAACAGAACTTTGTCTCGTTTTAAATTTAAAAAAAAAACTGAGTAACATTGGTTTCACTAAAGTTGCAAATAAAACATGGTTTGACATGTGCAAAATTGCTTTAAAAAATAGCCAAACAAAAAAAACTTGTGTTCATTTGTCGTGCATATATTTTCCTGCATCGTTTTCGCCTTAAACGTCTTCAGCTGCACAATCATTTACAATACCTTCATCTACACTGTCTCCTCTGATTTGTCTGGCAAATCGATTGTCTTCATCCTCGTCTTTGATCTGTTCATCTTCTTGTGAAGCTTTCTGATCTTCAATGTGGATCACCACATCACCCCTGAGGTCTTCAACTTCATTAGCGGATTCTTTCGAACTGATATTTCGTAAAATAGGGAGTTTAAATGTGTCAACATTTATCGGTGCTTCCCGAATTTGCATTTGTATACGAACGGCATTGGAAGCCGAATGCCTGCGCCGAGACCACAGTCCAAGATCGAAGCCTTCCGTGTCGCTTTCAGCCATTACAGCTCCTAGAAAATTACAATGAGACAACCGATTAGGTGTTTGAGGTTAAAGTTTAGAGAAACAAAAACTCATTTCCAGTATCCCAATGCCTTGTCTGAGAAATTCCAAGTCTGTTTTGCTAAGCTAAAATTCGTTTTCAATTAATATAATTTAGCATTTCACTTATTTAATTTGTAATTTAGAAAGCTAAAATGTTTCCAGAACTAAATATTAGCGTCTCTGATACTTGAAATGCATCTTCAGAAACTAAATTCATACTGACATGCAATAATTCAAAATTTAGATTTTACTACACACAAACAGTAAAAATATCTACCTGAATCTTGGCTTCCCTTACGAAGAGCCGCATTCGTCATGGCTAAAATTCCTAAATCAATAGACGCTCTACTTCTTACAATAACGTTCGTTTTCCTAGTAATAACTTTAGGTCGAAATGGCGAGTATTCCAGAAGACTGTTCGTGAAGCTTCCTCTGGTGCTACACCGGTTGGGCAGTCCTTTCATGGCATTTTTAACATTAGGATGATATAACAAAGCTAACATTTCCTTTCTAATAGCTCTGTTGTAAACCCCATAAACAACGGGGTAGCTAACACTGGCTGAAAACATCAGCCACGTACTGCTAACTTGGAACCACTTTGGTGAACAGTCGTAACCGCAGATACTTTCAATCAAAGCTAAAACAGTAACTGGTAACCAAGTGATAACAAAAGCACCGATAACAATTATTATAGTCCAAGCACCCTTCGTCATTAAATGATAGGACGGAGCTGTTAATGGCGGCTTTTTAGCGGTTGCAAATCGCCAGGACTTTGGCCATTTCTCCAGCTGAGTTTGAGTCTGAGTTCTAGTAAGTACAGCAACGCCGCTGTTTTCCACTTCTGCCTCATCTGGCACTTCACTCACAGTTCCAATACTGATTTTTCGGTTTTTCTTTTGAGCCACTCGGTAGATGAAATAGTAACAAGTCGACATGATGCCGAATGGGATGAGAATACAGAAAGTCACCAGGTAAACTGTATAGTAAGAACTGTCCCACCAAACTACCATACAAATGGACTGACTTTCTTTAAACTCGATTCTGTATAATGAGGATCATTATTAATATTAATGTTATTGTATAAAAATAAACGGAATTCCCAAATGTCTATAGAGAAGTTTAATTAACCTTCACCGACTTTTAAGACTTACTTGGACCAGCCAAATAATGGGGGAAGTGAACATGAGCACGCTTGAATCCACACCCATAATAACATGGCGGTTGATTTGGACGAATTGATTGTCATGTTGTATACCATAGGTTTAACAATAGCGTAGTATCTAAAAACAAAGTAAAAAATAAAGGTAAAATTAAAACACTGTAACTTAAAAAATAAAATATCAAGAAAAATACTCAAAATTGTCACCATGGCAACGTAGCAGAACTTCCAAGTAAAAAGTTTGGCTTTTAAAAATAAAATTTGTGTCCTAAAACCATAAAAAAACTTCTGAAAACATCAATTAAGAATCTCAAGCTCCAAACTTCGTATAAAAATTAAATTTAATGATTTCTATGTATCAAAATTCAGATTCAGAGCACCAAATAACAATTGAAAGGTTAAATTACGTAAATACAAAGTCTAGTCTTTTAATGTAAACATTTTTTAATTAAACTATAAATGAACTTTCTTGGGAAAAGTTGGCTAAAACTACATCTGATTCACTTTTTCTCGCTAACTTTCATCACTCTGACTCAGTTTAACTAGAATATTTTTTTCTAAATGTAAAAAGATCAAATGCAAAACATCTGCTGTCGTTTTCAGAATTGTAGCTTAATCTTAACTATGTTGAGGATGTTTTAGAAAAGCCACTTATCGCATAATAAAGAGGTTAAGCTTACAAGTTAAGGAAAGTATAAGTATTTTTATATGGCAAACTTCCAGATAAATCATTGCCCGCCAGCCAATCAGTTTATGTAAATAAAAACAAGTACTAAAACGAGCTTGACATTGCCACATGGACTATTTAAATAACAGACGTTAAATATTAATTAAATTTATTGTAAGTAGCATTATAATCACCTGTCGATGGATATCATTGCCAATGTTACGACACTGGCAGAGCCATTGAGTAAGGTTAAAAAGGCAGTGAAATTGCACCAAAAGATGCCAAACATCCACTTTCGTTGAACAACACTGGCGATTACAAAAGGAAGAACAAAAAGTGTGTAAGCAAAATTAGCTGCTGTCAAATTAAATGCTAATCTGAAAATAAAGTTAAAAATAGATTTAGTATAACAATTAGATAAACAGATGCTGGAAAAACACTTAATGTGGCGTAACCAGGAAAACAAAGTCACGCAGATCCATCCCATTGGAAAGAACAATCTCAAAACATAAAAAAGCACCATATGACATTAAATTTCGTCATCAGAAATCACATTTGGGATCTTAAAAGTGTCACATATATCTCATAGTAATAACCTTAATACACCAAACACTTAATTTTTTTTAATAAAAACAAAATTTTGAATCTAAAAACTCAAAATTAGCTTCTCAGGCACCTTTGGCACCAATATCTAGTTACAAACTACTAATAGGAACGTCTTAAAACAGAATTTAGTAACCAAATGTTAACTTAAGTTACTCATAAACACAAAAACTAGTTTTTAAAAATGAAAGTTTTCTTCAGCACCAAATTTGATCAGCAAATACCTTTCGACATTCATTATTCCAAAATCTAATAAGTTTTAATCCCGTTTTTTATTGACACTGTAAAAAAAAACAAGTTGATGACAAGTTCTTCAAGTTCACAAATTTAAAATTCAAACCCCGAAATCTGCAGGTCCATTTTAGCTTCCTAAAAACTAGAATTTAAAACGTTTGGAAATTTGGATCGTTAAACTGTGTATCCTAATTACGCCACTATAAAGTTTAATTCCGTATCTTAAATAAATAAATAAAAAATAACCTGTTACTAGGACAATTGAGTTGATCTCTTCGAACCAAGGAGAAGGTCACCAGGAAATTGCCAACAAGTGACAATAAAGTAATAATTGCCAACGAGCCGCCTTGTATAGCAATGCTCCAGTTTGTCACAGCATCAATTATGTCACTGTCAAAAGAAGTGGGTTCAGTGGAGGAGGCCAACAGAGCAGATCCAAAATTGTTAAAGTGATGATGATGATGACTAGATGAACCTTGGTACCGAACCACAGCCGTCCAGCTGACGCTCTCAGATCCATTTTGCAGCTGAAGAATTGTCATTATTAATAGAATGGCTGGTTAAAAACGCTGCTGATATTCTCCCAGCATCTTCATCGTGTTTTCGGTTTGTGTCTTATCTTAAAAGCTTGAGCAATAATTAAAAAGAAGAGGAGGATCGCAGCAATTACTGGCAGTTGACACATTTCGCAACCATTTCGATATCCGGGTAGAAGCTTCTCAACTGTTTTCTTTTTTCAGCATGAATTTTCTGACAAATGAAAAATTCTTAGAAAGCGAAACTCCAAACGTGCACACTCAGGGCGAAAACGCAAACACATACTGAAAAACATGACATCTTAAAATAAAAATTTTTAAAACGCCCTTTTAATACTAATTTGGGTTTTCCACCAACATCAATTTTCGATTTTTATATACTTTTTCGTGAGTGTGTGCGTATATAACTCATTTCAAACTAATATATGTCAAGATTGATATCTCGATCAAAATGACATGAATTTTTATTCTATTTTTTTCTTAATAAGATTTCATTCTTTTAAATTGGAAGAAAAGGGGTTTAAAAGGAGGGGGGAGGGGGATTTACCTCCACGACTCCATTTATCTATTTCCTGGTTGACTTCCAAAAATGCACCACCGCTGCACCGCGCGCACCACCAGCCAAGGTTCTTCAACTCGCGCGTTCCAAGGCGATTCTCCAAGTGAAATCAAAATGCACATGAAAACTCACGCACTCCATTCCGACGCTTCCATTCCCAAGCTGCACTATTTACATTTACACCAACACCGACCTGGCTCTCAATTATTTACAGAGGATTATGTAATGTGGATCCATAACGGTACCAAGCTGTATACAACACATGCTTTTCGTCTGAACACTATTAAACGCGCTCTTTGTTGTTGCACACCGTGATAAGAGCGCTAAAACGATAAGTTGAAAGGTCACTGACTCACTTTCAATGATCATCAAACGGAGTCTCGCGTACCTCACAGTATATATTAAAAATGTGTCAAAAAAAATTATTAAAACACGAAACATATTAATATTTTATACATTTTTGTTTATTTTAACCAGAAATTTACTACTAAGAAATTACTAGTTTTTTTTTTCTTTCTGGAAGCGAATCGCCAATTTTTATTTTAGAAAAAAATTATTTTTTCTTTATATATATTTTTATTAATTATAATTTAATTTAAAATATTGTAATATTATTTCTATAATTAAACATAAACTGATAAACTCGTATATTAAAAATAAACAACAATAAAGCAGAGTGACCATAAAACTAGATGTTCACATTCGATGCCTAGTATAAGGGGCTTATAGCTACGTTAATGACATCAGTATAGCATTGGGTACCCCTGTTTCTAGGCTTACACGGACGCATGTGTAAACATTTATTTTATGATTTCAAATACTGTAGTGCATGAAAACGTTCCCACTGCTAAAATATTTATGTTTTAAGGAAAAATCGGCCAATATTATTAGTTTATTATACAGTAGTTGTAACTGTACTTCAAATAAAATTCCAGACTTAATAATAGACAATAAAGTTGGTTTTTTAATGATGCATTCTGCACAAATATGTCAGATGTGCAGCTTAAGTGATTTGTGATGTTTCCAAATATATGAACAGTATTTGAATTTTAAATTTTGGTAAATCAAGAGTTAAATTGATGTCAAGGAGTCTGCGCATTTCTGAATATTTTTTGAATTTCTTTCTCCTCTTGAGAAATTTTTTCTGTGCCATATAAAGTAGCGCCATCTGATGACATTTTTGTTCATTAAAACATTTTATTACCCGGTAATAACAATTTTTTTTAATCAATTGATAATACCATTAATTAATAGTTATATACAGTACATTACAAGTCAATAATAGTAAATTAAATAAACGTAAAAAAAGCAATTTTTTAGTTTTTCTATTTAAATCTACCTTTGTATGCTGTAATTTATTTTGTACCTTCTATCTATAATGTGGAAATTTAAATTGACTTAATAACTTATTATTATTCTAATTGCGCAAAATAACAATCGAAGAAACAAATTTTTAAAAAAGGTAGACAGCCGTTTTCAGTTCACCATGACGACTGCCACACCAGCAATGACAGTAACCATTTTTTTTATTGTTTATTTTTTTTTGGGGGGTAATTTTCATACCAGGATTTTGTAACTTTTTAATTTTTTTCGAACACCGGGGTTTTATGGGACACTTCATTACTTCCATTAACTCACAGATCATTAGGAGTTTCCTTTAATGCAAATTTATGGCAGCTCCATTAGTCCCACTTTTGCTGGTCTCACCGAAATCTACAACAAGATACTCGCATATTGGTGTCACTTACTACCGGCTGTCAGCCTCCAATGCTGGATTACAGGAGAACGCTACCACTCCCGGCTGAACTTTCAACCATCTATTAACGTTCTTATAGTTAGTTATTGAATTTCGAAATGCAATTTATTATTAATAGAAACTTTATGATGATTAAAAGCCAACTGGAAACGTATCGTTATCCTGCGTTCTATTGTGTGGGAACTGATTTCTTATACACCGATATTTGAAATTTAGTTCAAAATTTTTTTAAATTAGAATAAAAATGACTATTGTTTTAAATTTTTTTTTATTATTGATTAAAACACTTTTACCTTAAAAGATACTGTATGTTTGCACTGATATATTTTAAATCTGAAAATTTCATTTCTTAATCATGTCTTTTTTGAGAAATATAATTTTAAAATGTTTTGTAATTGTCGTCGCTTTTCAGACGTTAAATAACTTGTTTAATTCCAATGGAGCAAAACAGCAATTGAAAAATGTTTAATTTATTTTAAAAAAAATTGCATTTCGTGTATGCATTTTGTTCATTCCGAGAAGCAAAATCTTTTGGTGTTAAGCAAGTTTTGTTTCATGTTAAAAGAAAATAAATTCAGTATATGAAAATGCCTATTCTGCAGTTAGGATCTCAAAGGTGTTTTGTGTTAACCACGTTTTCATGTTAAGCGTGGTTGCGTTAAACGAATTTTGTTGTAGTTATAGAATTTTGACCTGTAACTTATTATTAAAAGAAAATTTAAGATGGTTAAATTTCAGCTAGGAGCGTAGCTAAATCCTGTAATGCATTAGCATAGCACAGGAGCTTAGCAACCTTTCTAGCCGTAATTTTAATCATCTAATAACATTTTTTTAATTATTTATTTACCGGTAATTATTATTTTATCATTATAAAAATATTTAAGTTTTAAAAAGTAATGTTTATTTTTTAAAAAAAATTATTATTGATTCAGAAAATGCAAATATTGGTAAATTAATGTAACCATAATGACCATCTACTGTATGTATAATTTTATTATTAAAATAATAAGATTTTATGCACAAGGTGATCTTAGCTTATGAGTTAGTGTTCATATACCGTATTCTTGCTGGCAATAAAGAATCGGGTATAAACTGCATTGCTTTCAAATAAGTTATACTGTAATTACTATTAAAATTACAATTTTTTAAACAATTTAGTTACAATTTCCTCTGTGATACGTTTAATAATTATTTTTTTTAAATTAACTATTTTTAAAATTGTAAAATACAAATTGTAATTAAATCAATAATTATAAAAACGCTATTAGATGGTTAAAAGTCATACTAATAGCGTGACTATTTCTTGTGGCTATTTCTTGAGTTAATTTGTTAATGTTGTTGGTGTTAAATGAATTTCCTTGTAATTATAAGAACGTTAGTAGATGGTTGAATTTTCAGCCGAAAGTGGTAGGGTACTCCTGTAATCCAGCATTGGAGGCTGACAGTCGATAGTATGAGGCACCAATTTATCTTATTTAAGATAGCCGGGTTAAATAGTAATAGTGGAACCACTGATCCTCAGCAGTAAATTCCACTGCGATTTGTATAATCATTGAAATAACGTTTTTATAATTATTGTTTTAATTACAACTGGTATTTTATAATTATAAAAAGAGTTAAATTTAAAGAAATAATGTTGATTTTTTAAAAAAAAAATTTAATTTGATTTTTAAAAGTATCATAATTATACTGATTTGATCCAATTCAAAGTAAAATAAAAAAACACATAATAAAGCCATTACACATTCCAAATTTCTACCAAATCTCAATCCAAGGCGCATAATAATGATAAAAAATATTTTACTAAACAAAAGAGCGAAATCTTTTCGTGTTAAGCAAGTTTTGTTACGTGTTAAAAGAAAATAATTCTTCAGTCGGGATCTTAATGTTATTTTGTGTTAACCATATTTTAATGTTAAGCGTGTTTTCATCCAACGTAATTCACTGTACAGGAGTTATATAATTTTGATCTGTAATTTATTATTACAGTAAAAGAAAATTTAAGATTGTTAAAATTCAGCTAGGAGCGTGGCTCAATCCTGTAATGCATTAGCGTATGACAGGCACAGAGACACGATTCTAGCCGTAATTTTAATCATTTAATGACATTTTTTTAATTATTTATTTAATTTTTATTTTTATTTTATAATTATAAAAGCATTTAAGTTTTAAAAAATAATGTTTGGTTTTTAAAAAAAAAATAAAATTAAAAAAATGTTGTTATTGATTCAAAAAATGCAAATGTTGGTAAATTAATGTAACCATAGTAACCATTTATGTCTCATTTTATTAAAATGATACAATTTTATGCACATGGTGTTCATAGCTTATAAGTTAGTGTTCATATACTGTATTCTTGCTGGCAATAAAGAATCGGGAATAAACTGCATTGCTTACCATATATATCTGTCTCGATATTTTATTACCAGTAACTTATGTACAGTACCTGTGAACACATACTGTATACAGTATTACTGTCAGTAACCCTGTGTAACTGAAAGTTTGTTATGAACTTATGATGCATTACTGTATTCTCGTAATAAACTGTCCAATCGCAGTTAATTTATTGAATTTAATATTAGGCTTTTAAAATAGGATTTTGGTTTAAATAGTGCTAAAGTTGGTCATTAGTGTTGACTACTTGGTGATGGTATGGTGGCACATGAAGAGTTTGTAGGCGTTATTCTAACGTCATCAACTCCAAATATTCCGTAACTTCCGGTTGCATATATTGTCACCTAAAATTTAAAAAATTTTATGTTGACTTCAAAAATGTTTAGTAATTCATGCAATTTTTTAGAAACATTTTTACCCTAAATGTTGTGACATTCTGCCCAACCATTACTTGACCATAATTCCACTGTGATGGACTTAAATCAGTTCCAGCATAATCATTAAGTCGGAGCCTCAAAAGATCAGAAGATCCCAAAGCTCCGTTAAGTCGGTCTCCAACAGTGAGAACTGCATCTGGAATTAAAAGTTAAGTTTATATAAACATCCAATGTCTCATATTAAACGTTTGATTAAATTATTGTATGTAAAGCCAATTACCAGGGTCGTTTCCGTAGGCGAGGAACCAAAAACTAAAGCATGAACCAACTGTACCATTTTGAACTACGATTTCTGGGCTTTGTAACATAGCTTGCTGTTTGGTGTTCTGTCCGGCTGGATTATAAAATACAAAACCAACTCTAGGAGCACCAAAAGTGTGGTCATTTATGAAGTTAGGTGAATCCCAAGTGGTGGCTAAAATCCATACTGGTGACCCGGGTAAACCGCCATCTGTTTCCCAGCCACACAAATTGTCTGTGTCAAAGTGACAGTCACCTGTGAATTCAAATTTGCAGTTACAAATACAATTGCCATTAAAATTACAATTTCCACTGTAATACGTTTAACACAAAATTAATTTGCCATAACTAACCGTTTTGTAGCTGGGCTTCATATGGAGTAACTTAAAAATAAAAACAGCAAAATTTATTTCAAAATACACTTAAAATTTAATTTAAAAAATCTACTTTTGCAAATTTTTTGATTGTTGTAAATTGGAAATAAGGAAACATCATCAATTGCAATTGTGCCAAGAGTTTTCACTCCTTCAATGCCTTCAAAAGCAATCTGTTTAATCAAAAAGTCTATTAAAAAAACTACAATTACAGATCCTAAATAAACAACTCTTACATGAGTCCCATTTTTAAGGGTAACAGCCACTTCAGCGTAGATCCATTTAGGTGACTGGCTATTTGTAAGTCTCCAAACAGCTTGGAACCTTGGATTTGGGTCGTGCAAAGTACGTGAATCTACAACTAGTACTCTTACTGCGCCCAATCCATTCTGATGAGGCACTGGAGCAAACATATTAATCCAGAATGTCAAGCAATATCTTGTAGTTTGAGGATCAATAGTTAGTAAAGGACTCAAAAGCCATGCCCTGTCCAATGGCGTATGCTGGAAATTATCCGTTTGAAACTTCATGTAAGAATCTATTTTTAAATATAGACTAGTTCCGGTGAATGACATTAATACAAATGATTAAGTGGAACCTGTTTTGTGAGGCGGAACTGGCGTGTGTCCTAATGGACATCCGACAACGCCTTCTCCTAAAGCTAAATCCCATAAAGGAGGACTTTGCGGCGACTGATGGATACTTTTAACGATCCAACCACAACTGTCGTCATCAAAGGTACAATCGCCAGGAGGAGCAGCAAATGATGGCATTGCTTTTCAGTACAATTTAATTATTGTTAATAATATTTTATAGTCGTTAATGCCTTAACATTTGTTTACCTGGACAAATTCCTGGTTGCAGACTGATATTATCAATAGCAATATCGCTCTCACCAACTTCGCCAACACTTCCAGTGATCAAAATCTTAAAAACATTTGATCATTAGCATCGTCTAATTACAATAATGTTAAATTAGTACCCTGAAATCTGATGGGGAAACCAAAACTGCTTGAGATTTAATCCAAGTATCAGGTAAACTGCCCATTTTTTCAGGTCTCAAATTCCAAATTGTTGTTTGAGAGCAAGTGGTACAATTGGGATCCGGAATTAAAGTGACGCTTAAACCACCAATTTTGTATCCGTATGCATTCATCCAGAAAACCAAACAATATGGTTCTGGGTTTACTAAAATCGCCAATTTAGTAAGAAAACGTTTTTTTTTTCTATTTAGAAATTAATCAGTTTACCTAAGTCTAATGGAAACACAGGACTAGCTAATGAAGCTTTGTCACCAGGAAGTCTAGGAAATTCGGAATTAATGTAAGCATAGCCTCCTGGGAGTCTAGTTGAAGTAGAACTTTGCCAATCTCGTAATGGTCCTGTGACGGTAGATGTAGTTCCACGAGCCAATGACCATTGAAATTGATCTAAACTACCAACTTCAACGTCTTCCCAACTACAAGTGTTGCCTTCAAAATTGCAGTCACCTTATAATTCAAACAAAACTGTAATTTTGGTGTAATTTGTTTTTAAAAAATTGCATATTTTACCTGGACATGATCCATAAGTAAAAACAGTGTTATCAATAGCCGCATAGCCTTCGTACTTGTCCCATACCATTGATGGAACAGCCACAAAAGCAATCTTGATTAATCAAATACATTTAATATAATTACCAACATAATTTCAAAGAAAATTGCTAATTAAATTTTAATAAAATTTGTCAATGTAATTTAAAAGACAATTGCCATTGTAATTTAAAAGACAATTGCCATTGTAATTTAAAAGACAATTGCCATTGTAATTTAAAAGACAATTGCCATTGTAGCTTTAACTATAATTCCTAATATAACAAATATTAATACCTGAAATCCAATTTGCGAATCCAAACTCAAATGACCTTTTCTCCATTTTCCATGTGTAGTATCATTCCGGAACCAAATGGTAGCAGCTTGATAATCGTCAACACCATTTACAATTTCACCGATTGCAGTGTTGGACGTGTTCAATTCCACATCGTACAACATTATAATTTTAAGCGAATCAATTCCCAATCCGTTCAGGCTGTATTGAAAAGCCAAGCATAGACCATTTGGGTCAGTCGCTGGAATACGTTCACTCACTATCCATCCATCCCTGGCAGATGGCTGGCTCCAACGACTATATGCCACATCAAACACTGCATAACCACCTATAATAATCACACACAATTAATTATTATTTTTAATTAATAATTAAATATTGTTAATTATATGAATATCGCAAAGCTTCGAAATTAAATTATTAAACAGAAGCCCCTAAATTCTTTTTAAATTTTATTTATTTTTCTATTTAGTTTGATTTTTGTTGAATAAAAAGGCATATAAAGGTTGTGCAAAACAAATCCAGACTTCAAACCAGATGGTCAAAAGGTCAGGTGATGTCAGGTGATGCAGCCACACGCCTGGCCACTTCAATCAGCTGTCTAGTTTTTACTAGTCATTCACCCCTGGCCCTGCCTCGCGTCACTATTTATGGCAACACTAGCATTTTCAATTTCAATTGTCACCTGGGTCAAAAGGTCTAGACACTATTTTGTCTTTTTCTACCAAAAAAAAAATATTTTTTGTATAGGTGAAAGGTGAGCCTTGATTAAATGTCTAGTCGTGTGGCTTATTTGCATAGGCGCGTGACTTTAAGTTTTTTATATAAGAAAAAAGAAATGTTTTTTAAGTTTTTTTTCATAGTTAGGTAATTTTTTATGTGAAAAAGGGTAGTATTTTGAAATGCAAAGACCTATTGAGTTTAAAACCCTTTCAGTAAAGTGGAAAGAAGACTCAGACAGAGGGAGAAAGACCTGAGGTCCAAAACCACACAAAAACCCTTTTTTGCAATAATAGGGAAAATTACAGTAGGTTTTATAAGGTTTAGCCACAAAATAGGCAGACTAGACGTAATTTTTTTTAGAAAAAATTAGAATGTCTCATAAAAAATCTTTTTTTAAGTCAAAAATACTCCTATAACATAAAACCCATCCCTGACTCTTTGAAAAACCTTGCATCTTCAATATCAATTGACAAACAAGACAAATCTGCATCGGAACCAATGCAAATTAGTCTCGTTACCTTAAAGTGAATAAAGAAATCGACAATATTTTATTATGTACCTGTGTGGAATTACAAATAATATGCGTTTTTAGCATGAAATTAAAAATCTTACCTTCTGGATTTCCATTTCCGTCAACACTTGGTCCACCAATGAATAAGGCTTCACTGGCGTTTCCTGGCTGCCAATTGGTTTTTCCAAAGTATTTTTGTCCATCGTTAAGATTCCACATGCAAATTGAATTGGTTGTAGTGTTGAAAGTGTTGTTGAAATCACATGCAAATGATAACACCGTGTCATCTGCTCGTCCACTAATTGCATCAAAAGACACTGGTTCTTTCTCGTCAAACATTAATTCATACAAATGCACGTTTGGATCTGCTGATGCTTTCACATTATTTGCAACGCGTCTTCCTTTCTAGAAATACACAATGGTTTGATACTGTTTGCTTAGTGATTTCTAATTAATTTTTTTAATTAGCTGTTTTTGATATACTCATTGAAATTTTTATTGCTAAATTTTTGCAATTATTATTTCAAGTTAGTGTAGAATCATAAAATGGCTATTGTAGATAATCAATTTTTTGCAATTATTTTATTTTTTACAATTTTAGCAAAATTTTTCTCAACTTTTGTAAGGTATTATTGCAGTTAACTTATTTCTCAGCAATTTTTAAACATTTATCTGGAAATTTATTAAATTTCTTGTATTTTTTTAACATTTATTTTTGCTATTTGCTACATTTTTGTTGCATTTGGTTTTGTTGTTCCATTACATTTTTAAAGCTGTTGTTGTTTTCCTGAAATTTAAAAGCTAATTTATTGCAGATTGTAAGCTATTTTGCTACATTTTGGAAAAACTTTTGCTACATTTTAAAAGAAATTCTGCGACATCTTGAATACAATTTTGTTACATTTTAAAAACAATTCTGTTACATTTTGAAAACAATTTTGTTACATTTTGAAAACAATTTTGT
>JAAFCF010005931.1:2709701-2728218 GCA_013389785.1 Helicorthomorpha holstii | reverse complement strand
TTGTTACATTTTGAAAACAATTTTGTTACATTTTGAAAACAATTTTGGTACATTTTAAAAGCAATTTGGCCACATTTTTGCTGCATTAGTTTACCGTACATTTATAAAACATATGTACTTTTTGCAACATTTTTGTTGCAATTTTTCTTACATTATGCTACATTTTTGTGCAGTTTTAAATTATTTTGCTACAATTTAGTGACGTTTTCTTTATCTTTATTTACATTTTTATCTAATTTATTTTAAAACAATACTAACTGATCGTATTGCAAATTTTTATACCGATTTTAGTACTGTATTAAAATATTTGCACAAGTCGTAGTAAACTTGTACATTTTTACTATACGTTTTAAAATTGTGTAACTTGTATTTCCCCAAGGCTGTTAATTATTTTTTTAAATTAACTCTTATTAATAGATACTGTGAGTTCCTACCTGTTCTTCAAAATGTTGCGTATAATCGTTGCTCTCATCAATTAAAGGAGAAGGATGAGCATCACCATAATCATTTACCGACCCATGAATTGCGTTTGCAGTACAAAAAATCGCTAAAAATACGAAAAAATCCATATCGAGTTTTTTAACGGTTTACAATAGACATTTGGATTTATCAACTGCTGGATGCCAAATGAGCACTGTAATATGTTGCAATTTAGGAAGAAAAAAAAATACGTTGAGGTCATCAATCGGTTTTTTATGTAAATATCACAGATATTTATCAGCTCATCTATTCGTGTCATGTATTTTAAATATTAAATAAAATAGATTTCAATTATTTGAATTAATAAACAGGAACTAAAGCATCAGAACATGAATAGAGTGTCACAGGAAACATAAACTAACTCGTAAACTTAGCAAACAGCGTTTCCGGTTGTACTACAGTAAATAATTTTCCGGGATTTTTGTATGACATATTAATTACTGCGTTTATTAATTTTTTTAATATTAATTACTTTGATTGAAACTGGATTTGTTCTAATTTTAGATTTTACTTCACAGAGAGGAGTAATTTTGCGCAATTGTTCTTCATTGTAAATACAGTATTTCACAGTCACTCTCACATTGGATTTTAATGTCTCATAAAAAAATTCTCTTTTAAGTAAAAAAAAATGTTTCTATAACATGAAACTCATCGTCAACTTCATAAGAAAACCTTGCATCTCTACCATCAATTGACAAACGAGACAAATCTGCATTGGAACTCATGCCAATTTGTCTCGTTAATTTAAAAGCAATAAAGAAGCAAAAAAAACCTCAATCGTTGAGTAATTTTAAACAATTGTCTCTCAATTGTACACGATTTTTAATCAATAACATTATAGTTTTCTTTGTGTGACATTTTTACACCGAATTGATTAAAATTAAATTAAAAAACTGCTATTTTGTGATTGCAAAATGAACGAAAATTATATTCAAATTAAACTGCAAAATTTGATAACAAAATTTTATATAAAAATCAATATATCACAGTTGTTTAATAATTTGACTAACTTTTTTTTCAATGTAACTTCTGCAACCGTCTTATTGCATACATTAAAAAAAACTTTATTATTTAAAGACATTTTTGTATAATGTTATTTATTTAAATTGGATGCGCAGATGGATAACTTAGAATTACAATAGAGCAACAGAGTTAGTCACTTTTTGGAAACAATATTTACACCTTTTGTATAACAGTATTATACGTTAAATGTCAGACAGATGTGAATAAGAAAATAAAGCAGCTGGTTTTTTTAGATTTAGAAAGAGAGGCTCTGAGGATAGGGATTGAGCATAGCCATTTTACACCATGTAAAGGAATCAGCCACCATGGCATCACCCTTATTATTATTATATAGCGACGTTGTGTTCAATAAAAGAAACATTGGTTGAAACAAAGAAACATAACAATTTACTAATAAAAAGGGCAGGTGAATCCATTGTATTTCAACTTTTTAACAAAAAAAAAAAAAAAAAACTTCAAAAAAGTTTGAATATTGATTTTAAATTCAATATAGTTTAATATAGATTTATAAAATTGCAAGTATTACAAAGAGATTTAAAAGGGCAAAGAACCCAAAAAGACCTTTGTCAGTTGGGGCCATTCTATTTATAGCAACTTACCTTACTAATGTGTCACTGACCTTATTTTAAAAAGAAATCCATATAGGCCAATAGGCATAGTAACTATAAATACCATAGTCACACTATAACCTAACTTAAGTTATTTATGTCACTTTGTTCATTTTGATTGACATATTATGCGTTTTTAGTTATTATAAAAATTCTATTTTTTGAAACTATCCAAAGTTTAGCAACAATTTAAAATGATGCTCTGCAGCTGCCATAAATGCTTTAGAAACACCTATGACAATTTTAGGTATTAAATGGCACAGTTTTCTCTATCTAATAATAACTTTATTATAATAAAATAGCTTAATTTGATTTTTTTATTAATTTTTAAAATGCGTCAACATCGAATGCGCCGCTCGACATCTCATCACTGTGCAAAAATCAAAAAAAAAAATTTGATATTTTGTTTTTAAGCTTTAATTAAGTTTGGTAACTTGTGATAATTGATTATGCAAGGGTTAAATTGATGTTTATGAAACATGTGATGCGTATCACATGTGCCACGTGTTGTATGTATAAGTAACAGTACGCGTGTTAGGGGAATTATAAAGACCAGGCCATATTTACCAGCTGTGTCTCCAGGAATAATAATTATTAGCCCTTGAAAACGGGGTTGTTGCAAAAGGGGCTGCTGCCAGTTGGGTTAGGGGCTTTAAAGTTTCTTTTTAAACCCATACTGCATTTGAAATTACAATACATAACAATGTTATATACTTATAATACTCTTTAATATGCTTTTTTATCCATTGCAAATAAATGGCAAATAATTTCCCTAAATTTATATCGTAAGCCTAAAATGAAAAATAAATTTAGGACTAACTAGGACTAACTTTAGGATCTTCTTATTTTTACAAATATTAGTCGACAAATTGTGTCATTAAATTGTGTATTGGATTATATTATGTATTTGTTGTTTTAAAAAATGCTGTCATTGATAGACTTTAATCTCAATTTTAAATATGAGAGTGAAAAAAAAACCGGTTCATTTTGAAGTTAAAGTTTCCTTCAGTAGCTGAAAATCTTATATTGCGTGATGAATATTTAATAATGCCAAATGATAAAATGTGAGTTAAAGTTTGGCAGTTAAAAGTTTGTTTTTAAATTTTTTTCTCATTCAAAATTCTGAATGTCTGAAGCGTGTGGAACGGCAGGTGCTACTGTAATTTCAAGGACAACCACAAAGAAAAATAGTTTCAAGACGAAAAATATTTCAAATAAAAAATCTAAATAAACCCTAAGTCTCAGTTCAGTCTAATATTTTCGGTTTTTATTTCAATTTACTGTAAAAATGTGAAATTAGCGTATCTTTCTTCATGTGACAATCGAGTTAGGTAACAGATGGCAATAATAGGTCAAAATGTCCCAGATAAAGAAAGTACACACGAGTGAAAACTCCCTCCTATCTTCTTAAGGTCCATTTCAGGAATTACATATACAAGACCAGGTGAATGCAATTAAGTTGTTGCGCATGTGCCATAAGCAATGGCTGAAGAATAAAGAATGGACAACAGCCACTTGACTGCTTGGGATATCTCAGTATTTATGATCTCCCAACTGCCCTAAAAGACTCCAAAGAGTTCAAACGGCTCCTCCTCCATCAATTCCACTTTCCCTTTGTCTTGTTTGAGGCAGTTAAAGATAAAAGAAAAACTGTCAACTGTAAAAATGTCATCATTTTAAAAAGAAGCTAAAAGTAACTTAAAATTGGTTGAGTAAGCATTTAAACGGTTTTCAATGGTTGCAATTTCAAAGTTCCCAATTGGACAATTATCTGGCTTAACTATTTATCACTTTCACCCTTTACAAGATTTAACGTCACAAGTTACCCCCAGAAAATAAGAACATAAAAGTTTTGAGACTTTTTCTCCTTGACTGTCTTTTTTTCCATAGTTTCATCCTCTTTCTTTACAAAAATTCAATGTCATTCAATTTCAATGTTTATGTCACTTTGGGCCTTTTGGGAACTTTGGTAACATTTTGTGTACTAAAATATCTTAAAATCAAGACGTTGAAAAACCAGAATTGCGAAACGTTTAACGTTGAACTATTAACCCAATCAGTCAAAACTCTATCGATTGCAATGTATGGAGCAAAACAAAAACAAATGGAAAAAATAGTCATTGGAATTAATGTTATTTAGTCTCGTTTCTTTTTAGCACTAAAAAAACTCCCGTAAAAACTCAATTAGATGCCAAATAATAATGATTTTAAATTTTAAAACAGAAATTTAATAAGAAAACTAATAATTGAATAATGATACTTCCGGTACTGTATAAAAAAAGTGCCCGGCATTACCTAGGTATATTAACAATGACTTTTTGTGAGAGTAGGAAAATAAAAAACAAAATGAGGTCTAGTATTTTATGTTCAGTTTCTGTATCCTAGAAGCCATCCTAGTTTAAACTTTAGCAAATGATAATATAGGACATAATGCTAAAGTGAAATCAAATCAGCCAATATTGGGTGTCAATCACTAAATTGAGTTACTTATTAGTAACTAGATATAGTACCAAATTTACACGTTTGAATTTGTAAGGCAAATTAGACAACTATTTTTTTACAGTACAATTACATAAACTGTTAAGAATGATACCAATTTTAATAGCAACTTGTTACTTTTGTTTTAGTCAAGAAGAAAAAAGTGCTACTGTATAATTAATAAAATCAACTGTTTCAATAGTACAATTATCAAAATCCTTAAGCTGTTGAGTTACCAATGAAACAGCTGCAAAAGCAACCTCATTTATCGATTGAGATTAATTAACTAAAAATTTTCTTAAAGGGTCCTCTTTGTCCTATCAGCATAACATATTGTTTCACGTGTAACGGAAGTGACATTTGGTTTCTTAAGAAGAGCAGATGCCACTTCCATCTCATATAAGACCTTTTAATGTTTGTGTTTTTTTTTTTAGTTACTAGCGTGATGATCCATCCACGTGCCATTGTACCTCGCGCGTGTCTTAAAGTTCAAAATGGCACAAAAGAAAAAGAATAGCCCGAGTGTGTAATGAAATTGGCAGAGGGAACATCTGCTGTTCATCAATTGCTTATCTCATTTAACAACTTGTGTTTATCTCTTCAAGGAATAAACATGGTGAAAGAGGCGTGGCTTATGTTTGGCAACCATGCAGGTGTTCCCTCCTCTTACAGTACTTTTGCCTTGGTGTTAATCAAACGTTTTTATTTTTACTAAATTATTATTACCGTGTAAGAGACGACGTATGTTTTTCTTTTAATGCTAAAACTAAAGGCAGGTGATACTAAAATGTTAAACGCAATGTACAACATAGGTGGCGCTGTTATTTCTATTTCAAGGACAAATTTTCACCTGCATTTTTTAAGCTTTTTTTTTCCTTATGTAAAAATAAGTTGTGGTTTTCAATACCCCTGCTTCTCAACCTTTATTTTAAAATCTCAATTTTTATTCATTTAATTTTTTGGTAAAAAGTGTTTAGAGAACCAAAGGTTGGGAACCATAGGTGTGTAGTAAATGTGTACTTTTCTTTTTTTTAAGCAATTTTTTTTCTTCTTTGTTAACCCAGGGATCTTAAATGACCTCCTTTAGGGCAGGCAGGTGTCCATTAAGATCCTCCTGACTAAAAAAAAAGGGCTGTTCATAATGATTGAGACAAAAGTAAACAACACGTGTTTATTCAAAAGAGACAAAATATTTCTCAAATTCCAATGACATTTTTAAACTTCTAACTTGAATATGCTAAATTTGATGGTTGTAAATGTATAAAATCTTAAAGTAAATATTCTCTACCGGCGGCTTTTTAAAGATTTATTTGAAAGGAGTGGATGTAATTTGATATTCCTTCTTTTGTTTTGAGATTTGAAATTGTTAGTCACACAGTTAATTAACCGTTGAATGGGAGAAGACACGTAGATTAAATTACAGCACGTTTTAACTTGTATGACATTTGATCTTAAGAAATGAATCTTGAAGAAAATGAGTCATGTTGTTATTGTAGTTCATACCTGCAGTACAGTACATGAAAAGAATTATAGATGATGATCATTGTTATTAATTTTGAATAATATTAATCTATCAAAAATTAAAACATTTAATTTAAAAAAATAACTACCGTATTTAGAAAATTTTAATTTAAAAGAAAATTTTAGAAAATTAGTGTGATTCAAAAATGATACAGTATTCGTAGAAACAGGAAAAATCGGTTAACACAAAATAATAATGTGGCCCCGACAATAAAAAAAAAACATGTTTTTCTTTTAACACAAAACAAAAATCGATTACCACAAAAAGATTTCACTTTTCGGATTATTTTCCACAAATCAATAAATTCTTTATTTGTCTATATAAAATAAAGTTAAAGTAATTAAGTGTAATTTTTTAGGCAAATTTTTTATTTAATGTGCAAAATATACAGTATAACTTAATAATGTAATTTAAAATGTAAATAGTTCGTCTAATATGATGATCTCTATACTCTATACTTTCTGTATACATTGCTTAACACGAAGAAATATTTTGATCCTTTCAGTTTTGTGTTAACTGGTTGTCACTGTACATGTATATAAAAAATTTTAATTAAAAAAAACTTTTAGAACATTAGTGTATTATATTTAGAAAATTATATTTCTTAAGTTGTAATGGTCATAACAAAACCTCCAGTTACTATAAATTTCTATTAGTTTTTATTATTAGAATTTCTATATTGTAACCGATTGAAAGTGTTAATCTTTGTTTTAATTTTTCAAAATGTTTATTATTATTTTTTTTTAAATTTTTTGATTATAAAGTTTGGAAAGTCTTGTAGATCGCTGCTGTGTGTAATTGTGATTGGCGAATGGAGCATGGGTACTGTGACGGTTGGGGAATAGGTGATGTCTCATAAGCCATCTGCTGAATATTATCATACCTTACATTACCTGCCTCTTTACCTTTTATTACTTCCATATGGAGCACGCGCTACAACAATTCACTATTCTTTTTTTCCCCTTTTTTTTCATTTTAATTGAGATAATTAGTTCGTGCCGTACTGGGACTTTTTAACAATGTCACCATTTGGGGCACTTTTGTTTCTAAATGAACTACAGTCTATTACTGTATTGTAACAATAATCATTCACTTTTCAACAATATACAAAGACAATTGAAGTTTTTTTTGAAAACATCTAATACTCCAATAAGCCCGTTTTAACATTTACATGTGACAAATAAATTTAGCTTACTGAGCATTTTAAGATACTAAATTCAACTACAGTACTAGTTAATCAGTCACTAAAACATTTATTTGGAGTGTTTTAAAAAGTTAATAGACTCTTTAAATAAGTGTAATTTAGTTCCAGAGTTAATCAAAATTAGAACTGATTCAATTTCTTCTAGTTTGACACTTTTTTCCAATGCTTTGCTATTGGAACTAATTAAATTGTCACACTGAAAAAGACATGCTCCAATTTTGAAAGTCCTCCTGTAATTTAATATTCATTTTATCACATGTGAGTTAATTAGCCTAAGCTTAATGCCTTTCATGTAAACCAGCATATGGCATTTTAAAATATAAATTTGACACCAGAAGCCCCAGACTTTAATCCATAAATGGTCCTAACTGTTTCTATAACACAAGTAAAGTACACACACCAACCTTTTCTCGATAGCCAAAAACCAGTTGTTAAAAACTAAAAAGTTAATAACCATGATAAGTGATTTCAAACATTTGTTTTTATTCTCATATTTAAGTTAACTTAGTTTTCATTCATCTTTACAATGCCTCACAAGCATCTCTCAAATCTCAACTACTAAATTAACTCAGTAACTTAAAACACATAAGTAGAGACTCTTAATTTCAACTAACAAAAGCAACAGGAAGTAGACATGTGCCCAATGTCTGCTAATGATTAAATTTTTAAATAAAAATAAAATCCATGTGCAAGTTACTGTTATGATGAGTGGGAAAAGCAGATGCTTCCCATTTTAGGAAAATAATGTCAAACCTTTTTCCTGCTAATTGATGTCTGATGCTAAATTTAATACAAAAGGCCTTCACAGTTAATGAGGGGAGTTAAGGGGGGGACCTACAGGACCAACAATAGAATTTTATTAATGTATTTATTTCCCTATTCGTCCCCAACTATTTAGGCTTAAAAATAACAAAGAGGAAAAGTGTGCTGATCTGAATTGAATTTACTTTTCCCATGGCTAGGCAAGGCCTAATTACAGCAATAGATTTTGATACCGTGCAGATGATATTTTGAATTATTTTCCCATCGTTCAGATACACTAGACTGACACAATGTTCAGGACACGGCACGGCACTGCAAGACCATTACAGTTAATTCCGCAATCATCAGATTAAACGGCAGTGCTTTGAAGCTTTTCCCATCATTAAGATGATAAAAAATAAAATAAAATTTTAAGGAAATTTGATGCCCATTTAAAAAAGTGTGACCTAGTGAACAACATAAAGTAAAGTGCAAAGTTGAAAGTTGTCACTAGAGCACTGTACCAATCCTTAAAAGCCTATCCCATTGCACACGTGTTAATATCCCTATAGAATTTAATCTAGAAAAATGGATTCTATACAAACCGTTATTTCATTTTATAAAGTACAACTTACTAATTTATTTAAGGTTTTACAAATTCACTTTGTAATTTATATTTGCTTACTTTTGTTTATTTTTGCATTAATGAAAGAAAATTTCAATTCTGAAAAAATAAAATTGCAATCTTATAGTAACAAAAATTAATTTTAAATTAATTTTAAAATTAATTTCATTTATAAAATTAACAATATTACTTTTATTGGTTATTGTTTTTTACATGTTTTTATTAAAAAAAAACTTTAAAAAAAGTATAAAAATAAAAACAAATTATAACATTGTTAAGTCAATACTTTTTTTTACATGTTTTTATTACCAAAATGTTTGTTAATTTTAATATTAATTATTTTACATATCAATTGATGTTTTTATCATTTTTTACATTATAATTTTTTTTACATTTATATTATTAATTTTACAAACGATGTTTATTGTTTATTTTCATATTTAACAACATTTAAAAAAAATTTGCAATTTAAATATAAACATCATTTCATTTACTTTTTTTCCCTAAATTTTATTTTATTTTCAAGTAAATTGCTTCTCATTTTTATGTATTTTTTTTTTAAGTTGAAATTTTTGAAATTCCAGCTTTTAAATGACTATTTTGCTGTTATTTCTCATTAATTTTACCAGCATCTTTAATTTGTTAATTTTTTTACAATTCCAAACCTATCCTATTTCTAATGTTATGAATGATATAGGATAGGCCAATTCAATTCCGTAATATAATCTACACGTGTAAATATTTTTAATGTGTCAAAATGTCATCTAGACTTCTAAGCAGTGCAACTATTTAATTTTTATGATAACGGTAATCCAACTATTAACACGTGTTTTATATACAGTACACACAATATGGCCGTAAAAGTCTGAGTGTCTTTTTTTGGGGTGGAGTGGGGTCTGGGTGTTAGGGGAGTGACAGGAGTGGTATATTGTAGCAGAGCATCCTTATGACCGGTACCGTGTAGTAGTTAGCTATACAATGTACACCATATTGCATTTATATAGCATATTGTTAATTCCCATTTAGTAAAGGTGAATGCTAACCCTGTGTTGCTCCGCCCCGTCCCCTTTCTTCATATATAAAGGCCCGGCTAAGTGGAGACAACCTCAGTTTAAATTTGACAACGCTCAACTACGCAGTATACGTTTATCCTTTAGAGAGGAAAGAAATTACAGTATATAAAATGAAAATGGAATCTAAACTTCAAATTATATTTTTAATTCTAGTCTCTATTTTATGTTTATGTAACGGCAGTGACGTTGAAAGTGACGGTGATTTAAGAGAACTGATTTTACGTTTAAATGTTAGGCTAAACCAAGTTGAAACTCAGCGCGAAATCGACGGTAAACAACTTCAGCTGCTGCGAGAAAAGTGCGATCGAGCGCCGGAGAGCGTGGTCGATGTAAGTTTTCTTGAAAAATCGTTAGCAGCTCTGCGGGCGGACGTCGGTGCGTTGGCGGTCAACAGAGAGCGAGAGACGGGTCGTCTTACGGACATCCGTGAATTACGTCTGGAGTTTGATTCGCTCCATTCGGACTACAGCAAACTTAAAGTTGAAGTTGACGGTTTAAAGGACCGTCGTGAGGAGAGTTTAAAAATTGCCAGTCAGCAAAGAAACAGCCAGGTGACTATTAAATGGCTGCAAAAGACAATCGAGGAACTTCGAAGGGAAATTACCGAGTTAGCTAGTGCCCATAACGTTTCGGCCAGCATAAGACAGCAACAGAAAATTGACAATTCATTCAAATTGCTGCGGTCTGATGTCATTGATTTGAGAAGAAAATTGGAGGAAGTTCGAGTGACACAAGACAAAACGGCAGCCACTTTGACAGTTAACCAACAGGATGTTTTGGATTTGCAAAATCAGAGACATCAAGTTGCTGCCAACTTCCAATCTTTCAGAGAAGAGGTAAGTTCAGTTCTAGTCTTATATTTTTATCAGAAATATTATGCAATGGCTTAATTGAGGACTGCTCCAGGTATTCAAAACACAAAATTGGACAATTGCGACATAATTTTAAGGTTTTAAACACAAGTTAATTTATTTCTGATTTTTACGACAGTGCTTCCACTTTAAATTTAAATTAAGCGCAACAAAAACAATAATTATAAATGATTAAGTTGGACAATGAGTTGCATATTTTATAATGGTATTTCATCACTTATATTTTTAATTCATCACACAACATGCAAAGTTAACATTAAAATTTGTCAGCCATATTTAATGATCACACTTAGGCAATAAAGTAGCTGCCGTAAGTAAATATATGGGAGGAGGCCACCGTTGCTGAAGATAATATAATTTTACGATTATTATTTTAATTTTTTTTTTGCTTCTATGTCGGTACAATAATTTTCATCTTTGTCTATTGTCTGCTAACTTATTACTTAAGATATTTAAGTCCAGGCTGGGTTTGGGTTCAAGGTGAAGGCCGGACACATTGAGGTTTCCCAATGTGGGACCTCCCACTGCTGTTTGATGAGCTCAACCAGCCTTAGTTAGCACAAGGTGTAAGCGATAGCATCGTAGCAGATAACAAAATAAATAACATAAAAAAAGAGATTTAAACAAATTAATTGCTATTATTTCACCTGCAGTTTTAATCAAGCGGGTAAATAGATAAGTTGTGCGTCTTTTTTACGTTTGTTTTTACTGTTTGTTGAACGGCTCCCAAGCGTTCAAGCAGAACGCCCAACTGTGCAGAAAGAAATACAGAATGAGAGCAGGTGACAATTGATATCACAAATTTTCCCGCTCTTTTATTTCACACTTGGTAATCATAATCCTATAGGGTTATAAAAGTCAGCGGATGAGATTGAAAAGATAATGTTGCAATTTCTTTTGCATACTGAAAGTACTTAACTTTTACACTCAAGCAAAACGTGCAACGGCAATTCAACAATAAGTCGTTTTCCTCGTTCATTTCATTAAAAACTGCAAGTCGTTACGATAAATTAAGAAACGAGATAAATTTCTGCTGGAACTAACGTAATTTAGTTTTGGTTTGCAAAAACAACAAATAAACGAGACAAAATTCCATTCAAACGTATTTGCTTTTGTCTCACTTCTTCAAATCTACAATAAAACTAGACAAATTTTTATTGAAATTAACGTAATTTAGTTTTGCTTATTTAAAAATAAATAAACAAGACAAATTCCTGATAAAATTGACATAATTTTGTCTTGTTTCTTTAGCAACAATAAATAAACAAGACAAAACTTCATTCGAACGTATGTATTTTTGTCTCATTTCTTTAAAATGTAAAGAAACTAAGTAAATCTTCATTAAAACCAATGGAATCCAGTCTTATTTTTTATTGGTGAATAGTAAGTTAAAATTACAAAGATTAAGATTATTGTAAAACGATTTTCGAAACTTTAAATTTGTTTTCAAATGTTCAATTTGATTTTCTTCAGTACTTCAATTTGATTTCTTTCAATAAATACGGGAAACTAACTGATTGATCAACCTTACAAAACTCAGCAAAAATTGAAAGTGAATAATACATGTTCAAAATTGAGTGTAAGTTATTTACCGTTTTTCTTGGTTTTGTTTGTTATGATAGACGATCTAGTGTACCGTGTAAAAGTGTCAGATATAACGCTGTTTTCCTTTTTCTGCAGTTTCAAAGCAAATATCACGCCTAATGCAAATACAGTCTTAAAAGTTCTAACTTTTTCAATTGATGGTGGAAAAAAAAGTCAACAAAACACAACTTTAAAAATTGCAAAACGTTGTTTATATACTTCTCAGCTTTCAAAGTTCATAAAGTTTACTTAACTTTTCTTATGGACAATGCTGAAATGCCAAAAACCTCTGCAAAATTAATTTTTTTTACAAGCTGGACCCATTTCTACCGTACATTGGTCGTCTGAAATTCCTTTTTAAACAGTATTTAAAATTTCAATTATTTCTCATCATTAGCCACAAAAAAGCGTGATTTGTTGTTTTGCCACAATCTCAGTTTATCACTGTTTTTAATTGTGGGAAACAATTTTAGAAAAAAAATCGTCAGTCAGCTTTTTGTTTGTGTTTTAGCCGCTCATAAATTCCCTATTTTGCTATTTTAATGAGCAGCAATGAAAAACCAGTGAGATGAAGAAATAATAAATAAAAACAAGCAACCGCCATAGCCCAGGGTGTGTTATGCGCTCCAACACTTACAATGCATACTGTACGATATATTGTGGCATTTCATGTTTGCGCATAAAACAAAATAAAAACAAGGAAACATTTAGCTTCTTATCATTCTTGAAACCCCCTCCCCTAAACACCACTACCGAACTCACCTATCCAATACAGTACTGATTATTTCCCCTCTACCATTTTACATTTGCATCAATGAGTGTAATTTTGCTGCTAAAAGCTCCTATTTATTACAATAGAAAAACCGCAGCTTTGATTCCACCAGGCCGAAAAATAGGGTCAGGACTCCCACGGTTCCCCTTTCAGCCGTTTTCGACAATTCAATTTACAATTCAATTTACAAGTCTATTAATTGTTTTTAAATAACAATTGAAAAACAAAAACTGGGAACTGTTAAGTCAAATTGTCGATTTCATGTCATTCAATTTCAATCTAGCTTTTGGAGACACTAATTTGTTTAGGATTATTCGTCATTTGAATTACTACATTCTGTTGACGTGACCAAATTTAACCATTGAATTGTTTTTACTTTCTTTAACAAGACAAGAAATAAATGGGACAAATCGCCATTGGAGTTTATATGATTTAATCTCGTTTCTTTATTAGCTTTGTAAAAAAAATTTAACAGTGTCTAGCACTATTTTTTTTGGTCAAATTTCACAAAAACCAACAGTAATTTGTCTCCACCATTGATAAAGGCTATTTGTGTGGTTTTGGTCTGTTTCTTCCCTGCGTCTTTTTTCCACTTTTACTAAAGGAGTTTTAAAGGTCTTTTCAATACACAACTACCCTTTTCCCCATAAAAAAAAGATTTGTATAAAAAATTTAAAAAATAAACGTTTTCTTATATATATAAAAAAAATAGTCACGTGTCTACGGTGTCTATGCAAATAAGCCACACGACTAGACACTTAATCAATGCCCACCTTTCACCTACAGGGATAAAAAGACAAAATAGTGTCTAGACCTTTTGACCCAGGTGAGCATAGTAATATCTCCAATTGCCAAATGTCAGGACCCAGGTCTAGGAGTCAAGACCAGAGGTGAATGACTATTATAGACAGCTGATTGGGAAATCAATTTTATTGTGAGTCACGTGGCTTGGCGTGTGACTGTGAATGAGGGTGCATGGGCATCACCTGAACTTTTGACCATCTGGGGTGGAGTCTGGATTTATTTTGGGACACATGGTTTTAGACAAGAGAAGGCATAATATTAAGATAGGGAGAATAAAAAATATTTTATTAGATACTGTATATACGGTAGTTAGTCGCATTTGTGGGGTGTGGCAGATGGTCCACACCCCATCCCACCGCATCCATCCTGACTCCAGAGGGAAGTGTGTGACAATGTGGAAAAAGAGACACAAATAGATGTAAGTTAATATCCCCCATCCACCCTACGTCATTTCATCACCCCTACGGCATTTTACAGAAGGGAAATTTAAGATGTTATACTGTAGCAGCTGTAAAATCAACGCCATTTCCCTATATCTACCTTATAGCTGTTTAAATAACAATAGACTTTGACATCTATTAACAGATACGAAGCTTAATACTATGTACAATTATACTGTATTTATACATAAAAAAATAGCAGTACATGGAGATTTTTTTTTCGTGATATTTTTAGTAGTCAAGGCTAAACAATGCGAGTTAATTCATTTAATTAACTTAATTAAATTTAATTAATTATTAAATAAGTAATTTTATATTTCAGTTAATTTTGCTACATTTTAAAAAATGGTTTTACACATTCTTAGAAAATACAAAGTACAGTAAAAAAATGATATGATTGCTATTAATATTTATAACATAAAAACTTTGTTAGTTTTGATTTTTAACCATGATTTAATACACGATAACTACTGTGACAAAGATATTATTGGTTAAAAACATTAAATTTAAACCCATCTTAAAAATTAAATCCAAATAAATGTTTAAAAAATAAAATTAATTTTAATCTCAGTCATTAATCAATTTAAATTAAAAATAAAATAATAATAATTTAGATATTAAAAAATAAACAAGTCTTAAAAAATAATTTTTTTGCTATTTTTGCCATTTTTATTACAACACCATAATATTCGAACACAAAAAAACCCATTACATTTTCAAAAGTTGGCCGTCAAATTATTCATAAAATATGAAGAGATGGGGGGGGGGGGGGAAGCAATAAAAGTATAACTAATATTTGCCACATGCCACCACCAATAGCCCATAACAGCATAATGGCATTGAGAAATTTGAAAATTTTTTAACCGTTACTATATTGACATAAGTTTTGCAAGCAAGCTGTCAGTGGCATCATATGGTGGCTCAAGGTGGATAAATTACAATAGAAAAATGTTTTCCGCATATTTTTTATATGCACAGATACTGTATATTGGCGACCCTTACTTTTTTATTTCTTACTAAGTTTGTAACCCCCTGGCTTTTTAGCCCCTCTTTCTATTCATAAACATTTTAACCCAATATTCAGCTCCTGTTGCCGTGTTGCAACTTGCGAGACCCCTTCACCTTTTACCTGGGGTCCTACATCATCTCTTTTCAAATTCGTTGTTTTCTCTCAAGAGGGAATGTTAATATCCCTCCTTCTCCTCATAACCCCCCAAAACAGTGCATATGTGAAGGGCTGTAATAACTGTGCCATGATGCAACCCCCCCTTCTACTTTAGTACTCCCCTTGTAACGTTTCCATCGTCAACCAGGACAGGAGCACATTTTAACACACTCACCTTTTATTTAGACAAAAAAATAAAAAGGGCAGGAAAATTTGAAATAAAAAAAAGTTCAGACACACACTCTGTGCCGTTGCCTGTGCCTCAATATAATGCGTATTGTAAGATGTACTTGTGCAAATACAATTAAAATCGAAAATTCCTATGTCGTCGGTGTGAAAGAAGACCAAACAATGCGATTAATGGACAAAAAATTTTCCCTTGTTATTTTATTTCTCTGTTTGGAATGGATGGGGAGGGAGGGTGTAAGAGATTGAAAAAAAAATCTTTAATGCTGACGACGTCATCTTATTTTTATACACGGTATGCCATCTGGTAAGCGGCAAACGGTATTGTTATAAGAATCAGATTCAGTTACAAAGTTTTGAATTTTTGGCTTGCTTTTGGGATAGAAAATGTGGTGATTTTGCATATGTTTAGAGTTAATAACACACGTGTGGTGCCAGTAACTCTATAAAGTTACAGTTAACTTAGAAGAAAACAAAAGTTTATGCTTACAAAGCTATGTTTATGTTTCAATAGATCTTAAATTTGGAACTTCAAAAACATAATTTTTGGATTTTAGAAAATCTAATTTTTGGATTTTAGGAAATAAGATTTGGATTTTAGGAAATAAGATTTGGATTTTAGGAAATAAGATTTGGATTTTAGGAAATAAGCTTTGGATTTTAGGAAATAATATTTGAATTTTAGTTAATAATATTTGGGTTTTAGGAAATAATATTTGGCTTTTAGCTAATCAAAATTTGATTTTAGGAAATAAGTTTAGATTTTAGGAAATGAGATTTGGGTTTTAGGAAATGAAATTCAGATTTTTGGAAATGAAACTTAAACTTTAGGAAACAAATCTGTCATTTTGATTTTAGAAAACATATTTTGACATTTATAAATTATGACACTTATAATATAAATATATTTATTTGTTGTACGAATTTTAGATTAATTTTATTATCGACTATATTAGTTTTTAATATCGTTTACCGAATTCAATTTAACTTTCACATTCAAGTTCATAATAAATTGAATTCAAGCTACATTAATTATTTAAAGTTATTTAGCACTTTCTTAAATTCAAAAACTTTACTAAAGATTCAAGATATAAGCATCTAAACGCCATAAAAAACTAAAACTTTCATAATAATTGTTTTCTCACTTATTATATAAATTTTCAGTAGTAAACGCTTAATTGGTATAACAGCCTTTAATTAATCGTCTGCATGTGCAAAGTGATTTTCAAATTTTAGCAGTCCTCTAATTACAGATTATAAATAACTTTTAATAATTACCCCTGAATTTTTTTCTGAATTTTAAACTTAACTTACAACAATTTGAACCTTGAAATAAAAAAAACGCACTTTTTAACACTTGTTCAGTATAATACATTAATTAAAAATTCAGTTAGTGAAAACTAAATAATATAAGCGGCAATAATAATAAGTTATCTGAATAGCATAACGATTAATAAATTTTTTTGTTGGCCACATTAAGAAATGAATGTGGGCCAATTCCAATTTCCAATTGCTTCCATCCCCTCACATTGAAATAAATCCAAGGCCACAATTGTCCAATTTCACAACAAAAATATATAGTAATATCTAATAATTGTTAATTCAAACAACGTTTAATTTTCATGTCAATTTATTTTAATAAAATTATATTGTATTTTTTTCTATACAACTTTAACCTTTAACAATTTAATTAAATTATCTTTTTCTGCATTAATTTTGAATTAAAATCCGAACTCGGTTGAATCTGCAGTCCAAATACAGTAAATTTATTTTTCTTTAAATATTAAAAGGTGACTAAATTATTTATTTTTTTGTTTTTTTGTTTTGTTGGGTTGGCAGGTGTCCCAACTTAAAGACGAGATCCTTCTCAATTCTTCACCAACTCCATCGAGGTCACTTAAACCTCGAAAAGTGGGCGCCAGTGTTGATGGTGGTTGGGGATCCAATGATTCAGCCCCCGAAAAAGAGGACAACACCAGGCAGGAGGAGGAGACTGGTGGAAAAACGACAGGTGCTCAGGTAGCGAAACATGTTCATAAACTTAAAAACTTTTTTTATTCTTAAAATCCAAACCACCTTGAAAGACCATTAAAACATATTACAGGGTGCTCATAAAAACATTAAACACAATTTAGAAATTTATTCAAAAACTTAGATAATGCCACCATAATTAATATACTACTACTATAACTAATGCTAAAAATTAAAGTTTTTGTCTAAAAACTTAATTTTTCAAACTTTGTATTTTTAATATTTATTTTAAAGACTTTGCGAGCACTCTGTATTTATAAGCTTACAGTATGTGTTTTGGCATTTGGGTTTGTTTGGGAGGGAATTTGAAAGGAAGAAGAAACTTGTTTGTCACTAATTAGTTTAACCTATCTAATAAAGTACTTTTTTTTTATTTTTTTAATATAGAAATTCGACTATAATACAAAACAGAATGACCTGCAATTTGATCATGGGATGCTAATTAACGGTAATTTAATTGATCAATAAAATAGGAAATATTTACAGTCGTCTCCTCATTGTAAAATGCAGCTGTATGTTGTAATACTGTATAATACAATCAGGGCACATAGTGAAACGCCTAAATTTACTTAAATGTTTTGTTTACATAAAAATTCAACAGTGCATAACTTACAGTATTATTATAATAACAGTAAAACAACATTTTGAAATTTGAAATTATTTATGAAAAGTAAAGAAAACGAATGTTAAAATTTTATTTAAAAGTTCCAATGGGATTTAGATAAGTTAATTATATTTTTTTTTACAATTTAGACACTACAATTAACTATTTTTAAAAGTTACAATAATTATTAGACACTAAAATTGACTAAAAGTTAAAATTACATTGCATTTAGACTAAAAAAGATAACGATTAAGACAATAAAAAGTACAATTCAACAACTAAAAAGTACAATTCAACAACTAAAA
>JAAFCF010005931.1:2673612-2709691 GCA_013389785.1 Helicorthomorpha holstii | reverse complement strand
CAATTCAACAACTAAAAAGTACAATTCAACAACTAAAAAGTACAATTTGACTATAAAACAGTACATTTAATTTGGCTTGTTAAAATCGATAGTAATACTGTATGTCTGTGTTCAATTTAGTGTCTTTAATTAATTACTAAATAACAGTATTATATCGCAAGGAGAATGTCACTGTAACATTTTTCAATAAAACATTTAACTTTTAAATAAAAAAACAACTAAAATTGAATTTCTTACAGGCGAAACTCACCATCGCTTACGTCATAAGGGCAGAGCGTTAAAAGAAGTAGAGGAATTACGAGTGGTGGTTTCATCGCTCCAGGACAAACAGAAACGGACTGACCACAAGTTGAAAGAACTAAAACGTAATCACACTGCTGTTGAGAGCAATTTGCATCACATCTGGGGTCGAATGGCCGACTTCCTTAACGCTACCAGATGGCGGGTTGCCCAACACTCAGCTTTAGAGCGACAGATTGATGATATAAAAGATGAGCTGAAACGCATGGACCACCACGGGATTGAAACCACTAAAAGCCTGCACAACTTAACTGACACAGTTGCTGGAATTGATAAGCTTCACACTTCAACGATTCAGCTTTTTGAAGCTCTGGAAGGGCTAGAAGACGAGTATAGCGAACGGATTGGTGATCTTCATAAAGAAGTGTCTAAATTTGAGTTCAACATGGCGCAACTGTCCTCCACCGCTAACATTTTAAAAGAAGACCAGAGCACTCAATACACCGCTTTGAAATCAACCCGTTCTGATATTTCTGGTTTAAGACAACAAATTGAAGACCAGAACTACAGGCTGGCTTCACTTAGAAGTCAAGTTCTTCATCACGAAGCAAATTCCTTGCTTAAAAACAACGGTCAGGAGGCTCCTGAAGCTTCGGTGAGACGTAATAGTATCAGAATGGACAGGGATGAAGACCAAACTAGCTTCATGCTGGATTTAGAGTCTAGAGTGGCTGAATTTGATGCTAGGTTAATCAGCCAATCAAAGCTTATTAATGATACATTGGACGGGATGAGAAGTAAAGCAGATTTGGACCATGTCATCCATTGGGCTGAAAGTGCTGATAAACTGGATGATATGATTAAGAATGTCAGCTTAGAAGTGTCACCTTTGATTGACCGCGTGACTCATCTTGAGCACCAGCTACAAGAAATTTATCAACAGTTTCCAACTGGTAAATGAACTTTTTGTATTTAGACCAGAACCCCTCTTCCTGTGCCCCTGTATACTGATAGCAAACAAATACATTTTTGAAAATTTAACTAACAAAAATATTTATTTTTTTAGATTGCAGCCATGTAATCGGTGACAAAACTGGACTTTACCAAATTCACCCTCAGGGTGCCCACGAGCCATTGACCGTTTTATGTGACATAAAAGATGATGGCAGTCGATATACCGTAATTCAGAATCGAATCACCTCCGACTCTGATTTCAATCGCAATTGGGCTGAATATCAGAGTGGATTCGGAAAAATCTCTCCCAACTCTGATTTCTGGGTTGGCAACGAAGCTCTGCACCGACTGAGCCGACGTGGAGCCATCTTACACTTGGATTTATGGGACCAAGATGGCACCTACAGATACGCAATCTACAACAACTTCCGAATTGAAGATGAAGCGCACTCGTATCGGTTACATGTGAGTGGATTTGAGGGAAATGTAAGCGATGCTTTGAGCTATCATCACGGGATGAAATTCAGCACCCGTGACAAAGACAATGACCGCAGTGATAGTGTCAATTGTGCCGAGGAATACGAAGGTGGTTGGTGGTACCGGAACTGTCAACACGCCAATCTAAATGGCAAATACAGTCTTGGTTTAACTTGGTTTGACCAAGACAATAACACATGGCTGCAGTTACAGAGAATTCAGATCAAGATAAAACCAAAGAGCAGTTTAAGTTCAGAGACAGACAAATAAAACAATCGTAAAGTCTATACACCAATATGTATTTAAAGGAAAATTTACTTAAACAGCTTATTTCACTGCCAAAAGATAACAATGAAAAAGATTTTAAACAAACGATAACACAACTTTCGTAAACACAGAAAAAAAAAGGTTTGAATGGAAATTGCATAGGAAAACATTAGGCAAAAAACATTTTTTCAATTAATAAAAAATTAAGTGAAATTGTCAGTTCAAGTGATATACTAAAACGGCATTCTAAGTCATTTAATAACATTTTACTTCAAAATTGAAATGTTTTATACAATTATTTTAAAATAATTTGAATTTTGTCAGGTTTTAATGCCCCTATGTATCTTGCACTCAAATTCCGTTTGCAACTAAATTGAAACGAATGAAATAATTTAAATAGTTTAAACAAAATGCCTCTGCATGGAACCAAAGACGTTATTATTTTCTTGAAATGATTCTCTGTACTTCCGGTTTAATTTGGTTAATGTATTAAGAAGTATTCGCTCATGAAAAAGACTTTAATGCATTTTTTATGTTTAGTGAAGAAAGTATATGATTGTATATCAACTGTAAATATAATATTTGTCAAGAAATTATTGTTTGGCGATGACAAAAAATTTTATGCCAAAAAAAAATTTAAATGTTATGAAAATATTAATACAGGGTGTTCATAAAGTAACGCATCTAAACATATAACTCGGCTGCTACTTATGGTTGCTTCACTTGATGAACATTTGGTTTTTAAAAAGATACGGTAATTTTGAGTTACCAGTAATTTTAGTCATTAGTTGGCCATAATTGGCGTCGATTTTAGTTGTGAAATGTAAATAGAAATTTGTAAACATGTATTTTTCTAGTCTAATATTAACATGTCGCTGTGTTTTATTATTATTTCGTCTTTTAACAAAACTAGTTCATTACTGTACTAAAAAATTCTTTGATTTACTCAAAACAAACAAACAAAAAAATAAAAAAAAATACATTTTCCTTCTTCTAATTTATATAAATTTGAATTTTGTATAGATGATGATTAGATGAAAATTTTAGCTATATATATTTTTATATAAGCGTATAGTTTCAATTATAGCTCACTCGAATCCATTGTTTTGTTACTGTGAATTAGCTCAATTTGTTGTCTTTAATTCCTTAATTCATGAAATAAAATTATGTTTTTATTATCATTTAAATAACGTGCACGTTTGGTATTTATTTTTTTGTATTTTTTACTAATTAGAAAACTACATACTTATCTAGACATCTTCATTGGAATTCTTCTCGTCTTCATGTATTCTTTAAAACAGATTACTTATCGATTAAAGATTTTAATTTTTTTTAGAAGATGTTTTATATGAACTTTTGTCAGTGATAAAAATCCCGAGTTTTCAGATGTACAGAAGACAATAATTGTTTTCTTTCAACAATCCAATATAATAGAGATTCAACAATTTTCTAACGTTGAGATTTATTTTCTAAAAATATCAGAATAGTTGATATAAATTGAGACTTAATAATACAGTATTTTAATATACATTATATCGTATCTGAAAATACAGAAAAACAAATTTTCGGGGAATTCCACTATTTCAACATCGCCATCTGAGACAGAAACTGAGTATTGCAAACTCGAAAAAATATAATTGACTTTCTACTGATACAAAGTTATAGAAATTTTATTGATATACAATCTGTATATTAAAAAACGCAATAAATAAGAAAACAATAAATAGAAAACGAGTTGCATCCTGTATGAGCATCCGGAAGTGGAGAACCAAGAGAAGGCAATTGCCCCAACTGGTTTTTTTTTTGTTTTTCTTTAATTCTTTAAGATTATTATTAATATTTTGAAGTTTTAATTACATTAATCACTTTAAGACTACAATCTTTTTAATACAAAAAAATGTTTTAAATAATTTTAATAATAAATTAATAAACAGAGGCCAACTGATCATTTCGAGTCGACCTCAAAGTCGACTTACTCAAAAAGTCGAAGTCGACCATTTTTATCAAAATGTCGCGCATGCTCAGTTTGAATTGCCGGCATTAAAGATTACCAGACGTTGCGTTTGCCACGCGGTTTCAATTTATTTGGCCATATTTCATCAGAATTTTAGAAACAATATTATATAAACCAGCTACAATTGACTGAAATTTAATATAATATTTCTGCAATGGCTTCTGAAGCTCCAGCTTGTGAAAAGGTGATGGAAGGCGAAGGTGAAGCAGCGCCTGTCAAAAGTGCAGTACAACTTAAAAAAGAGGCAAAGAAGAAAGATAAACTGGAAAAATTTCAGCAAAAGCAAGCAAAACTTGCTCAGAATAAAAAGGAATCGGATTCAAAACCAAAGGAAGAAGTATGTTACTTGGTGTTTTAAATATTTAACTATTATCGTAATATTGTTGTTCACTTCATTAGAAAAAGGTCAAAGAAGCTAAAGCTGTTAAACAATCTGCAACTTATGACTTTCCTACTGTTCCTGGAGAAAAGAAGAGTAAATATTATGAACTACCTGTATATAGAAACTGGACATGAGTGTTTTTTAATGCGAAATGTAATTTAAGATACTAGTTTGCCATTACCTGATGCTTACAGTCCAGGTTATACTGAAGCTTGCTGGTATGCTTGGTGGGAAAAAATGGGATTTTTCAAACCAGAATATGGTGTATGTCAAGTTCAAATGACCGTAATTACAGTACTTGGTTGTATGTCCTACTAGCTTAGTTTGTAATTTCTAGGGTAGAAATATTCTGGACCCAAATCCGAAAGGAAAATTTGTTATGGTTATTCCACCACCTAATGTGACAGGCAGTTTGCATTTAGGACACGCTTTAACCAATTCAATTGAAGACGTATTGACTCGATGGTAACTGTTTTTCGTTATGTTTTTTTACAAAATATTTGCAAAGTACAGTATAACACTTAATTATTAGGAATCGTTGTAAGGGTAAAACTACATTATGGAACCCTGGTTGTGATCATGCAGGCATTGCAACTCAGGTGGTTGTGGAAAAGAAATTGCGAAGGGAACAAGGACTATCACGTCACGATTTAGGACGTGAGAAATTTACAGAAGAAGTTTGGAAGTGGAAAAATGAGTAAGTGAATAAAAAAAATAAAGAGTGTATTTATTTCTACTACATTTTCAAAATATAGAAAAGGTGGTCGTATATACGAGCAACTTAAATTGCTGGGTTCATCGCTGGACTGGGATCGTGCTTGCTTCACCATGGATCCAGTATTAACATTGATATTATACATTTTGTAGTGTTTATTTTTAAATTATGTTTATACGATAGAAACTTTGTCGGGCTGTTACTGAAGCATTTGTTCGTCTTCATGATCAAGGTCTCATTTATCGAAGTCATCGATTAATTAACTGGTCGACCGCTCTAAAATCGGCTATTTCTGACATTGAGGTTAGTAAATATAGCTTTAAAATCAAATGTATAATATAAACGACGTCCGCATTTGGTAATGTTACAAAGGTGGAAAAGCGTGAATTGACAGGGCGAACATTGCTAACTGTACCTGGATATCAACAAAAAATCGAATTTGGAGTGCTGATTTCCTTTGCTTATCAAGTAGAAGACTCTTGTATGTCAAAATTTGTTTGTAGGTTGTTATAAGTTTGTGATTGTTAAATTTTTTTTGATTTAGCGGAAGAAATTGTGGTTGCCACTACACGTATAGAGACAATGCTTGGCGACACAGCAGTTGCAGTGCATCCTAAAGATGAACGTTATGTGCATTTGGTTGGTAAATTTGTTAAGCATCCTTTCTGTGAAAGACGACTACCAATCATTGCTGATGAATTTGTTGAAATGGGATTTGGTTCTGGTAAGTTGAGGTTCTGTTGGAATCTTAAACGTACTATTTTAACTTTTTTTAATGTTAATTTTAGGTGCAGTGAAAATTACCCCAGCTCATGATCATAACGATTATGAAGTTGGTTTAAGACACAATCTCCCTTTTATTAACATTTTAGACGACGATGGAAACATCATTGGAGACAATGAATTTGCTGTAACTGATATAAAATTCAATTTTTTTTAAAGATGTGTATTAAAACGTTTGTTTCAATAGGGCATGAAACGATTTCAAGCACGATATTCTGTGCTAAAGGCATTGAAAGATCGAAACTTGTATCGTGATACTAAGGACAATCCGATGGTTGTACCAGTTTGCACGTAAGTTTTTGTAATAAGTTTATTCGAAAAAATTAATTGCTATCAAATATTGCATTTTAGTCGATCAAAAGATGTAGTTGAACCAAGAATGAAAGCCCAGTGGTTTATGAATTGCAGTGAAATGGCAACTTCAGCCATTAAAGTATGCGATTTTAATGCTTTAATTTTAAAAGATTATTTTAAACCACATCCATTTTAGTGTGTGGAAAATGGTGAGCTGAAAATCATTCCAGAAGTTCACGTTAAAATTTGGAATCATTGGATGAGCAATATGCGGTATGATGTAGCTTGAACACTTAAAAACTAAGTAATAATTGATTTTTTGGTTACTGTTTTAGAGATTGGTGTATTTCACGTCAGTTGTGGTGGGGTCATCAAATTCCAGCATATTTTGTAACCGTTACCGATGGAAGCGTAAAAGGTGGCTCTGTAAGTTTATATTTGAACTTTAAGTTTTCAAATAACTTGGCGAGATTAGTTTCTTGATATTTTGTATAAAGACTGACGATAACGAATATTGGGTAAGTGGAAGGACCGAAGAAGAAGCATTAGAAAGGGCAGCTAAAAAATTCAACGTTGACGCATCCAAAATTCAATTAAAACGCGATGAAGACGTATTAGATACTTGGTTTTCGTCGGGACTGTTTCCATTTTCGATATTTGGATGGCCTGACGAGGTTAGTGAAAATGTCTTGATTAGTAACTGGTGATGAAATTAAACTGAATTGAATGAATGTTTTCAGACTGATGATTTGAAAGCATTCTATCCGTCAACACTTTTGGAAACTGGTCATGATATTTTATTCTTCTGGGTAGCAAGAATGGTATTTTTTGGGAAAACACTTTTAGGTAAACTGCCTTTTAAAGAAGTTTATCTACATTCCATTATTCGTGACGCTCATGGACGAAAAATGAGCAAATCTCTTGGAAATGTAATCGACCCAGTAGATGTGATCAATGGGGTTACATTAGAGGTATTTTGGCAAAGGAAAAACGCTTTTGTTTTTTTTTTTTTTATAAATATTTTTTCATTACAAAAGGCACTTCACGAACAACTAGAAAACAGCAATCTCGATTCCTCTGAAATTCAAAAAGCAAGAGATGGACAAAAAGCTGATTATCCTAATGGTATACCGGAATGCGGAACTGATGCCTTAAGATTTGCATTGTGTGCTTCAATAAGCCAAGGTTATTTTTACAGTCCTTAATTTTCGAATTTTATAATTTTAACAAAAGTTACGGTTTTCTTCGTTAGGTCGAGACATTAATTTGGATGTATTACGCGTTCAAGGTTATCGATTTTTCTGTAACAAACTATGGAATGCTACTAGATTTTCATTGAGCGCATTAGGTGAAAGTTTTATCCCTTCTGCAGAAGCCAAAGTAATTTGATGCTAAATCGATACTTTTGTTATGTTTGTTAACATTTATTATTATTAGACTAGAGGAAATGAGTCAAAAATTGACTTGTGGATATTGTCAAGATTAAGTAACGCTGTAGATGAGTGTAACAGAGGATTTGAAACTTACGATTTTGTATCGGCCACGAGTGCTTGTTACAGCTTTTGGCTGTATGATTTGTGTGACGTCTATTTAGTAAGTTAAATTGTTAATAATTCGGTTTCTATATAGTGATTATTCACGGTATTTCAAATTTAAAGGAATACTTAAAACCAGTGATTTATGGCGATGATGCTGAAGCTAAAGAGCAGGCACTTCAGACATTGTACACCTGTTTAGATGTGGCATTGCGATTAATAAGCCCTTTTATGCCATTTATAAGTGAGGAATTGTATCAGCGTCTTCCTCGAAGAAGTTTAAATTCTGAACCAAGTATATGCGTGACACCTTATCCAGAAGTCAAAGATATAAATGTATAGTTATAAAAATGTATTCTTTGTTATAAATTTATTAATTTTGATTTTATGGAATTAATTTGAATTGTAAGTGGAGAGATGTCAACCTGGAAAGTGATATCGAATTTGTTCAACGAATAATCCACGCCATAAGGTCCAGAAGATCAGAGTATAATCTTCCTAATAAAACTAAATTAATTTGTATGTTAGGAATATTGAATGTATTTTAATGACCTGTGATATTAATTTTGAAATGTTGTATTTAGCATACATCAAATGTGATGAAGATGTTTCTGGGACTTTATTAAAATACAAACTGCTGTTAGAGACGTTGTCGTACTGCAGTGAAGTTGTACTGTGCACTGACGTTAATCCTCCCGAAGGATGTGCGATTTTTCCTGTAACTGACAAATGCGATGTTCATCTTTTATTAAAAGTAAATTATTTTAAATTTAGGATTTTTTTCATTAACTTAATTGGAATGTTTCTTACTTTCTGTTTCAGGGAATCATTGATCCTGTTAAAGAAATAGCCAAATTAGAGCAGAAACGTGAACGATTAAGTGGTCAGTTCGATAAATTAAAATCGGCGATGCATGTTACTGACTATGAAACTAAAGTTCCAGAAGAAGTTCAGAAGTCCAATCAAGAAAAGGTTAGTTTGCTTAATATTTTTCCAGTTAAATCTAATCGTTTTGATTATTGTAGGCTACTCAGTTAGAAGGCGAGATGAGTAAAGTTATTGACGCTATCCAAAGTCTCAAGACATTTTAACAAAGTGTGAATTGGGTCTGATTTACAATGCTCTATGTTTAAAACAGCTTTACATGATTTTTATCAAGCATTTGCTAATCGATTAAAGTTTCTATTGGATTAAATGAATTCTTATTTACTTGGGATTTACATATTTTCAGCTATTTCTTTCACTGTATATACCGTATTCTGATTAGCAGAATATTACAATAGAAATTCATCAACGAAATGAAATTCTAAACATCCGCGCTTTAAATGATAAAACTAAAAATTACCTTTCTAATACCAAATGTGAATTGTAAGCTTTGTCAAAGAGCAATTATTACAAAAAGACATACAACTAATTAAAGAAGTTTATTAAAAAAGAATTCAGAAAACGGATATGGAAAAAATAGTAGCATGTCTATCAAAAACTGGATGGGCTTTCAAATTTTCATTGGTTTTAATTGAAGAACTTTAAAACATTACGAGTTCAAAACAACAATTATGATAAAATTATTATTTAAAATTGATTTCACATCCTGTTTTTTCGCTAAATATATATAATTGTATGAAGCTTTTAGATTTTATTCTGTACAATTTAATAAAAGTAATCCATAGCATTATAAATCTTTAAAAATGTTACCGGTAACATTAAATTTAATGATTAAAGTAATCGCTTATTGGAAGCCGATTTAATTACGACGGTAAGCCGACACAATTTTGTAGCCGGCTAAAAGCAGGCTTTAGTCGACTTGACAGTTTACAAGTCGACTTTTGAGTCGGGCATGATAGGTCGACTTCAAATAGACTTCTGAGTCGAGTCGCCCATCACGAAAGTGCCGTGAATGGCTTGTGGTTTGTGTGCGTGAAATTTTGTGAAAATTTACACGTTTATCTGTATGTTTTTCATGATAATTTTTTCCTAACAAAATGTCTGGAAAATTTCGAATGAACGATGGTGATTGGATATGTCCAGATCCTCAGTAAGTGCGATTTCATATTAAATATACAATTAAAAACAAGCAAAATATTTCAGTAAGCATAAGCCTAACGACTGCATTATGGCAAAGCATACAGCAAAAAAACTTAATTTTTCTGATAAATAAATCATTACATTCAATGACATATTTTATTTTTTGTTACAGGTGTGCCAATATCAATTTTGCTAGACGTACATCTTGTAATCGTTGCGGTAAAGGTAAAATAAAAATTTAAATTGAATGTGTAGTGTTACACTTCAAAGTAGTTTTTACTTGGTGAATATTGAACAGAAGGGTAAATGACTTTTAAAAATATCTGTCAACATTACAGATAACATCGATAACACGCGGATGTTAAATATAAATAAGGCGATATCACAGCTTGTCTCTTAAAGTGTAACACTACAATACCATTTTTAAACTGTGAAACAAGTTTTATTCATAACAAAAATATTATCAATTGAATTTAACAGAGAAAGCTGAAGGATTAAAAAAGACCAAGTTGGGAACCGAAATAGGCAAAGCCGCAGCAGAAAAAAGTGGAGGTTTATTTAGTGCTGATGATTGGCAATGTAACAAGTAAGCTGACAAACAATAATTTCAGCTGGTTAACCGTTTCATGTTTTTTATTAATTGTTTTGCCAGATGTGGCAATGTCAATTGGGCTCGCAGGCAGCAGTGTAACATGTGTAATGCACCAAAGTTTGGCGAGGTGGAAGAGCGCACAGGTATTAATCTGGTTTTTGAGACCATGAAAAACTGAATTGTTGAATGAATAACTGAATGTCAAATGTATAACTGGATTATTGTTTGAATTAAGGTTATGGTGGCGGCTATAATGAACGTGAAAATGTGGAATATATTGAAAGAGAAGATTCTGATGGAGAATATGACGAAGTAATTAATTTTAAAAAATCAAATATTTTGGGCTATATTATTATAATTGAATGCAGACACTGGAACTTGATTCTTCTATTTAAAAAGTGCTTATTTGAGATGCAAAATGGCCAAATTGCGGAAAAATATGGTAAATGTATCATATTACCAATCTTTTATTTAAAAATCGTAGATTTAGTTACACGTATATCAAACATTGAATCGGTTATCGGATTTGTCAAATTTGCTTTTAATATACGTGCTTTTATTTTCTGAGAAATGTTTATGTTCTTAAAACTATAATCAAGTTCCAAGTAATTTAAGGATTAGAGGCTTGTTTATTTGACAGTATGCACGAACTTTAAGAATTTGTATAATTGATTTAATATTTTGTAACAGTTTGGACGTAAGAAGAAGAAATATAGAAGAAAATCTGAAAGTGGTGGTTCATCCAGAAATTCTACTGAAACGCCTGAAATTGAAGTCAAACGGCCCGTAAGTTTTACAGTTAATGGTTTATGTTTTAATATCGGTAACCGTAAACGCTTTTTAGATTGTCAAGGTTGTTGAAGAGGAAAAACCAAGGAAAATCGAGCGTGAAGTGGAGGAAAATGAAGAAGACGACGACGATGATGATGATGACGAGGATCTTTCCAAATACGATTTGAGTGATTGGGGAGTTGATGTGAAACCGAAGATTCAAAACAAAGATAAAAGTTCATCGAACAGTCGTTCGGAGTCTCCAGAAAACTCCAGATCGTCGCATTCTCGACGCAAATCCAAGTCCCGGTCAAACTCTCCTGCCTCAGGAAATGATGGACGTGAACGACGGCAAGGCAAAAGATCGAGATCTCGGTCCAGGTAACTGGTAGTGGGGTAAATCACCAACTTTAAGGTCAATATCATTTCGCTTTTAAGTATTATTTTGTATTGGTCATATAAATACATTTACAATAATTGGCCGTCCATTTAGTTTTTAATTATTATTTTTTTAACGTGATGGTTTTTATAAAGTGTGGTAAATCAATTTAACAAAAAATACTAATTAACTTCTGGTTTATTTGCATTGTTTAGCTCAAATTCAGAAGATTTTTCGGATCACAAGAGAAGGCATCGAAGATCACACTCAAGGTCCAGATCTAATGAAAGGTTTGCCTTTGAAATATGACTTTAAATCTTGGAAGTTTAAAAACATTACAATATTACTATAAACTTTAGATCCAGCTCTCAATCAGGATCTCGTTCTCACAAGTAAATGTATAAAGTTCTCTTTAATACAAGTTCGTGCGTCCTATGATCCATTTCAACGTGTTTTTTTTTCGTACTGCTTTGAAAATTTTGTCATGCATTTGGTTGCTGCTAGTTCTCGAGCGAATCAGGTTTTCCATAGACTTTTTTGATTTCGTTGACTGTTATTATATTGCTACAAGCTTATTGAGCAGTAATAATTGATTTTTTATTTCATTAAAATTGATTTTTCTAAAAGGTAAGTTACAAAATACTGTATGTAGTAATATTTACGTTAAGACAAGATTTTCACTTGCAATGGTGTCAGAATAGTCTACACTGGGTTTAAATTTTTGTAATAGAATTTAAAATTTATTCAGTGGTTATTGTAGTTATGATTAAAGTAAACAAGTGCTTTCCAAAATAAGTATTTAATGGGTTGACATTGATGTTATTTCGACAAAAGACTATTTTTAGTTTTTTTTAGATTTTCAATTAACAAGAATAAAATTAATTTTTTTTTTTACTAAGCAACGGTCATCTAGTACAGAAAAGTTCTTGTAAAAGGTATTTTAAGTTATGATGTTTTCGTCTGAATTAATCAAATTTTGACGAACAATTTAAAGGTCAGTTTTCATTGAATTACCGGTACTGATTTTTGAATGTGGTCGTTGGAAGCGCCACTTCGCGGCCGGGTTTGAATCGCACGACTGAAAGTTTGTCAGGAAAATCGCATCGAGTAGCTGATAAAGCGCGCTCGTTCAATTCACATTCATTACCGGTATTAAATTTACATTTTGCGGTAAGTTGCGTTTGTATGTTGTCACATATTTATTATGGAACTTTTTGGTCAAATGACCAAATTGAATTATTAATGCAGTAGAATGAGTAAGCCAAAAAAACCGAAGAACTACCATTTCCACACAGAATGGGAGCACGAATTCTTCTTCACCTGCATTAACGGTAAAAGCATTTGCTTAATTTGTCATGGAAAAGTGTCATTGTGCAAAAGAGGGAATATTGAACGACACTTCAACGCTAAGCATATTAAAAGCATCAACGAACAATTTCCAATAAACAGCGATTCTCGCAAACGTAAAATTCAAGAGCTGAAAGATGTGTTGGAGAGCAAGCAGTCGGTATTTGCTAAGCAAAACTACTTCGGGAAGAATCAAGTGGCACTTGCGACAATGGCATCGTTTCAAATAAGTAGACACTTGGCCGTTCATAAAAAGCCTTTCGCAGACGGTGAGCTCATAAAACAGTCGTTTTTGGAAGCAGCTGACTTGTTGTTTGACACTTTTCAAAACAAACCAGACATTATAGACGCTATCGACTCCCTACAGTTGACACCTGAAGCGGTGACTCAACAAGTGGATATGATGGCTACCGATATATCCGAGCAGGTGAAATCTATGTTAGGAATTTGTACTTACTTTTCCCTGCAGCTGGATAAGCTGAATGAATCTCAGCTGTTGATTTTTGTGCGGGCTGTGACAGACAATTTTGAAGTTCGAGAAGAACTTCTAGCGGTTGTCAGTTTGGGACCCCAAACTGAAGGTTTAGACGTTTACTACGCAGTTAAAAAGTACTTAAACGAAAACGATATTCATTTGAATAAATTAATAAGCATAACTACGAATGGGGCTCCGGAATTTGTGGATAATGACACCGGTTTTATCGCTCTTTGTGAGAAAGACTCTGCTTTTCCGGATTTTATTAGGTACCATTGCATCATTCGTCAGGAGGATCTTTGGGAAAAATTTCCCAACATAATCTCTGTTATGAAGATGATGATTGAAATCGTGAATTCAATCAGGGGAAAAGCAACGCAGAGAAACTTGTTTAAAGAACTTACCGGCGAACTCAATGCTCAATATGGGGACTTGCTGTTGCATTCTGAAGTTAACTGGCTGAGTAAAGGACTGATTTTACAGCATTTTAGAAATTCTTTACCTGAGGTTATTGCATTTTTAAAGGAACAAGGCCAAGAATGTTTCGAGTTTAGTGACGCTTCTTGGCTTGTCGATTTAGGGTTTCTTACTGATATGACTACGAAGTTGAACGATTTGGACTCCAAACTACGATGCAAGGATAAGAATCTGTTGAACATGATAAGTGCGGTGAACGGTTTTACCGAAAAGCTCAAATTGTGGGCGTCAAACATTTCTTCTCATAACTTTAAACATTTTCCAAATTTATCTCAAGAAATTAGTAGGCATTCGTCGCTTTTATATGCCTATGAGAGTCACACAAAAATGTTGGAGGATTTCGTTGAGCAATTTGCTAGTCGGTTTGCGGATCTGAGACGAATTGAGTCAATCGCCGTGTTCATTATGTTTCCCTTCGCAAATAAAGATGTCGAAGCCACTGCCAAATTTATCAGTGAGCAGTTCAAGTTGGATAGGGCAGAATTAGAAATGGAGATGATTTCGTTGAAAAATGATATCGAAATGAGCTGTGAGTTTTCCAAAGATGGTTTAGCTTTTTGGAGGAATGCCGGTCAATATAGTTTGTTAAGAGACGTAGCGATGAAAATATTTAGCATGTTTGGGTCGACGTGCCTGTGTGAGACGGCAATTTCAAATATGAATTTTTTTACTAATAAATGTCGAAGTTGGCTGACGGATAACAACCTCGAAAACTGTCTAAGATTGTCGATCACAAGTTGTTCTCCAAATTTGGATAGACTTTCAGATGAAGCTCAGTTTCAGCCATCACCAAATAATATATCAAATAATGCATAATGCAGTAATTAAGTTAAGGCAGCTATTTAAACTTGAGTTTGGAATAGTCAGTTTAGGATAATTTGATTCATATTAGTACCGTTTTATGAAGTTAAATCAGATAGGTACAAAAACGACAGTTTTATGATTTTAAATGATCATAATTTTCTGAGATATTAAATTGTGATTTCAAAGAAAGAAGTTATGGTTTAAACTGAAGTCATGAATTACTTATTTTTATAAAGCAAAAGTATTGTATGGCAAAAGTAATCGTTGAACATTAAATTGATTTTTACAGTAAAACGTGATGGTCTATTCAACTAGTTCTTACAACCAAATTGATTTGATTTTGGTTTGAAAGTTTCGCCAATTTCGTTACTTTTACAAAACAATATTTAGATTTTTTGTGACTAAATTTGGCCAATTAATATATTGAATTATTATTAAGTTTGTCTCGTTTCTTTCTGAATTTTAAAGAATCGAGACTGCATGATGTATGTTTACATACGGATTTTTCTCGTTTCTTTATTATTATTAACTTTTTAAAGAAATAAGTCTAAATTTTCAATGTTTTCGATTATTATTGACTTTACCTACAGACGTCGAATAGACAAAGTGAAATAAACCTGGATAACCTGACAAATCAATGTGATTTAAGCGTTTGTAAAAAAATTCAAGTAACAATAATTTATACAATGAAATGAAAAGGTATATTTTATACAATATTTATTAATTAATGATTATACCGTGGGATTGAAATCCAATTTGTAATTTAACATGTAGAACGAAAAGTCAAATGAAATAAAAATGAAAAATGTTTTTACAGTCCAGGCATAATGTATGCTATATTATCTAAAACTTTTTGATGAACTTCTTTTGGACATCCATTCAACTGAGCTACTTCCTGCGTTAAACACAATAAAGGTCCAAGTGCACACAAAGTGGAATCCAAGAGCACTGAGAGGCTTCCTGAAACGGCAATCTGGCCCTGTGAAAACAACTTTTAATCATTATGACATAAGGAAATTTGAAAATAACATAAGATTAATACTTCATGTTCCGTTAATCTTTGTCCAATAGTTCCAAGGGACTCCCCTAACAACTTTAAATGAGCAGCTACGTCTAGAGGTGACGTACCAACAACTTTATTTGGGTCTCTGGGACTAAGCGGCTGCTCATCGATGGTCTTTGTGGGCGTTACGATCGGTCTCAAAGGCGTTGGTGGAGCCCGCACTCTCTCAACAACTGGTGGTTCAACCGTTGGCTTCTTACTTGTATTGATAAGGTTAGAACTATTCATGATAGCCAGTTTACCAGTTTTTAATTTAGCTTTGCTACGCCATTGCTAATTATTAAACAAAATGGAGAAATAGGTAAGCTTTATGAAACTAATACGAAAACTGAAATATAAACCATTTTTTCTTTTTCAGGATACGACTGCCACATTTCACCAAGACGTCTACTGATCTGCGCGAAATCTATATGAGGAAAAATGTAGGTGACGTTACTATAAATGTGAGATAAATAACAGTAAAAATTTACCAAACGTTGGATTTTCAGCAACAATAATTTTACGGTATTCACGAGACCATAACGTATAAGCCGAAATCGTTTTGGTTTTCTGTAAATGAATAAGATCTATGTTAAATGTGTTCATTAAAAAACAAATTTTGGAATCAAAACAGTTCACTTAGTTCTTCCAATTCATTTTCTGAAATAAAGTTACACCATTCCCACCTTCTCAGTTTTTTCTTTTGGTTTTGAGATTGGTTTTTTATTAAATTTCTTCTTAGCTGAATTTTTTTCTTTAAAATACAGTGACTGTGGTAACGAAGGTGTTACTTCAGCAACCGCCAGTTCTTCCTGTACCAGAGCGGATTCCTTCACAGCAATTGGTGACTCTTTAAAATAACAAAAGCAGAAAAAATATTTTCAATTTATAATCAGTAATTTCAAAAAGTACCACGAATCTTACCAGCTTTTGGTTTAGCTTTCTTAGCACTTTTTTTACTGCCAGCAAAACTCTCGTCACTATGTACATCCTTTTCTAAACTTTTTTTCTTCTTTTTCTTTTTAGATTTGGATTCTGGTGGACGAGGCTCTGCAATGACCAGCTTTGACTCGCCCATGTAGTCATCGTCGTCGTCACTTAAATCATCAGAGTCGTCGTTATTAGGTAGAATTCCACCTGAGGCCAAAATGTCCAGAGCAGAAACGTCATCTTCAGCTGACTGAGACTTCTTCTTTGATTTTCCTTTAGATTTGCTGCTTCTTCTCGTTTTGGAAGATTTTTTCTTTTTTGAATTCGAAGATTTTCCTGACTTCCCTTTAAATTCCCAGACATAAATCTTTTATAATACAAGTAAAACCTACTAAATTGACATAAAATTTTACCCAACTTAGCCGATTTCACACCAGATTTGGGTGAAAGAATAAATTTCATTTTCAGTCCACTTTCTTCGCTTACTGAAACACTGGCTTCGTCGGTGTATCCAACATCAACTTTCAGCTGATCAGGAGATTGGAATTGATCGCTGTTGGAACGATTGCTGTTCTCATCATTAGAAACCACTGGCTCACCTGTTATAAAGTGCAAGTCTTCTCCCATAAGATAGGCGCTTCCCGAAAGTGTATCAAACGTTGGTGAGAGTTGCTTGATTGCAATCACTCGATCCTCACTTTGGTTACCAACAGTACCATCATCTTCCTCATCATCCGATGAATCATCAGACTCATCTTCGTCTTCATCGTCATCTAACTGCGGTGGTGGTGGAGGTGGTGATGGCTGTTTCTTTCGTCTTTTACCGGGAACTGGAGTACTACTGACAGGTGCTTTACGTGATTTTGTAACTGGCGCCGTATGGGCATGTTTTGATTTTGAGGCTGCCGCATTGCCAACCGAGTTGGGAGTTTGTCTGGATTTGGGATTCAGATAACTAGTTCTTTTGTCACGAGGTACTTGTGGTATGTATGAAATATGAATGGTTCCAGACGCTGGAGCTGACGGTGCATTGGCAGATGATTTACGGCGACTATTGGCCGACTCTTCTTCTCCGTATTCTTCCATTTCCATTAATTTTGCCGACTTTTTTCTTACACGACCGGAGCGCGAAACGCCGATGACTGATGCCCCTAACGATGCCATACTAATAAAATTGTTTGTTAATAACGAAAACCTACCTATACAGTTATATATCACAACAACGATAGATTTGCCGCCATTTTACACGACAAATACAGCATCGAAATTGTTTTTTTTTTTCTGCTGGTTTGTTAAAGCCTTTTTCTGCTCGATAGGTGACGCGCTTTTGTAACTACGTAAGGATTAGAGATGGGCGAGTCGACTCTAATTCGACTCTGGAGTCGACTCGCTCTACTCGACTCCAGAGTCGACTCTAAAATGTGGAGTCGACTCTCTTAATGACGTCACATAACATAAGTCACATGACTTATAAATGACGCTTTTGACGTCACAGAAGGAGTCGACTCTATGTACAGAGTCGACTCTAAAATTAGTCGACTCGACTCCGGCACAGTCGACTCCTTTTTGTTTAGTCGACTCCAGAGTCGACTCTCAAAAAAGGCCGACTCGCCCATCTCTAGTAAGGATTTCTATAGTGCGCTATGGTGGCGCCCCCAAATGAGTATTAAAATATTCCTGCCTAACGTAAACTCAAGTTTTCTTAATCGTGATAAAGTATCCTTATTCCTGCAATAAAATTTAAATTAAGAAGATGCTTCGTGTAAAAACTCAGTAAAAATCAATACATGCATGGTCCACAAGATTAAATGTTAACTAAAATTCGATACCAACGAACTACTTTAATTAAATTTTTGAACAAATAATTTTTTTAAAGATTTGATAAATCATTCATAATACACAAAACCACAGTAACCATAGCAACCAAAAACGTTGCAAAGAATCGTTGCACAAATTATACTGTACCAGGTAATTTGTTTGTTATAACTGATTTTATGAAAGTCTTTTTCCCTTTGATTTTTAAAATACTTTCAGGTTTGTTTAATTGCCCCCAATTTTAGCTCGTTATAAATTACTATGCCTTGGTCTAATCAAGGATTAAGTTCAGAGGAAGAGCACGGATCATCGAGGCCCAAATCACCAGCAAAAACATCAACTCAACGTTCAAAAGAATGCAGGGAAAGACAACGACAGCACCGAGAAATATATGAACCTTACACACTCAAACCACCGGCAAAAACGTCAACTCAACGGTCAAAAGAATGCAGAGAAAGACGGCGACAACATCAAGACATACACGGACTCTTAGTATCGAGACCACCGGCGAAAACATCAACTCAACGCTCACAAGAGTTCCGGAAAAGACAGCGAGAATATGAAGAAGACGAACAGGAACCTTTCATAACAATATCGAAATCACCAAGTGAAATATTCGCGCAACCGTCAAACCAGTGCATGGAAAGACAGAACATTCAAGATCTGTCAACACATCATATTTCGGAGTCACCAACTCCTCATTATACTAATGAAAGGACTGAGAAAAGTCTGGAATGGAAAAATGAATCACGTAAACCCAAATTTGCATAATTATGTTACAATAGATTACATTATTTTCTTTATCAATTTCAAGCCCATTTAATATCGAGTAAACCGATTCCAGTTCTAGAAGAACATGAAGAAGTCAACCACCATAACATTATAGATTCCACATTTGTGATTGGATCACAACAAACTAACAAATCGGATTGTGGACAAATGTATGTGTATGAGCTTTTATTTATTTTTATATTATAAAAAGTTGTGGAAAATTTACACTACAATATTTGAAACAAAAAAAAAAATGCAAAATTAAAAGCAAAACATTGCGTAACGTATTACATGCCGCTTCGTTACGCTTGCCAATGTTGTCAGTCGAAATAATTCTAAATCAGTAATAATATTTACCTTTTGTATCTGTTTAATAACTATATTTTATAGTCAATAATATATTTGATTATTTATTGTAAATTGATAAGTTAATTATAATAAAATTTTATAAGCAATTTATTACGATACTTACTAGTACCCGGTAATAGTTTATGACAGATTCGTTGAACAACATTGGAAACTCTATTAGAAGGATACGTTATGGAAGGTTTACGTTACGTTAGAGTGTTAGCTACCGTAATAGCGGTTTTTTGGCTGTGCATAGAAATAAATACAGTACGGTAGTTTTTTTTTATATTTTCATGTGTAAAGTTTAAGTTCAAACGGATTTTTAACGCGTATTTAACAAAGGTGGGCAATTTCTTTTACGATTTTAGTCAATTAACATAAATTTAAGGCTTTACATTGATCATTTAATCTGAGGTATGTGACATAATATTTGTATTTCTGGAACTAACACTGATGTTAAACGCCTTAGAGCCTGAGTTCACTATGTACAGTACTTTTAACTAATCTTAAACCAAATTGCTGAATATACATTTAGTAATTAGCTAATAATGATCACACTTTTACATTTCATGACTTGTGTTTATTTGTTTATATTTTCCTTAACAGAAATACAATGAATAGTGAAGGTCTTCGAAAAGTGGATTGCCCTGCTTTGCCAAAAGGTTGGAAACGGGAAGAAAATGTTAGACGAAGCGGATTATCAGCAGGAAAAATTGACGTTTACTACTACAGGTATACAATCTAATTTTTTTATTTATTGAACTTGTATTTATTTTTTTGTGCATTAAACTCAGTCCTAGTGGCAAAAAATTTCGAAGTAAACCCCAACTAGCCAGATATTTGGGCGACACAGTTGATTTAGCTTCTTTTGACTACAAAACTGGAAAAGTAAATTCAATTTTACTGCGTAAAAGAAAAAGTCATCGTGGAGCTTTGTACGATTACAGGTACTCTAAGTGATGCATTTTGTATTTCTATAAATTACTAATCTGATCATTTTTATTAGAAATGACCAAGCTTTGGTTCCACCAATTCGACAAACAGCATCAATTTTTAAACAACCAGTAACCGTTGTTAAAACTCAAGAAAGTAGAGTCAAAACTGATCTTAAACATGGACCTCAAGACAAACCAAAACAGGTATTTTTTTTGGGAACAAAATCATTGCCGTTTTTGGTTTATCTGTTTGGTTATTTGTAGTTGTTTTGGGAGAAGCGATTACAAGGTTTATATGCTTGTGGAATGGATGAGCAAGAATTATTGGAGCTAGACTTGCCTAAGAATCTAAAAGGTTTTATATTAATTTTTTTTGGTGTTATTGTGATTTTAATTTTTTTTAAATAGCCATAGGACCGAATGTGACGCACAGCACTATTCTACAGAGCATCGCCACCGCTTTGCATGTCAGTAGTCAACCTATTACTGGTCAAACTGGAAGCCGACCAGAATTAGAGAAGAATCCAGGTGTGTTTATTAACCCTGAACAGCCATTGGTTCAATCGATGGTTGTGTCAGATGATGATATTAGACGACAGGAAGAAAAGGTGCAGCTAGCACGGAAGAAATTGGAGGAAGCTTTAAGAGGAATGGTTTAAAATTCAGTAAGGCTACCGATTTTATTTCTATATTATACAATCATTATTCACTGTTAATATTATTATGCATTGAACACATATTTTTGCATTATTGACGTTGTATTTACCCCCTGACATTTCACTAACTGAAATTATAAAATTGGGTAAAAATAAATTATTAATTTAAAGTTTTGTTTTCGTCATAGTTTAGCCTCATAACATTTCAATTTTTACGAATTTTTTAACTTTTCTTTCTTGAGTCAATTATGTGAAATTCGAATAAAAAGTCCCAGTTTGTAATTAAACACTTTTTGAGATTATGCTTGCGATTTTTTCGCTTAGAGATCTCAAGTATGAACGTGCGTGAAACGTTGGAAGTTGCTTTGAAGTTTATTAGGCAATTTTGAAATGACTAATCTATTTTTAACAATAGCCACTTCACAGAGCGTTTGCAGTGATGGCAATAATTGAATTATGTGAGCCACTGGTCTATAATCCCTTTGCTTACGACAATCATATTCAAATAAAAACAGCTTGTCATCGATAAAGCAAATCTCTGATATTCCAATTCCAACAACATTGGGTATTTTGTATGTAAATGTACTCCACTGTTCTGTTAATGTATTAAACACATCCATCATCAGACAGTTCGTAGCAAGATATTCAGTTCTAATAATAAACAATTGATTCTCATTAAAACATCCATGGACAGTATAGTCATCAATTGAATATTTAGTTAAACTGTTAGAAACTTTTATCAGTTGAAGATCCAATGTATTTAACTTGTACAAATTAAATCCCGAATTTATCCTTTGAAATGAGTTAAAAAGATAAATGTCATTGGCACACTTTAAAACTTTTACTATGTTATTATGATTATTAGTTTTCCACGTTTTATTGATCAGTATCCACTTCCCAGAAGTCAAATTTAAAATATTTAAATTAAGATCTTTCCCATTGTCGCTAAATAAGTGCAATTGGTCGTTTATGATGCAGCTGGCAACTGGAGTTGAATACATATAACAATCCAAAATGGTTTCGTGTAATTCTTTATTTTTAGTGTTTATCCAATGTAACTTGCTTGATTCAGTAACGGTTTTGACAATAATGACAATAAAGTTATTATAAACATCGATCGGTTGGTAATAACGGTCGTAAAAGTAAGGAATTCCATCTTTAACAGGCACGAATTCACTGCACTCAAGAGTCACTGGATTAAGTTCAATAATTCTGTAAATGTAATTGGAATCACGGCAAAATATATACACTTTTTCACCAGCAATTATTGCTTTGTAATAAAAAGTTACGTCAAACGACAATTTAGGTTTTTTAAGTGCTAAATACATTGCGCTTCGAACTCAAAGGAAATAATGACAATACTAATATTTCTTTGTGCATTTATCGTGTTTCTGTTTTATGTTTATCTTGGAAAAGGAGTTTATCAATTCCAGGTAAAATGATTATATTCTGTTTGCTTTATCTGATATGAAAGCAATGAAACTAACATTAGATTTTAGGCGCTATAGGGCGTATTTGCAAATACTGTACTGTATTTTATAATGATAACTATTTAAAAAATATGTTTGTTTTTTTTTTTAAAAAAGTTAAATCAAAAAAAAAATTTGTTTTTAAATAATTTCTAAACACTGGTATTAGAAATGACTTACCAGATACCAAATAATGGAATACAAGATAATAGTCTTGTAATCCATTATTTGAACTAAGAATCATGCTCTTAGTTTTGGAATTTTCTTTTAGGAATAAGTAAAAAGTCAAAATTAAATAGCTAATTACAAGAATTGTATTAGATGGTAAAAAGCTCAGCTGGGAATGGTAGTGTGCTCCTATAATACAGCATTGGAAGTTGACACCAATATAATTACTGTATCTAGTTGAAGATTTTACAGTATTTGTACCGTACCAGCAAAAGTGGGGCTATTGGAGAGGCATTTAATTTGCATTATAGTAACACCTAAGGTTACGCGAATTAACAACTGTACAATAATTACTGCCATTACTGATGTGGCGTCGGAAATACACTATTTTTTAAAATTAATATAAAACGTTGTTCGATTGTTATTTTGCGCTAATAGTACAGTATTGAGTTGGAATGTACTGTATAATGGTATTGTTTTAAAATTCAAGATGGGCCAAAGAGTAGAAGATACTTTGGGAAGCAATTTTTTAATAAATGATTTGATATTGAAAAATAAAAATTATGAAATGACATTTTCTGATTTATAATTAGTCGGTGGAAACATAACATTTGCTATTGAGAAAGGGTGTCCAAATAGAATCTCGTGAAAAAAAATCTCGTCGATGTATCGATTATCGTATTGTATCACTAAGAAAATATCGCAAAGACATTTTCATAATTATTTTGGTTTAATTATGTTTTAAGTTAAATTATGTCAGGTTAAGTTAGTCATTTTTCTAGATTAGATTAGTTAAAAGTAGGTAAAGTTGTTTTACCTGTTAAAAGTTTTAAAGTTTTTCTGGTCGTTACAGACGTATCGCGATATTTTCTTAACGATACAATGCGATAATCAATACATCGACAATATTTTTTTTGACGAGATTCTATCCGTGAACCTTGAGGAAGTCCCTTATCATACTGTAGTACTGGTACGGTAATATTAAAGACGATATATAAAAATCAAAATAAAAAAAGCAACATCGATCTATCGATAATATAAGAATCGGTAAAGTTGACTTTAAACTGGCATGGCTTGATAACATCAAATACTATAGAAGTAAATACGCACAACTTGAGGTGAAATTTGGAAATTTTCCAAATAGCGCCATCTAGTTCGCGGAGGAGAATAACAAGAGAATCGCCTATCTCCTCCAGCTTATTTAGACATTTTTTATTTGATATAACTTGAATTAAAATGTCTTTTAAATGATATAATAATTATAGTAAAAGTTGTAGAGTGTTTGCTTTGTTTGAATAAAAAAAAATTATAAATCATGTCAAAAGGAAAAGTTTTTTTCGAATGTCCAAAGAAATTGAACAGTAAACCAATGCCTGTTTCAAATACATGTTAATAAATATTTAGAAAATAGTCAGTGAATAGATTAAAATAAATTATTTTTTAATTTAAAAAGTTGTAAAAATGCAAAAATCCATTCTAATAACCAAAGTTGGTTTTTAAAATCAAAAACACATTTAAAATTAAAATAAAATCACTTTTAAAATTAAAAATAATCGCTTTTAAAATACAAAAATCGTTGTTAAAATAAGAAAAAATTCTTTTAAATTAAACATTAAAAGAATTAATTTAAAAGAATAAGAATTAATAATAAGATATTAATATAAGAATAAGAATTAATTTAAAAGAATTTGTTCTTATTTTAACAACGATTTTTGTTTTTTTAAAAGCGTTTTTTTTAAATTTTAAAAGCGATTTTTTTCAAAATGAAATTTTTTAAATTTTTATTAATTTAAATTTTTTAAAATGAAATTTTCATTTTAAAAAATGTGGAAAAAAATTAATCAGTCGGTTAATCAGTCGGCAAATTGAATTTAAAAAATATAATGTAAATTCAAGACTCTTTTTTCTAAATAATGTTGCAAAAGAATGTTCTAACATTATTAATAAGATATTTAAAAACAATATTGAGTTTTATCTTAAAGAAAGTTCTTGCAACATTAAAAAAAAGATTAGCCAGCCAGTGTAACATTTATGAACTGTTATCTAAATTTAATGTTTGTAAAACGTGCTGTGATTTATTTGTAAACAAATACTTAAATGTATTAATAAAATGTTATGTTAACAAATTTAATGAAGACAGTCGAAGCAAGTTGCCTCAACTGCACACTACAAATACAAAAATGAAAAAAATGTCTCACAATTAAAATATTGTTGTTTATGTGTTTATTTTGTTACTGTAAATTTAGAAATAAACCTTTACCAGTTTAAGTTAAAAAAATACAATTTAAGTATAAATAATATTAAATTATTTGCATATTAAATGTACTACTAATACATAGGATACCCATTAAAAGCAACCGTCGCTCTCCACGGCTCACCAGACGGCGCTGAAGCGAGATTTCCATAAAGTCTATGGGAAAAGAGAGAAGTTGTACGTATTTACTTCTATAGTATTTGATAACATTGTTTATATTTAGAAGTCATAACTGTGCAAATCATATTGTATTAATTAAATAATTAAAAACTTCGTCAGGTTGGTGTAACCAGAAATGAGTATAACAACGTTAAGTTCTACCGATATGAAAAAGAAAATGACCAGAAGGTACTGCTCTGCACTCAACTGTAGAAGAAAAAACTTTGAATTTCCAGAATTAAGTTTCTTCCGATTTCCTAAAGATAAGGACAGGTATTGTCAGATTAAATATAGAGATAAAACAACGATTAAGTAGTTAATTTTATTATGTAGATGCAAGCAATGGGTTGTTAACTGTCGCCGTAACGATTTACTTCAAAAAGATGCACAGTATTTGTTTCGTAACGTTCGTCTGTGTTCTTCACATTTCGAGGATGAAATGTTTGCGAATAATGAAAAGAATCGACTTCGTAGTAATGCTATACCAACTATATTTAATGAACCATATGATACTGGTACGTCTCAAGAAATTAATAGCAAGAAACCAGAAGAACGAACTCCTATGCCAAGTGATGCACTTGATGTTTGCCATTCCGCTACCGGTAATGTTTTCAAAATAATACTGTTATTACCGATTGTAATATTTGATACCGCAATCTAGTGACTGAAAAATGTTATTAAATTGAGTTTTTATTTTATATTTAGGGACGTCTGACGCTTACCAACTATCTGATGCATCACGTGGAACCTCAAATGTAGAGAACCAAAAGTTATCTTTGAAGTTAATATACAATAAACGTTTAAGAAATTTTAGACGTAGCAAACGTTTATCAGACAAAATCCATCAACGAAGTTACTGTGCTAAAATTAGACGTTTACAAACTCAACTTAAGATTCTTGAACAGGAGTTCCAAAATTCGAAAGAAAGATTAACTGAGAAAAAACCCACTAAAAAAACTTTAGCTCAAGAACTTAAGTCCGAATTGACAGAAGGCGAAAGTTTTTTTGTGCAATCATTTATAAGGGAATCAGGAGAAGAATATAGTGACAAGGAAAAGTGCTTTTTTATATTATTTTATTTACATGGACCAGAAGGCTATAAGTATTTACGGCAGAGACAAATTAATATTCCTAGTCCTGTCTTGATAAATTCATGGATGGAATCGGTCAATTTGCACTCACATAATGACAGACATGTGATCATCACATAATAGGGTAACGTTATAAATTTGGACATGTTTTTTTTGACAGTAAAGAAACGAGACAAAGTTTTATCAGTCCTAATGACTGTTTGTCCCATTTGCTTCATGCTATCGGAGAAAAGTGTTCTAACCTAGAAAATCATTCTCTATTTATTTAATAACATTTATGCTTTAAAAATAAACTTATTATTTTGTAGAGCTTTTTGTCAGCTACTGTTAATAGCCATTAAATCCATTGATTTGTAACTTGGCTAAGACGAGTACTTGTGGTGAAGCTTCTCGACAATGAATTCCGTTTGGGTTTATTTGTGTATGTGCAAATTTAAGAATCTAAAACACGAGTGTATCTTATTATTATTTTTTAAAATTTATTGTAAACCAATGAGGTTTGAAATTATTGGAACGTCTATCTTGGATGTATGAAATTTTCTATTTTGCTATAACCCAGGCAGTCAACCGATGCATTCGTTAATTAAAGTGCGATATAATATGCTTTATAAACCAATTATATTTTGTTACGACGAATTCTTTTAAGTAATGTCTGAGCAGTTGGCTCTGTACTGAACTTGATGTATTAACATTACATATTATTGCACAATATTAACTGAAAGATATCATTTTCTTTTGCCAAATGCAACTACTAGTAGCAATTTACAGTATCTTTAGCTGCTAATATTATAATTATGAAAACAGTATAGGATGTGAATGATTATTTCAATTTCTTAACGTTGACAACTTGACATCAACACGGTTTGACAATTACAGTAAAAGATACTGTACTTTGCAATATGTCCCAAGATTTGATACAAAATTGAGATTTTTATATCATAATGTGTAATGTAACGGTAACCGTTTTTAACTATTATGATTACATAATTTTTAGATTTCAAATTCTTGATTTTAATATCAAGATTGAAAATGTATCTCCAATTAATTTACCGTAATTATTGGGTGCAAGCAAAAACAAATCGAAATCTATTGACATTCTTAACACATAGCAAAGAGTTCTTTGACATACTGTATTAAATCAAGTTCCAGAGACTTTGCTTACACCACTTTTTAGCCTGTGGCAATTACTTTTAAATGTATGTATTTGTGCATTCAAAGTTTTTCCAGTACAAACTTTCCAGATGGGAATTGAAATTCTCTGTAAATAAGTTACCATAAAGAAACAAGTTAATTACTGTAAGTAATAAATTAAAGGTCATTAACTAAATTATTTTACTACTCTTTTCACTACTTCTTAGAGTCTGTATTTATTAACATAAAAACCGACGATTTTGAAATATACCTGTTATTAAAGCATTACCGGTATAACAGCTACAATTAGTTAATTACACACAAAACTTTATACAAAGATCCAAGCCTTGATAATTACTATGAATGATACCGTCATTTCAAAGTTCACTTTACCCGGTATTTCTTCTTTAGAAAGTTGGATAGTCGTACATCAGTTTGTTTTCTTAGTATTTTTTTTTATTTATTTAATAATGAATAATTTTCGTTTAAGTGTATTGGATTACGTGTTAATTTTAAGTTCGTTAATTGTATCAGCTACCGTTGGTCTCTACATTGGATATATCAAAAAGAAAAACAATTCAGCCAGTGAATATTTTATGGCCAGCAATGATCTTAGTATTTTCAAAATTGCTTGTTCTACATTTTCAACGATAATTTCGTCAGGATTAATGGTTGGAGTTACAGCCGAAATTTATTATTATGGAATTCAACCGATCATTGGATTTATGTTTTATCCATTTCTTCAATATATTAACATGACTTTCTTTTTTCCTGTATTTTATAAAATTGGAAGTCCGGATATGTTTACGGTAAATTAAAATGACAAATTTACAGTAACTGATTCTATTTTGTTTGTTTTTTTAGTATTATGAATTGCGCTTTTTCCGATATATTCGCTGTTTTATATCATTTTTATGTGCAGTTGAACTAGTAAGTACACATAATTTGAATAATTATTATTGATTATTAACCGTCGTTTAATTTTTATTAAATCAGATACTACAAATCAGCATTGTCGTTTATGGTGCTGCAATTACAATGAGCAATGGTAATATCTAATGATCATATGAAGTTGCTAACATTAACTTATTAAAAACGTCTATGTAGTTTCTGGAATTAATTATTGGCTATTAACAGTCATAATAACCACATTTTGTGCAATGTATTCCTCTTTGGTAAATTCTATTTAAAATTTTTTTTAAAAATATTTAATTATTGTTTTAATATTTTAATGTAATTTCTAGGGTGGTGTCCGTGGTGTTTCAATAGCTGATACATTGCAAGGATTTGTCATTGTTGTTTCTATATTCACCGTTATTATTTTAGGAATTGTTAACGCTGGTGGACTTGATGTTGTTTGGAAACGGAACTATGACAGCGGAAGAACCAGTTTTATGTATGGCTCTCAATGTTATTTACATTTATAAAAATTATTTTATTAACATTATTTAATTTTTGATTAGATTTGATTTTGATTTTACAATTCGTAATACATTTTGGTCGGCCACTTTTGCCAGGCTAATGGATGGTTTGGCTTTAGTATCTACCAATCAAATGGGTGCTATGAGAATAATGGCTTCAAAATCCCCTAAACATGGTCGCAGGTTAAAATTATTTTAAAATATCTAGTGATTTTCTCAAATTGAACGTTGCTTTTTACAAATTAAATAAGTTAACTGAACGGACGATTTTTTTCCATGAAGAAAGCTGGCCAATAAAGAAACGTGACTAAATTATATCAAATACGAGGATCACTTCCAATGGCGATTTGCCTCGTTTATTTTCATTTCTATGGGAAAAATGATTCAATTAATAAAATCGCTAGATACAAATCATAAGCAAACTTTAATGAAAATGAACAAAATAATTGAATTTTTTAATTTCTATAGGGCTGCTATTTTTGGATCAATTGCTGCCGCCGTTACCAATGTCTTGTGCTGCTTTTTAGGATTAATTATCTATGCAACATTTTATTTATGCGATCCAGTTTCCAGTGGCATTGCTAAACAACCAAATCAAGTAATCGATTTGAAACCCATTAAAGATTTAAATTCTAATGATCTTGTGCTTAAACTTGGCAGCTTTTGTCTGTATTTATTGAAAAGGAATTATCAGTCCATACTGGTCTAGCCGGGTTATTCTTTGCTGGATTTATATGCGCAGCAGTCAGGTTCATAAAACTAATTTGTAAAAATCAATTAAAATTGATAAACTAATTCGAATTTGTTTTTTCCAAGTACGGTGTCGTCTGTATTCAATGGCGCATCTGCCCTCATAATGGAAACTTTTGTTAAGCCTCTCAATATTGTTCAAACTGAAAGCGGATATCTTGCACTTTCTAAAGCTTCAGGTGACCAATTTACTTAAATCGACATTTAATTTAGCCTAATAAAACTGTTTTGCAAATTTCAGTGGTTGTACAAGGAATTTTAGCTGTGATTGCAGTTACGATCATAGAGAAATTTCCAAATTTGTACCAGGTAATTTCTGTATTGAGCACTGCTGATAAATAGTCAATAATATAATGTCAATTACAAGGCATATTCAGTTCTTGGAGCAGTACGAATTGGGCCTCAATTTGCACTTTTACTAATTGGGATGCTTCTGCCACAAGCAAATAAAAAAGTTTGTTGCATTATCAATACCATTTTTTACTCAAATATTAATGATTTTATCAACGTTTTCCATAGTGTGCAGTTGGTGCATTTGGCATGGGAGTTGTATTTATGCTGTGGTTAGCCATTGGCTCAATGCTTTTCCCACCAAATAATGTGGCATTTCCAGTATCAATTGATGGATGTTACGAGTCCAATTTTACTTTAGAAAACAATATTACAGACATTTTAAATGCTACTGTTTCCAAATCAGATGTCTTAATGTCATTTAAAAGTTTAATTGCAACTCAAATTATTGAAGATCATTACAAGTAATTATCAACACATTTTGCTATCTAGATATAACCTAATTTTTATGCATAATTTTATAACAATTAATTTATAGATCAATTTTGGAAATGTTGTTTCCTTTGTCGAAAGTTTCATTCATTTGCTTTACAGGCGCCACCATCATATTTACGCTGCTTGTTTTTATTTTGCTGTCTGTCATATTTGGTATGTTTGTTTGTATACATTGCTGTAGGCATACCGGGTGATTTTCTAAATTGTTTGTTACAATGCTACGAAGAAAAGAAACTACTGTACATGTAATCAGTTTTAATAACTATTACTTTAATTGTTTCAATTTAGTAAATCACTTGGTGTATGTTTATATTTGAATTTATAGTAATACTTTTATGTAAAGGTGCTGAGAAAACTGATGCTGTCAAATTAGATTTGATTCCTGAAGCATTTCAGCGTCTGCATAAAAAGTTTACTGTGAAATGGCGTACATTTCTACTTTGCAACGTTTATAAAGAAGAAGACACTGCTAAAGAAAATGAAAACAATGCTGTTGAATTGGTTAGTCTAATGGCAACCAATTCTTCTTACCAAAACACATCATAAAATTTATTGATGATGGCAATATCTTTGAACTAATAATCATCATGCTATTTTTATTTAATTTACTTACCGTGCAAGGTGATTTCAGGGGCCGAATAGTTAACACTTTAAGGCAGTTTTAATCCGAATATTTTAAAAGCAAATTTTATCTGATTAAAATTTTACAAATAAAAATAAACAATTTTAACCTAATTAAATTTAATTAAATGTTCTATTGTTTTCTTGCGAATATAACGGCCAAGTTGTTGTTGACAATTGAAATTGAACAACTGAAGAAATCATTGGCAATAGCTGCGGTTTACTTATTACTGGCAGCCAAAAATAAATATTAATTAATAATAATGATTACTAGATAAAGAATTGGCAAAGGAAAATTTCATATTGGAGTCGTTCAGAAGTTAAATGGACTAAGTCACATAAAAATGATTGCGAGATATTTAGAGGTAAAGTTATACTGCTGTATTTTCCGATCCAAATTAAATGTTTGTGTAGAAATTGTTTGTACATTATTGTTACACTTCAATTTAACTTTTGTGGAGATTCTTGTGATTATATCTTCACTGGTAATTAATTGATGAGCATGCAAACTGGAAAATGTGGGCTTAATTCATCTTGCCACGGAAAGAAATTGTACTTTTACGTAAAGTCAAATTGAATGAAGTCCACTTTCTATTATAAAATTATGAATATTTGTTAAAATTATCAATAATAACAATGCTTGATGTAATGACTTTTTAAAGCATTAATACAGTATAAATGAGTAATTCCAGATTAATATACTTTCTGTCTGAATTTTTCTTTCTTATGTAATGGCTTTGCCATGCTATAGCGAATGGAGATGGACTTAATTCACTTTGACACGGAAACATTTCTTGCCGTAATTCTTTTACAAGCAAACACGTATAAGCACTATTTAAAAGTAAAAAATTAAAGTTTTAAAAAAACGCTTTATACGAAATATATGCAAAAGTGATGAACGCATATGAATACATGTCTACTTAACATGTGACTTAATCCACTTTGCTCCTGAATGGTTTATTTGTACTTTATTAAAACGTGTAGTTTTCAATTACTTCTGAAATTGCAAAATGGGAAATGTTAGCAATGCCAAAATTTACTTAATTGACATAATGTACTGCATACGCATTTTCATCTAAAATTGTTGAATGCCATACTGTATATGTTATTTAATTTCTAATATTTGGTCATTGTCATACAAAATATACGTGATTTTAAGCATTTAAAAACAAGTGTAATTTTTAAACTGTTTTTTGTTGAATGAAATGGTTTCTCAAACATGGTTGACCACTGCTAAGTAATAAGCTGTTAAATTTAAATTTTCAAACTTCTATTGAGAATAATTTGCTGTAATTAAATAGCCAGTTATTAATGGTACATTAAATGTAATCCAAGTATCGATTTAAACAACTTTTCATAATCAAAATATACTGTATTATACCAATTTGTAACTTCTATTAAATTATTTGGCATTTTGAGTTGATTTTTATCCAAGTAATTTGTAAACTAGAAAGCTAAAACCTGGCACGAAACACTATTACAGCAACATGTATTTGCAGTAAATAAACCGAATGCCAAATCAACTACAATATTATACCGTTCAATTCCAATTTAATACATTATAACAAGTTTCATATTAAAAACTCAGACTTTGCTTTTGCCTTTTATCAATACAACATGGCTTTTCGTTTGAGTGCATTTGATTACGTGTTGATTGTATGTCCATTGATTGTTTCAGCTGCCGTTGGTCTGTACCTTGGTTTTATCAAGAAGAGAAATAATTCAGCGAATGAATATTTTATGGCAAGCAATGAACTTAGTGTATTCAAAGTTGCATGTTCAATGTTTTCAACAATAATATCATCCGGAATAATGGTTGGACTGTCTGCAGAAACTTATTATTATGGAATACAACCTGCTTTTGGATTCATTTTATTTCCGGTTCTTCATTACATTAACATGACATACTTTTACCCTGTTTTTTGTAAAATTGGAAGTCCAGATATGTTTACAGTAAATTTTATATAATTTATCACCAATCTCAATTTTATATTAGTGATGATTTAATGATTTAAAATGGCTAATTTTTAGTATTATGAGCTTCGATATTTTCGGTCTGTTCGATATGTTATATCATTCTTATCTGTTGTTGAACTAGTGAGATACTTGTTAATTTAATTCTAATTTTAATCTATGACTAATTTCTGTTTTTTACTGTAGACATTTATGTTTAGCATTGTATCATTTGGTGCAGCAATTACAATGAGCAAAGGTAGTTAATATAAAGTTTATAATTAACTATAATTTATATATATAAATACTTTTTTAGTTTCTGGAATTGGCCATTGGTGGTTAGTTCTTATAATAACAGCATTTTGCACAATATACTCCTCACTGGTGAGTCCTTAATTTGATAAAAATAGAAAAAAATCAATAAATTTTATTAAATTATGTAGAGTTTAATTGTGGTTTTAATTTGGAAGCGTGGTTAAAATAGTTAAATAATGGTATTAAACTCTTACAATAATAATGAACTATAATGCTGACTGGCGATGTAGTTTGCGACGATTACAGACGGTGATTTTACAGCAGCTACATGTTGTTAACGGTCAGACAAGAGTAGTACGAGAGAACTAATTAAATCAAGTTAGTTACGACAATTAATAACCTCTGATTGATGATGCAATCAATCAGGTGGTCTATGGCAATTAATACTAAACAATACTAGTTAGTTATGTAATGTTATGCAATGCGCACAATACAGTATTCTAACAAATTAATGCAACAATTTCAATATTTTAGGGAGGTGTCCGTGGTGTGTCAATAGCCGACACTATACAAGGTTTTGTTATCGTCGGGTCAGTTTTTGTTGTTTTAATTTTAGGAATTAAAAATGCTGGTGGGTTTATCGCTGTTTGGAATAGAAATTCTGAAAGTGGAAGACTCATCATTAAGTATTGATTGTAATGGACGTTAGCAATGTATAAATTTTAATTGTATTTTGTTTTACAAAGCTTTGATTTTGATTTAACTATTCGGACTACTTTCTGGACTTCAAGTGTTGGCAAAGTCATCGATAGTTTTGGAATGGTATGCATAAACCAAATGATACTCATGAGAATAATGGCTTCAAGATCTCTTAAAGACAGTCGAAAGTAAGAATTTGCCAATTAGGTTATCGCTAATTATAATTAAGTTTAGTATTTTCGCTTAAAATTAATATTTTGTTAATTATTTCATAGAGCAGCGATCTGGGGCTCCATTGTTGGTTCTTTGGCTAACTTCTTGTTTTGTTTTTTGGGTTTAATTATTTATGCAACATTTTACTTGTGTGATCCAGTATCCTCTGGCCTTGCTGAACAACCAAACCAAGTACAGTAATAAATAAAAATAAACATTAAAAACTAAGTCTGACTAGAAAAATTCATTTTTTTTGCAGCTTTTATCCGTTTTTATTGAAGAAGAATTGTCAGTGTACACTGGTTTAGCCGGACTTTTCTTTGCTGGATTTATTTGTGCGGCTGTTAGGTATGAAAAGTAGCAATTGATAAATCAATTACAGTATTATAGTTTGCAAGTATTTTAGTACATTATCATCTATATTTAATGGAACATCCGCACTCATAATGGAGACTTTCATAAAGCCTCTCAATATTGTTCAAAATGAAAAGAGATACATTTTACTTTCTAAACTTTCAGGTAGGACACAATTTATATGCAATCATTACAAAACAAAGCTAATGACAAACGTTAACCAAAAATTTCAGTTCTAGTTCAAGGAGTTATAGCTGTTTTTGGAATTTTACTAATAGAAAGATTCACCAATTTATTTCAGGTAAATGATTATTATTGAATAAATTACTGAAATATTTGATTGGACTTTTATTGTAGGCTTTTTCTGTACTTTATGCAGTAAGAATGGGACCACAGTTGTTTCTTTTATTAATCGGAATGTTTCTACCTAAAGCAAACAAAAAGGCAGTTTTAACATTATAATAATGATAATTTTGCTTTCAAATGACTTTTTTTTTAATTTTAAACAGTGTGCAGTTGGGGCATTTGGCATGGGAGTCGTTTTTATGTTATGGTTAGCTATTGGCTCTGTACTTTTCCCACCAATGAATAAAACGCTTCCAATATCTATTGAAGGCTGCGATTTTGCTTTGCCAGATGTTAATGCAACTAATAATACATTGATGGTTTTTATGGTTAACCCTTCCAATAGCTCATTTAATTCATCAACGTCAATGGCAAATCAACTGTTAAAAACGAACAATTACGACAGGCAAACGTAATTATATTACCAATTTTTTTAACTTGATATACTGGGCATTACTTACATAAAGCTAATAATTATTATCTGATATTGAAAAGATCATTCTTGAATGACATGATGGCAATGTTTCCTCTGTCTCAAATATCTTTCAACTGGTTCTCTGCTACTTCACTCACTTTTAGTTTCATTGTTTTCGTTGTATTCTCCATTATATTTGGTACGTATAACAAATTGTTTTGTAGTGTAACCAATGAATTAACCGTCAATTTGCGAAAATATTTTCTATTTATAATGATGCTATTTTCTGATTCTGATTTTGTTTTCGTTTTGTTTTTGTTTACAAGTTCATAAAAATTGAAATTTTATTGTTAAATTAAAAGTTTTCAAGTTACATACAGAAACTCTACTGTAATTGTTATGATTTAAATAATTATACTGTAACTTACTGTATTTGATGACGTTTTTCTTTTATTTAAAGGTGCTGAGAAATCGGATGAGGTGAATTTAGAATTAATTCCTGAGCAGTTTCAACGTTTTCATAAAAAATTGAGTTTGAAATGGCAAAAATTGCTACTTTGCAATGTTTATAAAAATGAAAACAATGCTGCAGAAGTAAATCTACTAATAAACGGCAATAATACCGGTATTAATCACATTACCGAATAGATGTCAATTGGCGTTTCAATGTTTTCAGTTGACACTATAACAAATGCTTGTTCCGGGTATTATGATTGTTAGATAATCAAAGATCATGTTGTATAATTGCATTTATTTAATAGAAATGTCGTAATAATTATGTTTAATTTGTAAGGTCGTTTGAATGATTGTTGGAAGTCGATTGTATGGTTTTACAGAGTCACAAAGGTGATCTCTGATTAACCTGTGAATTTGAAATGACAGTCGCACCATATAAATAGGGCGACGACTGCTTGTTAATTTGTCAGATTGAATTTAGACTGTCAGATTGAATTTAGACTGTCAGATT
>JAAFCF010005931.1:2604267-2673602 GCA_013389785.1 Helicorthomorpha holstii | reverse complement strand
ACTGTCAGATTGAATTTAGACTGTCAGATTGAATTTAGACTGTCAGAATGCCTGCCTGATGTTTTGTTGATTTGTTATGGTATTAAATTTGTTAATACTAATTAAAAACGAATTTATTTTCATTTACTGGGTTTCACAATTTCAATGATAAAAGTAATAATATTGTAAAACTAAAAATTAATATCTAAAGAAATTAAAATTTTATTTGAACAATTACAGTTACAGTGGTGCCTCACACAACGAACGCCTCGTACAGCGAACGCTGCACACAACGAACTTTTTTTTCGTTCATTTCATGACTCATACAACGAACTTCGCTTCACACAACAAACTTCCTTTTCTTGGCAATCGTCAGGGCCAACGCGACTTTTTGCGCGGCCGGGTTCAAAAATTGAAAAAAAAAATTTTTTTGTACCTGAAATTCTTCAAAATAAAATTTTTCCTAAAAGAAAAAAAATTTTTTCCTAAGGTAATTTCTGTTGAAATAAAACAGAAAATAATTAGAAGGAGTGAATGTGGAGTAAAAAAGTGTGACCTCATCAAAGAGCCTCAGCAAGACCACCATTTTCACTATTTTGACAAATAAGGATGCAATCAAATCAGCCTCTACTTAGTCTGTCTTAAAATTAAAAAAAAGTATGTTTTTAGATGTATTTAAATAAAAATAATAACAAAAAAAATTTTTTTTTCTTATGTTATCTTAGCATATTTTATGCTACAGAACGAATTATTTTTTTTAACATGTATTGTTATGGGAAAACGCGTTTCACCTAACGAACTTTTCGCATAACAAACTTTCTCCTGGAACGAATTAAGTTCGTTGTGTGAGGCACCACTGTATTATTAAAATACAGAAGTGGTTCACAACCTTATAAAACCGGAGCACTTTTGTGAATAAAAAAAGTTTGGCAAAGCACTTTTTTTTTGTTGACAGGTTGTTATAGATTAACATTTGACAAAATGAATTGACACTCAAATACTAATAATTTTATTAACGTTTACCATAGTGTACAATTGGTGCATTTGGCTTGGGAGTTGTGTTTATGCTGTGGTTAGCCATTTGCTCAATGCTTTTCTCACCAAATAATGTGGCATTTACAATATCACTTGATGGCTTTTACCAATCCAATTTTATTTTAAAAAAACAATATTATAGACATTTTGAATGCTACTGTTCCCACAGCAGATGTCTTTAAAATTATTTAAAAGTTTAATTGTACCTAAATTTAATAAAGATTACTACAAGTACCAATACTGTAATTATCAGCGCTTTTTGCTATCTAGATATAACTTATTTATTATAAAATTGTGCATAAATATTAACTTATAGATCATTTTTGGAAATGTTTTTTTTCCATTGTCGAAAATTTCATTCATTTGTTTCACAACTTATAGTAATACTGTATTGGGATGTTTTTACGTAAAGGTGCCGAGAAAACTGATAATGTCAAATTAGATTTGATTTCTGAAGCATTTTAGCGTCTAGCATAAAAAGGTTACTGTGAATTATAAAGAAGTAGCCAATGCCAAAGAAAATGAAAACAATGATATCGAATTGAATAGGCTAATAGCAACTAATTCGTTCTGCTAAAGCACATTATAAAATGTATTGCTAATGAAAATATTTTTGGACTAATAATGATAATGATGTTATTATTAATTCACTTATTTGCGGTGCAAAGCAATGTCAAGGGTCGACCAGTTACACTTTAAGGCAGTTTTAATTTCAACATTAACAAATCTATAAGTTTTACCTTAAAAAAGCAAATTTTATCTGACGAAAATTTAATAAAAAAGTATTAACAATTTCAATTTAGTTAAATTTGGTTAACTGTTCCATTATTTTCTGGCGACTATCAGACCAAGTTGCTGTTAACAATTGATATTGAACAACTGAAGAAATCATTGGCAATAGCTACTTGCACTTCTGAAACTTAATAACTAATCCTAATTTGTACTTATTTCTATTTTTTTTACAACGTATATAAAAGTAATTTTTTATTGTAAAAGTTTGCGAGTTTAGTAAATGTACTGTAGTTGTTATGATTCAAATAATAATACTGTAACTCATTTGATGACTTTCTTCTGTTATTTAAAGGTGCTGAAAAATCGGATGAGGTGAATTTAGAATTAATTCCTGAGCAGTTTCAACGGTTTCATAAAAAACTGAGTTTGAAATGGCAAAAATTGCTACTTTGCAATGTTTATAAAAATGAAAACAATACTGCAGAAATAAATCTTCTAATAAACGGCAATAATACTAATCACATTTCCGAATAGATGTTAATTGGCGTTTCAATATTTTCTATTGACACTATAACAAATGCTTGTTCTTGTAATTATGATAACAGTAACAATATTGTAAAACTAAAAATTAATATCTAAATACATTTTAAATTTATTTGAACAATTGCAGTTGTTATTAAAATATGTTACAGCAGTGGTTTCCAACCTTATGAAATCGTAGCGTTTTTGTGAATAAAAAACTTTTGGCAGAGCACCTTTAATTAATTTGTAATAGGTTTTGTTTGACAGTTTGTTATAAATAAAAAATTGGAATAATTTTAATACAAGATTCCCTTTTTATACTATGGTCATGATTGTACTTACAATAAGCTTAATTTCGGCTTTATATTAAAAGTGAACTAACTTTTGAGTTGTTAGCTTTGAAAAATGAAAGCTACTGTATAATTAACAGCAGCAACGGTAATTATCCCTGTCAAATTAAATTGTTCTATTAACATTTGACAAAGTAAATTGATAACCGATGATTAACACTCAAATATTAATCATTTTATTAACGTTTACCATAATGTGCAGTTGGTGCATTTGGCATGGGAGTGGTGTTTATGCTGTGGTTTGCCATTGGCTCAATGCTTTTCCTGCCAAATAATGTGCCATTTCCAGTATTAATTGATGGCTGATCAACACTTTCTGCTATTTAGATATAACCTAATGTTTTTGCATAATTTTATAATAAGTTATATAAAACATCTTTGGAAATTATTTTTTTGTCGAAAGTTTTATTTATTTGTTTTGCAGGGGCCATCAACATATTTTATGCTGCTTGTTTTAATTTTTTGTCTGCAATATTTGGTACGTTTTTATGCTTTGGAATAGGAATACAGGATAATTTTCTAAATTGTACAATATTTTGTTACAATGTTACGAAGAGAAGAGACGTCTAATTGTTTTCTTATTAAATAATCACTCGGTGTATGTTTACATTTGAATTTATAGTAATATTGTGATGTTTTTGCGTAAAGGTGTTGAGAAAACTGATGCTGTACAATTAGATTTGATTCCTGAAGCATTTCAGTTTCTAGCATAAAAAGTTTACTGTGAGGTATAAAAAACAGACAAGGCTAAATTAAATGAATACAATGCTCTTGAATTGATTAGTATAATGGCAGCCACTTCTTCTTACCAAAGCACATCATAAAATTTATTGCTGATGACAATATGTTTAAACTAGTCATTATCATGCTTTTATTAATTATTTTACTAACGTTTATAAAGAAGAAGACAATGCTCTTGAATTGATTAGGCTAACGGCAACCAATTCTTCTTACCAAAGCACATCATAAAATTTATTGATGATGGCAATTTGTTTGAACTAATATTCATCATGCTATTATTAATTCATTTACTTACGGTGCAAAGCAATGTCAAAAACCGACCAGTTACACTTTAAGGCAGTTTTAATCCGAATATTGACAAATCAAAAAGTTTTACCTTAAAAAAACAAATATTATCTGATGAAAGTTTAATAAAAAACAATTAACAATTTTAACCTAATTAAATTTGATTAACTGCTCCATTGTTTTCTGACAATTATCAAGCCAAGTTGGTGTTGACAATTGAAATTGAACAACTGAAGAAATCATTGGCAATATCTACTGTTTACTTATTACTAGTAGCCAATGATAAATGTTAAATATTAATAATGATTACTATGCAGATAACATTTTGGCAAGGGAAACAAATTATTCAGTTGTTAAATGTCTTGTTATTTAGTGTGAAAAGTATCTAACGTCTGTCACTTATTATATTTGTTAGTTAGATATCACAATCCTTTTAACTCCATGAAAAGTTGAATCTGGTCATAGAGCCTATGAAGCGCAATGTAATTCTAATGCAGATAAGAAATGCATGGCACATTATAAACTTTGTGGTCAGATGCAACATGGCTTGTCATGAGCTCATAAATAATAATTGCGATCATTTCTGCAATTTTTTTAATGGATTTTTTATATTTGTACTTTATTAAAAGTTGTAGTTTTTAATTACTTCTGAAATTGCAAATGTTGCAAAATGTTGGCAATGTCAAAGTGTTTTCAATCTACATACATATTTTCATTTAATACATTCCAATGTAATATGTGTGTTATTTGATTACTAATATTTTTGATAATACAGAATATACGTGATTTATGCATTTTAAAAAAGGATAACTTTTAAACTGTTTTTTTTTTAATGAACGAGTACTCTTTTTACTAAACTCTTAATTAGTATAATTTGTTGTAATGAAACTGCCAATTAATAACGTTACAATAAATGTTACATTATAACTTTAACACCAGTACTGATTTAAATAAGTTTCACTATCAAAACAAATTATATCATCTTGGTAACTTGTATTAAGTTATTTGGCATTTGAGCTATCCAAGTAATTTTTAAATAGGAAACTAACACCTGGCATGCAATACAAGTGATGCATGCCAGTAAATTTGATTAATATACCGAATGCCAAATAAACTTCCGGGATCTAAAATATACTACCGCTCAATTCCAATTTAATACATTACAACAAGTCTCATCTTATAAATTCACACTTTGCTTTCCTCCTTCATTAACGCAACATGGCTTTTCGTTTGAGTGCATTTGATTACGTGTTGATTGTATGCCCCCTGATTGTTTCAGCTGCCGTTGGTCTGTATCTTGGCTTTATCAAGAAGAGAAATAATTCAGCGAATGAATATTTTATGGCCAGCAATGAACTTAGCATATTCAAAGTTGCATGTTCAATGTTTTCGACAATACTATCATCCGGATTAATGGTTGGACTGACCGCTGAGACTTATTATTATGGAATACAGCCTGCTTTTGGTTACATTTATTTTCCGGTTCTTCATTACATTAACATGACGTACTTTTATCCTGTTTTTTGTAAAATTGGAAGTCCAGATATGTTTACAGTAAATTCAATAATTTATGGGCAATCTGAATAATCAATTAATGATTTAAAATTATTATTGTGTTTTTTTTAGTATTATGAGCTTCGATATTTTCGATCTGTTCGATACTTTGTATCATTTTTATCTGTTGTTGAACTAGTAAGATACTTGTTAATTTAATTTTAATTAATGACTTATTTATATTGTATTTTTTACTGTAGACATTTATGTTTAGCATCGTTTCATATGGGGCAGCAATTACAATGAGCAATGGTAATTAAGATGCAGTTTATAATTGATTATCATTTATTATTGATATATACCGTAAACATTTTTAGTTTCTGGAATTGGCCATTGGTGGTTAGTTATTATAATAACGGCATTTTGCACCATATACTCGTCACTGGTGAGTTTTTAATTTGATAAAGTAGAAAAAAATTATGAAATTTCATTAATTTAATGCAACAATTCCAATATTTTAGGGAGGTGTCCGTGGTGTGTCAATAGCCGATACTTTACAAGGCTTTGTTATCGTTGGGTCAGCTATTGCTGTTTTAATTATAGGAATTAGAAATGCCGGTGGCTTCAACGCTGTTTGGAAAAGAAATTATGAAAGTGGAAGACTCAGCATTAAGTATTGATACTAATGGACATTAGCAATGCATAAATTCTAATTGTATTTTGTTTTACAAAGCTTTGATTTTGATTTAACTATTCGGACCACTTTCTGGACTTCAAGCATTGCAAAAGTAATTGATAGTTTTGGAATGGTATGCTTAAATCAAGTGATACTCATGAGAATGATGGCTTCAAGATCTCTTAAAGACAGTCGAAAGTAAGAATTTGCTCATTAGGGCATTGCTAACGGCAATGCCGATTAATAAAAATGATCAATTAAAATAAATAATTTGTTAACTTTTTAATAGAGCTGCGATCTGGGGCGCCACTGCTGGTTCTATTGCTAACTTCTTGTTCTGCATTTTGGGTTTAATTATTTATGCAACATTTTTCTTGTGTGATCCAGTTTCCTCTGGTCTTGCTGAACAACCAAACCAAGTAACAAATAAAATTAAATTTTAACAGATAAGTTTGATTGGAATTATTTTGTTCTGACAATTGAAAATTGTTAGCTTTTATCCGTTTTTATTGAAGAAGAATTGTCAGTTTACACTGGTCTAGCCGGACTCTTCTTTGCTGGATTTATTTGTGCGGCTGTTAGGTATGAAAAGTGGCCATTAATAAATTAATGATTATAATTTGCAATGTATTTTAGTACATTATCATCAATATTTAATGGAACATCCGCACTCATAATGGAGACTTTCATAAAGCCTCTCAATATTGTTCAAAATGAAAAGAGATACATTTTACTTTCTAAACTTTCAGGTAATACACAATTTATGTACATTAATTACGGAGCAATGCTAATGACAAACGTTAATTGCAAATTTTAGTTGTGTTTCAAGGAGTTATAGCTGTTTTTGGGATTTTACTAATAGAAAGATTCACCAATTTGTTTCAAGTAAATGATTACCGGTATTATTAAATAAATTACTGAAATATTTAAATTAATTTTTAATATAGGCTTATTCAGTACTTTATGCTGTCAGAATGGGACCACAGTTGTTTCTTTTATTAATTGGAATGTTATTACCTAAAGCAAACAAAAAGGCAGTTTTAAAATCATATTAATGATAATTTTGCTTTCAAATGACGTTTTCTTATTTTAAACAGTGTGCAGTTGGGGCATTTGGCATGGGAGTCGTTTTTATGTTATGGTTGGCGATTGGCTCTGTACTTTTCCCACCAAACAATAAAACGCTTCCAGTATCTATTGAAGGCTGCGATTTTCCATTGCCAGATATTAATGCAACTAATAATACATTAACAGTTTTTATGGCTAACCTTTCCAATAGCTCCTTTAATTTATCAACGTCAATGACAAATCAACTGTTAGAAAAGAACAATTACGACAACCAAACGTAATTATATTTCTAATTTTTTAAACTTGTGATTTATTGGGCAGTACTTACTTTATATTATTAATTACTATCTGATATTGAAAAGATCATTCACGATGGCAATGTTTCCCTTGTCTCAAATATCGTTCAACTGGTTCTCTGCTACTTCACTCACTTTTAGTTTCATTGTTTTCGTTGTACTTTCCATTATATTTGGTACGTATAACAAATCGTTTTGTAGTGTAATTAAAAAACTAACCAATAATGAGTTTGCAAAAATATTTCGAAAATTTAAGTAACATACAGTATATCTCAATGGTAAACATTCATCTTTAAACTGTTTTATTTTTCATTAGCGTTATAAGTTTTATAAAGTATAGCTTGTTTTTTATTTCAAAAATTTGATAACACAGCCCTAGTTCTAGTTCCCATACTTGCAGTTCTGAAACTCAGTATTTAATCTTGATTTGGACAAGTTTACAAACATTAAAATTATATTGGAAAAATAAAAGTTGGCGAGTTACGTAACTGTAGTGTAGTTGTTGTGATTCAAATAATAATAGTGTAACTTATTTGATGTCTTTTTTCTTTTATTGAAAGGTGCTGAAAAATCGGATGAGGTGAATTTAGAATTAATTCCTGAGCAGTTTCAACGTCTTCATAAAAAATTGAGTTTGAAATGGCAAAAATTGCTACTTTGCAATGTTTATAAAAATGAAAACAATACTGCAGAAGTCAACCTACTAATAAACGGCAATAATATTAATCACATTACCTAATATATGTTAATTGGCGTTAAATATTTTCTATTGGCACAATGGTTGTTCTTATTTTCATGGAATAATGTAACAGTAATACTGTAATATTGTAATATTGTAAAACTAAAAATTAATAACTAAAAACATTTTAAGTTTATTTGAACAATTAGAGATCTTAAAATATTAAAATATGTGACAGTAGTGTTCTTTTGTGAATAAAAAAAGTTTGACTGTGCACCTTCAATGAATTTGTAATATGATTTTTTTTTTTTTTTTTTGACAGTTCGTTATAAATATAAAATCGGAATAATTTTAATACAAAATTTTTTTTATACTATTTTTAAAGCTCATATTTGTATTTACAATAAGTTTAATTCCGGCTGTTAGTTTTTTAGTTTTATAGTTTATTAGTTTATAGTTATTTAATTTTCCGTGAACCAATTACTTTATACATGAATAAACTAAAAGCCGGAATTGAGCTTTGTTTTTCACTATTAAGTTTATGGTAAAAAACAAAACCCAAACGACCGTTTCCCTGAAATTCCATTGGTACTTTTCTTAATTATTTCTTGTTAATGCAACAGGCAAAATATTAAATACACTGTAATTTATGAAACTTTATCTGTGAGTCCCATTTTGAGTTCGCGATCCCTAGCTTGAGAAACACTTTAGTGGTACAGTACAATTGAACTTCGATCAGCTGGAAGTCTTGATATCGCAGTTGCTGTAATGACTGGTGAGTTACAAAAGTTTGTGTGTGGATCCTGAAAAATGAATTCAAAACTTTTTTTTAGATAATCACAACGCATTACAAGCCGAATTTTAGTGGAACGATTTTAAAAATTGCTGAGTAAGGGTGACAGTCTGCTGTTACATGTTTATACTGTATTGAAATGTAGAACAGTAATAATGTTTACGACTCTGACCTTGATTATTATCATCAAGGACATCTTAAAATAATGTTTACTGTAAATGTGCACCGTCTAATAATTAAACAGAGTAAGATTTTGTGTTTTATTGTACAGTAAATGTTGAGAGCTATCATGCGTGCTGTAAGAGTGAAGTCGTTTGGTGGTCCTGAAGTGCTCAAAGTTGAGACCATTCCCATTCCTAAAGCTCAGGATAACCAGGTAAAACTTTCTAAGAATAATTAAAGTGTGTGTGTAATTTAATTTTTAATTCTGTAGGTGCTGGTCAAAATCTCAGCGACAGGAATCAACCCTGTTGAAACTTACATTCGCTCAGGCACTCATGCTGTCAAGCCAAATTTACCCTACACTCCTGGGGCTGATGGTGCTGGAGTTGTAGAGGCGGTTGGAAATGGAGTTACCCACTTGAAAGTACTGTAACATGATTATACAGTAGTAATTCTATATCAATTTTTTAAACGTGTAAATTCAATATCACAAGCCATTTTAACTAATTTTTGAATAGGTAGGTCAACGTGTTTATTTAACCGGTGTACAGAGTAGTGGTTCTTCAGGAACTTATGCTGAATATGCGGTTGCTCCTGCCAGCAAGGTATTTCCGCTGTCTGATAAGTTGTCATTTGAACAAGGAGCTGCTATTGGTGTGCCTTATTACACTGCATACCGTGCATTGTTTCTCAAGCAAGTCTGAAACACTATAGAACATAAACTTTTGATTTAATCATTACCTGGTTTAATTTAAAATTAATTGTTAGTGGACATACTAAAGCTGGGGAGACTGTTTTAATTCATGGTGCCAGTGGAGGAGTTGGAATTGCTGCTGTTCAGTTGGCTTCGGCATACGGTAACGCATTAAATTTTATTTTAAATGTAATGATACATTCAGTATTAAATTCAATGTCGATCTTTTAACGTTGTAATTTGGAGGTTCAACTGTATTTGCCACTGTTGGAACCAAAGAAGGTGCTAACTTGGTAAAAGCAGCTGGGGCTCATCATGTATTTAATCACAGGGAAAGTGATTACGTCGATAAGCTTGTGGTATGAGATTCTTGATGATTTTAGGACTTTGCTCTTGCATCTTAATACAGTAGATGTTTTTATTAAGTTTAGAAAGCTTCTGAAGGTCGAGGATTTAATGTGATAATTGAGATGCTAGCAAATGTAAACTTAGTTACAGATTTAACTCATCTCGCATCTGTTAAAGGAAGAGTAGTTGTAAGTTGTGTTAATTTTAGGTTTTAGTTTACGAAAAGTTGAAATTAATATTTTTTATAAGGTGGTTGGAAGCCGAGGTCCAGTTCCAGACTTTTTACCAAGACTTCTGATGGGAAAAGAAATATCGCTGATTGGATGTGGCCTACTTGGGTCGACAGAAGTAGACTTTTTAGTTGTATCACTAATGTGAAATATTTTAATTTAAAAATATAACTTTTAGTGCGAATGGAAGCTAATGAGCGCGGCTATTGATGGTGGAATTGAAGCTGGATTTGTTAAACCTGTGATCGATAAACAATATTCGATTGATGACGTTGCCAAAGCTCACACTGACATTATTAATTCGACAGGCGCTAAAGGAAAGTTGATTATTAAATTTTAAGGTGCATCAGAATTCGTTAAAATGGAACTGATAGTTAAAATGAAAAATACAATTACAAATTTGGTGTTATTCAAAATATATATTCGTGAATAAAATTAATTGCTCCTTAAGTTACTTAACTTTTTTTGAGGAGCCTCTGTGGAATAGTCGACAACTAATGTGCTATGTGGCGTAGGCGGACTTGCTCTAAAAAATTATGGTTGCTACAAGACTAAAAAAGCTCACTAACCAGAGCCATAACCAATATTATGCAATAGCAAGTGGGTTCGCCAGCATAGTTGATGTCTATACACAAAGTTTGTATGGTGTCCTCAACACCAGTTAAAAATACGTTTTTATAATTTTAAATGAAATATTATTGCGAAATATTAATGGTCTTATCTGATGTAGTCGTGGTAGTGATACCTTGAGAACTAAAGAGGGCTGGGGAATTACCTTAGTAGGGTCCCAGAAGCCAATCACATTTTTATTTCAGATGACCATCATTTCTGATATGAAATTTTTTATTTTTTTTGGTTTTTTTATGTATACGTTTAAAATTGCCTCACATTGGAATCAAGTAGAAACCTTTAGTTGTCTTCAGTTTGTAAAAAAAATATTGTAATAACGGTGGAGCCAAATTTAATACTGTAGCAGTATCTATGGTGGGTCTAGTAAAACGTACAGTATTTTACAAGATGAGTTCTGCATTTTTAATAACCAAAACCATCATAATTATTTTTATTTACAAAATGCATTGGTTGATCCATTCTGCAGCCTATAATAAAATTTCTATTTAAGAAAATACTTGTGGCAATCATAGTATAATCAACGTTTTTTTTTAAGATAAATATTGATTCTGATCAACGTCTTATACAATGATTCCACTCAAATAACCGTTTTTGTTTTTTTTTAATTTTCTTTTAAATTTACCGGTATTTTATATCCTCTTACAGATCGATTAATTTAAGACGATTAATCTTTCAATAAGTCGATATAGTTAATCGATACATTGCGTCTAATAAACATCGATAGTAAATATGAAGTACCGTAATGTAATAAGTCCACGTCGATTTGTTTTCACAAGTAGAATCTTAGAGGTGCGGTTATTCATCTAAGCAAAACGTTGACCTGTAAATGTCTAGATACTTTACTTATTATACTAAAGATCATAAATATGGTTAGTCAAAATCAATTTTTATAAAAATTTGCATAATTCTTGTTACACAAGTGAGAAACAATGTGGCTTCTAAGAGGTCAAGATACCGAGCAGGTACGATATACCGAATGCAATGTATTGCAGTTATTAACTTATTCTGAGTTAATTAAGTTAGTATTCCAACATATGTTAACATTAAATCTTTGTATAGAACGATGGTGAGAGGCATTCGGCTGAGGGGCAAACAATTGCAGAGTTGAAGGATCAATTTGAGCAGCAACAACAGCTGATTCATCAACTGAAAGAAATGTTGCGTGAAAATGAACAAAATGTGAAGAAAAAAGAGCAAGAATTAGAGGTTTTTATAACAGTTATAATTTGATATTTATGCATCAAATTAGCTGATATATTACCATAATTGTTTAAACGTAGGAAAGTGCATCAAAGCTGTCTAAACTTCGTTTGCAACATAAAGCTAAGGTCGCTGATTTATCTAATCAGTTAAAGGAGTACAAGCAAAATAAGAATGGAAATGAAAATCCGCAGGTAGTTTTGTCTTGATGATTAAGTTTAAAGGTCATTTATTTATCATTTGACCATATAGGCTGCTAATTCCGAAGGAAGTGGTGATTTGAATACTAGTGGACAAAATCGTGGAAAAATTATACTACTTAAGAAACAGCTGGACGAAAATAGGTATTAAATTTATGCTTTATATTGGCTCTTAATCACTATTTTTTAACTGAATGCATTTTAGCACTGTCAGGTAGTTAATTAAGTAATTGTAGTGTAAAACTTTTTTAATTGTAATTTTTAAAAATGTATTTCGAAATTTTTTGCTTTTTTATCTTATTTAATGATTTTCGTGAATATTTCAACTCATTTTTGTTTATTTCTTGACATTTTATATTATACAGTATTGCATTTTGTTTGGCAAACGTTAGTTATTTTTATTTGTATATTCTTTGCAAGTTTGGAAGTTTTATGAAATTTATGATATTAGCTATTTTTATAACATGAATTGCGATGTATGAACTGTAGTTTATTATTGGCATACTGTATACATCACTTATAATTAAAAAATACCGGTATTTAACATTTGGTGTTAACAAAACATCATTAACATTATTGAATAATTATTACTATTAAAAATAATGTTGTTTTCTGAATGAAAGGACCAACCTTAGTGTTCTTGATATTTAGTTCATGTCCTATTTCTATAATAAAACTGTCATACATCGCATATCATTTATTTTAGCTTTCTATTGTTGCATATTTTGACAGCCTATTTTTTAGCAGCTGTTTATCTGACGCTTATGGTGACGTGTCGAAATATGTGGAATTAAAAATATCGTGTAACAGTACACTAAACTAACCTTGATTGTTTTGATTAGTTCATGTTACTTAGAACTCGTTAATGTTTTAATATTTACACAAGAGGTAATTATGAATTGTGATTTTTAGGATTATGTTTGAAAAACGAGAAAAAGAAATGACCGAAAGCAAACAACATATTGAGCAGCAAGTGCAAACTCTGCGACATCAATTGGCAGAAAGAGATCAAATTATTTGTGATTTACAAGCATCTCATTCTGCAGTTACTAATGGCGAAAACATTAAATCAGACACTAATTCTAATAGCAGTAGCTTGGTAAGTTATCCGAATATATATTTTTGAGAATCATTTAATTATTTTGTTTAACTATTTAGCAGGATGATATTGGTTTTAAAGAATTGTACGCACAGATGGTGTATAAAGACTCAAAAATTTTGGAGCTTGATAATCGCATTTTAGAGTTGGAAAGGAATGTGATGGATTTGCAAGAAAATTTGAATGAGAAAGATGAAATACTAAGTGCCAGGAATCAAGCTATTCAGGTAAATTAACTGGCGAGCTGTATTTTCTTTGTACGCTTTACAGCTTTTTTTTAATTCTTTTGTTTAGTTAATGACAGCTGATCTCAGTCGGAAAGGCAAAGTTGTTGTTGATCAGTTGGACGACACTAGAGATCAGATGAAAATTATGCAACAGAATTTTTCCATTATTGAATCGGACTGGAAAAATGAAAAGATAATGTTGTCAAACGAAATTGACAGTTTGAATGCTAAACATCAGGAAACTTTAAGCGACCGTGAGATTAGGTATTGTGATTTGTAAAGGTTTTGAAATTTGTAAAATTTGCTAAAATTGTTAAAACTAGGATTAAGCAAATGGAAGAAACTTTAGCGAAACTCGAAACGACTCGATTCGACTTGAGCAGTCGTAATGCTCAGCTGCAAGAAAAGATCGTTCATCTACAAGACAAGTTACAATCATCTCAGACATTCCAGAATAAACATTATGAGACAAAGTGCCAAGGTAAGATATGCTTCCTTAAAATGATAATAAACTTCAGTTTAATGTTATAGTAATCATGTGTAGTGCTTGAATTAACAATATTTGTATGTGAAAGCAAAGAGTGGTGCTACTAACATCACTAAAATCCGACTTACCAGATTTTTGATATTATACAGAGTTACAAACTGAGATTGATAGACTGACAGAAGAATTGACGAAAAAGGAGAGTACAGATCAAAGTAGCAACACAAAAGGACCAAAAGGCAGAATTAATGACCAGAAATGGCTTAAATTAAAAGCGCAAATGACTCGGCAGATTAAAGACTTGGAAGCTCAAGTTTCTGATCTTAAAAATGTACTTTTATCTTACAACTTAACAATCACGTTTTAATCATTATTTATAATTTTTTTAATTGTTTATTTAGAGCCACGATAACTCAGAAAAAATTGATGACTTGAAAAAGAAAATTGATTCTCTTGAGGAAGAGAAAAAAGACCTGAACTTGAAATTGATTGATTATGAGGAGACCATAAACACCCAAGGTTGTTATAGCAGTTTTGCATATTAGAATTCTGATTTTATAAATGTGGATTTATCATCTGTATATTATAGAACATTTAAAACAAGTCATCGACGATTTAAACGCAAAAATCAGGCAACAAAACGACGATCTTGACCTTCATGTTAAAATGGTTTCATCTTTAGAGTCCACTAAATTAGATTTAGTTGATCAACTTTTCAAACAGCGCACATCTTTAGAAGAAATTGAAGAACAAAAATCTAATTTAAATTTAGAGTTAGAGAAGCTGAAAGAAGAGCTTATGAGTTCACAAAACCGAATTCAGCAATTAGAGGAAGAGAACTCCAGTAAGAATTTACATAATTTTAGCGTATTTTTTAACATTTAAATTGACTTTTTAATCTATTCTAGATGTTAATAAAGAAACTCGAGAGAAATCTGAAAGTGCGTCTTTAGTCTGTGAAAAAGAGAAGATGCAGTTGATTTCTGAGTGGGAGTTAAAAAGTAGTGCTTGGCGTCAAAGTGAGGAAGAATTAAATGAAAAAATTGTGGAACTTCAGTCTGAATGTGAACTTATTAAAGTTCTTAAAAATGAAACAAACGAGGCATTATACCAGAAAGAAATTGACTTGAAGGCGTTAAATGACGAGCTTACCGAGTTAAGAACATTTATCGAGGAAAAAGGCCTCGAATGGAAATCTGAAAAGGATCATTTAGAAAACTTAATCAAAGATCTAGAGAGTTCCAGAGAAAATTATGAAGTTTCTGCACAAAACGATTCTAAACGGATCCAGAATATGCAACTTGAGATAAGCGAAAGATCTAAAGAAGTTAATGAGCTGAAGGAGACCTTGCAAAACGCTGAAAGTGAAATAGAGCAACTTAAACAGAGTGCGTCTGAGAATCATGCTCAGCTAGTTAATATACAGAAGACGAAAGAAATCGCAGAAGCAGAAGTCGAGCAATTAAGGAAAGCTACTGGTGAAAACGAGGAAGATTTTGAAAAAATTATAACTGAACGGGATCAAATGTTAGAAGTCTTGAAAAGCGATTTAAGGCGAATAACCGAGGTTTGTTTTAATTTTGACAACTTATTAGGAATTCTTAGAATGGGTTATCTGGTAAATGTTGAAATTTCAGGAATCGCAATCAAATGAGGAACTTCTTAATTTACAAATTTCCACCTTACAAGAAGAGTTAAATCACGCAAGGTCCGAATACAAATCATGCCAAGACATTTTATCCGAGAAAGACGATCGGATTCAACAGCTATTCGTTCAGTTATCTTTACTGGAGACAGATGTAATTTGAAATTTAAACAACGTTTACGATTCTAGTGTATATTTTAACGTATTATTTTTTTATTTAGACACACCAGAAGGACGATAATCTTTATCAGTCTGAAATTAGCATGGAACAGCTGCGTGATACGATGGCTGATTTACAGTTAAACTTGGAAACTAAAGTGCAGAAATTGAACGAAATTAATGAAAAATACAATGTACTTCAAAGCCAAGTTATTGAATTAGAAGAAACAAAATCTAAGCAGGCTGATGAGTTATTTGATCTTCAGAAACAACTCCAAGAAGCGTTACAGCGAGTTGAAAATTACTCGAAACACAAAGCTCAGTTGGAAAGTGAGATTCAAGAGCTGAAATGTAGTCACGTCGAAGAGATCAAGTCGATGGCAATCCAAATAAATGAACTGACTTTGAAATGCGATAGTTTAGCTGAAAGGGAGGCGACTATGACTTTGGAGTTGCAAAGATTAAACGAGGAAGCAAAGTCACTGACTGATGATAAACAGATTTTGGAAGACCTGAAAAATGACAGTGAAAGAGAGAAAGAAAATTTGCGGTTTGAATTACAATCGTCTAGCGTGTCTATTGAAGAGCTGCAAATTGAATTAAAAAATTCGGTGGATATAATGGCTGAAACTGAAAAACAGCTAGAAATTGTTTCCAACCAAAAGCGAAATTTAACTGATACGATTTCGACTCTGGAAGAAAAACTTAGATTACTAAGTGAGACCGAGACCTTGTTGCATACATCGACAAAGGAGAATCAAGAACTTTTGCAACAAAATGAGATTCTGAAAGAGCAACTGGACGAAATTTCAAAAGTATCTGAAGAGCTGCAGCACTTCAAATCCGTAAACACCAACTTGATTGAAGAACTTAACATTTATTTCACTTTATCTGATGTAATACGAGCTGCTAATTCACGTATGATTGAAAGCGAGATGAACGAAGAAGTGGCTTTTGACGGTGCTCACGCAGTCGTTACTTATCTGCAAGAAAGACTTAATAACTTTGTCGATGTTTTTTTTAAATTACAAGAAGCTCAGAAACAATTAGATGCAAATTCCAATGAAATTTTAGAGTTGTCAGCTAAAACTTTGTCTTTAACTGAAGGGTTGAATAACTCAAAGCAAGTGGTTGAAGCATCAAACGTTGAAATTGAGCGATTAAATGATGAACTGAGAAATTACAAAGAGACTCAGCAAAGGTTAGAAATGTTATTAAGTGAAAATCAGAGTTTACAAGTGTCATGTTTTGACTTGAAAGCCGAACTTCAGAGTTTGACAGAGGAACTTAAGTCTTCAAAATTGACGGTGGAACAGCTGGTTGAAGAGGCAAAAATTCGATCGGAGGTTATGGGTTCTCTTAATGAAACGCAACAGCAGTTGGAATTGGTTATGAATGAGAAACACGAACTTCAAAGAACAGTTTCGAATTTAAATAATAAGTTGACGGAGTTTGACAATATAACTAAAGAGTTACATGAGTCGTCTAGCACAGTTCAGAGCCTAAAAGAAGATCTGGAGAAATTGAATACTCAGTTAAGTGAGGTTGAAAACGAAAAGCAGCAACTGTTTATCTTGAACTCTGAGTTGAATGCAAAGCTTCAGAACGCCGAGGAATTATGTAATGAGACTAATTTAATGGTTGAAAAACTTCAAAATAAAGCTGAAACATCCGCAAATGAAAAAACTGAACTGGAAGCTTCTAACTCTGCTTTAAAGAGCGAACTTGAAGACGCCAAATCGATGTTTGAGAAATTGAGCAAAAATGCTGAAAGCAATTTTGAGAAATATGAAGAGACAATTAAAACGGTGGATGAGTATTCTAAAGAAATTTCTAAGCTAGAACGTGAGTTGCAGAGTAAGCATGAATTCATCGAAGCTCAAATTAACGAAACAAATGACTTAAATGCGAAAATCAGCACTTTAGAAGTTGAAAATATATCTCTTGCGGAAGCCAAGCTTTCTCTTGAAGCTGAAATTAGTAGTCTTCGTGCTTCGGTAGAGCGCTTGCAGTTGTTTGAGACCGAGTTCCAAAATTCCTTAGAGAATGTTGAAAGGTTGGAGTCGGAGTTGAAACAATTGCGATATGACGAAGAGAAGTTGAAGGACCAAAACAATCGTCTGATGAGCTACACACAGCAGTTGGAATCAGACTTAGAAGTTGTTTCAGAAAATTCTAAAACACTTGAGAATGAGAATAAAGAACTAAGTGTAAATTTTAAGCTGGCTATAAAAGAGAAAGATGACATATTCTCAGCGTACTCAAAGCTTCAAGAAGACTTTTCAGATATGCAAATTAAACTTGAACAAGTAAATAATGCCTTTGAGGTATCTAGTACTACTTTTAATTCTAAAATCATTGATGCGGTTAAGAGGCAGGAAGTTCTTCAATTACGTGAACAGGAACTTCAAATTTTATGTGAAAAGTTAAGTCTGGAACTGCACAGCGTTTCAGATGAAAAAGTTAAATTTGAGGAATTGTTTTTGAATTTAAAGAATAAGTACGATGAAAGTGAGGGTAAATTGAAAATAACTGAAGAAGCACGCATTTCTCTAGAAAAGCTGTTAACGGAGACTGAAAACAATTTGAGTAGCGACCACGGCAAGTTTGAACAACAATTGCAGAATTTGAAAGATGAGATTGAAATTTTAAGAGGAAATTCGTTTGATGAGGTGCGACTTTTGACTGAGAAACTATCAGAGGCAAATGAGCAATTACAATTCAAAGCTGACCAAGCTGATTTGCAGGACAAACTTATACAACAACTTACGGAGAAAGTTGAATCTTCCAGCAGTTTACTTGGGAAGCTAAAATCATTTATTTTCGATTTGGAAGAAGATTTAGTCGACAGTAATGAAAACCCTGTCGATAGCGTGCTTTACGCTGTGGAGACATTGAAAAGTCGGAATCGAGAACTGTTGAACATAACTGACGATTTGCAGCATAAGTTGGAAGAAGAAACCGTTAAAAACGGCAATTTGCAGGAAGAAGTAACCCACTGGCAGTCAAAAGTCCATTCAAGCGATTTGGAAATTGCATTGATCTCGTCCGAATTTAACCAGGTTCAGCAGCGGATTTTGGAACTTAATGACATAACTGAAGAATCATTCACACGCCTGAAGTCGACAGAAAATGATATTAAAAATCAGAAGTTAATAATTGATCAGTTAAATTCGCATTTGAAAGAGAAGGACGCTCAGATTAAACGATTGGAACCGTTCGCGGATGAAGTTGAACAAATGAGGCAGAAATTTAGTACTTTCTTGGGTGACGAATACCAGGATGACTCTGTCATTAATAATTTAGACAGGTGCATGTTGACTATCCAACTGTCAACCGAAGCTAGAAAAGCTGAAGTAGATCAGTTGAAACAAACTTTAGCTGAACGTGAGGAAGAGTTGAGTTCAAAACACGCAGAAATGAGAACTCAATTGGAAGACAATGTCGATGTTAATAACGAAATTGGCAGCTTACATAAAGAAATTGATGTTCTAAATGAAAAACTAAACGAACTGAAAAGCGTTCAAGATGATTTTATCAAACTTGGCACTGTTTTGCAAGAACTGGTTGATGGAAACGATGTCGTTCCATGTCCAAGTGATAATTTCGCGTTTTTAAATGTATATAGACTTGTTGAAACTATTAATTGTTCTAAAGTGACCTTAGCAGAGCAAAATGTGCAGCTGGAAAATTGTAAGTTGGAGTTAGCAAATTGCACGTCGACGTGTGACGAGTTGAAAAAGAACCTTGAAAGAACTGAAAACGAACGAGTGTACTTGTTAGAAGAAGTTGAAAACATGAAAAATCTGAGAGAAAATGAACATTCGGTTGTGAACCAGCATAATAACGAGCTTGAAAACAAGATTAAAGAGCTACAGCAGCTGCTTGGCGATTATCAGGAAGAAAATTTGCGGTTAGTAAATGAAAATTCACAAGCTTTAGAAAAGTTGCATTCGGAATGCGAGAAACGAGACCGAATAATTGAGCAAAGATCAAGTTTAGTTACAAAGTTAGAGTCTGATTGCCGCGAACTTGCTCAGCAATTAGATGTTTCACTTCAGCAGTCCCATCAATTGGCTGAGGAAAATACTAAAGTTAAACAGGAATTGATCACTGTTTCGGTTAGAACTCCTCCGAAAGTAGCCCAGGAACGCTTAGTGGGTACTCCGGCAACCGAATCAGAGTTGGATACCTCGGACATTTCAGACTCTCCTCACGAGGTGAAGAAAACGATGGCGGTGCTTAAGATTAAAAACGAGAAAATGATGGCCAAATTGAAAATGTTCAAAGATAAAAACGATAAACTACAAATTCAAATAAACGATTTGATGACAGTTCGAAGTAAATTGGAGGATGACAACGTCCGATTGGCTGACCACTATCAGAGAGCCAAAGATGAAATCCACCGGCTATCAATGGAGCTTCGTAACATGGATAGGCTATGGAAATCGGAGAGTCAGCAATTGCACGACCGATTACAAACAGTTGAAACTGCAAATGACAAACTTGTAGACATAAAAGAGGACTTGGAAAACCGTTTGACAAAGGAAATCAAGTTGAGAAAAGATTTAAATGAAGAAAAAGTGCGGTTAGAGAAATTAATGGTCGAGCTACGCAATCAGGACGAGCACCAAGCCAGGTTTGAACAGCTGGAGCGAAAGCTGCAAAACGAAACGGAACACAGTAAAACTTTAGAATCTGATATTAAACAGTATCAGGAAATTATTGAAATGCACCAGAAAGAAAAGATGAAAAGCGAAGTTGAGATCCAAACTCAAGCTCAGCTTTACCAGTCTATGGTTTCGGAATGCACTCAGCTTAAGAACGAGCTAGAACTCGTCAAATCGGAGCACGAGCGAACTTTAGCATCTTTAAATGGAGAGTTAGATGTTCAAATTAGAAATGCTGACATCGAGAAACAGGATATTCAGCAGCGTCTTTCTTCGATCAGTGGAGTTAAAGCAAGCTTAGAAAAACGGTTGGATGAGGTTCAGGAAATATTGAGTTCGGTTAATGATGTGCTTCCAGAGTTCTCTAGTGATTATGAAGTTGAAGATAGAAGTGTTACGTCTTTGTTAAAATTGTTTGTTAAGAAAACCCACGACATATTAGACGAAAATAATAATCTCAAATCTGAGGTGACGAAATTATCGGCGAAATCGGAGGATGTAGAAATCGTAAATCAACGCTTGCTAGATTTGCAGGAAAATTTGACTAAATTGGAAGCTGAAATCGCTTACTATAAAGAGGAAAACGAAAAGATTTCAGCAGAGTTGAAACGATTTGTGGCTCAGAACCAGCAGCTGATTGATAATTTGCGAGAGTTGGAAACGTCTTTGGTTGATATTGGTCAGCAAAAGGAAAAAGTGGAGTCTGAACTTGCAAATGCTGAAGATAGGCGTTTTCAACTTCAGCTGGAACTGGATGCCTTAAGGAAAGATACAGATGATTTAGTTTTGTCTCGCGATGTTGAAATTGAATCCCTTAAAAACGAGGTTAGTTTGTTAACATCTAAAACTGAATTGAAATCGCAAGACCATACAAGTCTACGATGGCCACAGCATGAAGTAATGCAGTATAATGGTACTGAGATGCCGACCCAGTTAACGAATGAACGAATTTCTCAGTTGGAAGCTGAACTTCAAATGGCCATTAACAGTCTACATGTCAAAGATTTGCGGTGTGAAGATTTGGCTAATGAAGTTGCACAGGTATTTTTGTTGTTGTTTTTTAATTGTGTTTATAATGTAAGTTTGAATTATTGTTGTAGTTTATTGATGAGAGAGATTCTTTGCAAATTCGACTTTCCTCGTTGATGAGAGCTGACCAGCAAAAGGAGATGCATATACAAATGTTGGAAAGAGAGATTTTGACGCGACCAACCGATGACAGTGTCAGGAATATTCAAAATATACCAGTAAATAAACTTATTAACAAAATATTTTATTTTGCTGGTGGAATGGGTTCTGAAAATTGAATAAGTTTTAGCAAGTGTTGTTGTCTTGTCAACTCTTGATATTTTTTACTTGTTAGGTTTTGTTAGCTTTAAATCTATTGTGTTATACAATGTCGAGTTTTTAATGACATGTTTTCCAAATTTTGCTATACGTTTACGAATTACTACAGTATAATCAGTGCTTTGACAAAGAGATCTTTTGTGATTTCTTATGGCAAGTTTATGTTTTTGTTAGTTTTAAACACTATTTTTCAAGGTTGGTATTACCGTTTTACTACAAACAAATTGCTTAGTTAATTAACGACATCGCGGTTTTGGTTAGGTTATTGATATCTTGCTTGTTGATTTTAGTCATTACAAAACGTTTTTAAATTTAAATTGGCACATCTAATACCAATTCTTGTAATTTGATGACCTAACTTCTAACATATTTTACCATTTTAGGAAGTTCACTCCGACGACGTCAACTCTGTCAATGTCGATGAAAGGCAAGTCTCAATTGCTTTAGTTAGTAAATTAATTGTGTAAACTAATAAGATAAAAATTTCAGGTTAAATCAAAGCGAGCGGCAGAGAGAAGAGCTGCAAGAAGTGAATGCAATTCTAAACGAAACTCTAATAAATGAACGTGAATCTCGTATTCGACTTGAAGCTGATCTGAAATTTGTCGAAGCTGAACTGGAATCCAGATGGAAATATAAACCAAAACTGAAAAAAGAGGTAGCGTAAAAATAATCATTAAATAAATTTAGTTTTCATTTGAATTTACACAATTCAACAAAAAATTCTAAAAATTTGCAGACTAAAATTCAGTTGAGCGAACCTGAGACTCCACTACTAGCAGAAAATCCACAAATAATAGGTATTGCACAAAATCTATTTAAATGGAAACAAAAATGATATATTTTATTTAAAATTATTTAGAGAGAACATATACTGGAACTCCATGGCGCATTATCAATTGGCTTCAGGGACGAAGGTAACTTTTTTGTCTATTTTTACACAGTTTTTGCCATTACTTTCACAACCTCAAAGCTTTTTGAAATTTCCACTGCGAAATTTTGATTTATTTTCATTTTAAATGTCATCTGCTTTCTTTGTTTTTTCTTTGCTAACAGCATTCCTCGTGTCATGCATGTGTGATAATGTGCACATTTATTTTGGCTGTGGGAAATTTCATTCACTAAGGTAATCCTTTATTTTTTTTGATTTTTTTTGCTGCAAAATTAATTTTATTTAAATCCTCCCATTAACCTCTTAACTTTTCAATGAAAGTGAGGTTGTGTGTGATTATGGCATAATTTATTAAAATTTCTTTTGCATTATTTTTGTGATTTTTATAACTATTTTTAATTTTGATTTGCAGAAGATTTGTTCGTAGAAGTTTGCGAACAAAACATCCTTTGCAATTGGCTTGGTACGTTTACCTGTTTGTGATTCATGTGGCCTTTCTGATATTTGTGTCATAGCAAGGTAATTCGCTTCCTTCAAAAACATTTATTTGCATTAATTATGCAAAAATTATGATTGTTATTAAGCGACTATAAAGTTGCATAAATTATTTTTAGCATTCTTTATGATAAAATTTGAAACTGTAAGAGAAATTTATAATAAAGTTGAAAATATTGTATAATTATCACAAGTATTAATTCAAACTTAATTTTTTAGAATATGATATTAATTTTGTCAATTTTATAGTTTGCAAAAGAATTCAATTGGAAAATAATATTTTATAATCTCCCATGTTATTCTTTTCCCATTTTTATTTGTAAAAAAAACAAAATGCAGTTTTGCATAATGCCTACTATTTCGACAATATTAAAATTTGTCAGATTTCTTGAATGCAATTCAACAACTATAGTTGCTTAAAATGCTTCTTACTTGAACCATTTCGTACTAAAAAGTCATGCGAGTCAAAAGTGAGCTAAGTTAAGTGAATTCAAATACTGTATGTCAATAATGGTAATGGTTTGTACAATCTCAGTTACTACTGTAATAACTTATTATGAAACGGAAAATTAACTATGAATACAATAATACAAAGTTCATCATAATCATTGTCACTCAAGTATTATTTGACAACCAACATCGTCATTCACTTCAAAGCTAACACCGTCATTAGCAGTCGATTGTTTTCTACTTTCCTCTGCGTTCATTGGAAGTTTTTCATGAGATAACTAACTCAACATGGTACCAATACCAAAATGAGTGAAGTAAAGTACAACTGCTGATGGTGTTGTTAATGATATAATGTAAGTGCACTTAATTTACTTTTCTACATTTAATTTTAATGTTTACAAAACTTTTTCATTTTTCAACCACTGAATGCCACTAGTGTAAATACATAGCACTTTATCTAAAAAAAGGCACATGTAATTTACGATAATTTACAGTTAACTTACTTGTTCAATAATTACGAATTGAGGTTAATTTAATTATCCTACAATAAAAATTTTCTTAAAAAAAAAACCAAATTGCGTTTTAGACTTTAGTCATCTATTTAAACAACATGGAAGTTATTTGTTTGAAAATCTAAAATACATTTCTGCACAATTTCGCAAAAAATTGTTAATACACTATCAGTCAAAATACTTTAAGCTATAATTGAATTCTATTTACATTTGTCAACAAACTGGTTTTATTAATCAATTGCAATTAAAAAAATGTATAACTACAATAATTTTACTTATTAGTATCTATAAAATTCTCATGCTAAAGTACTTATTACAAAATAATAATATGCAAAATCGACCCAACTTACAATATATAAATCAAATAAACTGTTCAGCAATATATAAATCAAATAAAAGTTCTAATTGACATACAACATTTACTACACCCGTTTTTTTCTATCAAAACATTAAGTAACTCATTAAATTTTTTACTTAATTGCTTGAATAAAGTGAAAATGTGGATTTTTTAAATCGGTCCAATACATGTGATCACCTCTAACGCTCAGGTTAATGCCTTCCATGCTAACCGATTTAAAATCTGTAAAATAATTACATTTTAATACCGTATTTTAAATCAAAACTACTTGAAAACAGGTGCTTACTAAGACTTTTTAATTCTTTTGATATCTCTTCTTTGTTTAGACAGTCTGAATAATGAGCCACATATTTTGGTAACAATCTGGTAATCCGAGTATGCCAATATAGAATCCAAAAAGAATTAATCAGACTTCTATTAAAAGTATGAATAAGCAAGGATCCATTAGGCTAAACCAAATCAATGCTAATTAGAACTGTGAAATTAGTTTGGTATTAGTAAGTTACTACTGTACTTTTAAAAGTTGATGACAACTGCCGAGAAATTGGTTTTTATTCTGAATTTGCTCCAACACCAGAAAAACTACTACTACGTCAAACTGGCCTTTATTAGCAATGGCGAAATCATCAGCCGTGGACACCACGTAGTTAATTCTTGGCAGCAAATGTTTAGACGAATTGCTCAAATGCTGTTTGGCTGTTTCAATAAGAGCTTCAGTTGGGTCTAGACCGGTCACATTTGCTCCAAGAGAGGCCAATTGCTAATGCCAAATCAAATCAAATCGTAACTTAATTTAACTTAATTAAAATGAATCTATTATTACCTCAGTTATGATTCCAGCTCCACAGCCAATATCTAGCACTTTCAATTCGTTGACTTTATTAATCTGATAAATTTCTTCAAATTTTTTGCTTATAAACTGCATACGATATGGCGTGTATCTATGCAGGCCTTTGTATTGGCCATTTGTGTCCCACCAAACTGACGAAAGTTGCTCAAAATAGTCTAATCTTTCTTTAATAACAGTTGAGGACGAGTACGTTCGACACACTCTGCAATAGAATAAAATATAAATCTTTAAAACAAATACAGTGGATTCTCGTTAACACGAACCCCGTTACCACGAATTTCTCGTTAACACGAAGCAACATTGCGGTCCCGAACTTCAGTATAGGCTTTCCCATACATTTTTTGTTCGTTAACACGAAGTAAAACCCCGTTTGCACGAACAAATTTTGCTTCTTCAAATGAAAAATTTCGTATATCGTCGGCGAAAATGTATAGAAAATCAAAATTTTGAAAAGTTTTAATGTTTTTATAAAAACAAATACAAATTCAATACATTTTTTGTTTGTTTTTATGAAAAAAATTTAAAATTGCGTTGTTTTTTCTGAAATGCATACATGCATATGAATGCACAAAATGCATAATATTTTGAAATTTAAATTTGGTATCACTTATGATGTAAATAATGATTCAAATATGATGTAAATAGTGAGTTTAAATGTGATTTACTCTAAAAAATGTCATTTTGGCCATTATATATTAGATTTTGCATGTGTTCGTTAACACAAAACCCCGTTAACACGAAGAAAAATCTCGGTCCCGTCGAGTTCGTGTTAACGAGAATTCACTGTATGTTAGTGTGTAAACTGTAATTCATACCTTAAAAGTAACCTTGGAGTTTTAAGAAGATCAATTGCAGCTGCGACCGCCATTACTGTATCGTACTCTGTCAAAAATGCTTTAAGATATGATGATTTTTCAGTAAATAAAAACAAGATCAAATCTGATAAGTCTCTGATAACGAGGCTAATAATTTAATGTGGTTTACAAGTTATAGTCTAAATTATAACGTCGGTGCAACGTCCCTTTATTGGGACGATCTGAACACCCAAGGTTATGTTCGTTCCCTTCTTTTCTTTTATTATGTTAGTAAAGCAATGAACTGTGTATATTATACAGTATCTATTTAAAGAACCCCTGCAAAACAATAAAATCGATGACGTAAGTCACTAGAAAACGGCATAAAAATCTATTAAAAAACTTTTTTTTTACTCACAGTATTGACATACTGTGTATACGATGCAATTCCCCAGGAACCATTAGACAACATTTGTTCATTATACAGTATTTCAACATGATCTCGGTATTGTAAGAAATAAATTATAAAATTATTTTTTTCTGTTTGATTATTGCAATTGTGCTATAAATTAAACGAGAAATTAATTGTAAACTTTGAAAGTTAATTTCAACATTAAAATGATTGAACTTGTAGTTAATTAATAAAGTACAGTACAGTGAAAACCGTTTTACAGTATCATGAAACTGCCTAGACCTAAATATTTCTTCGTGTTACAAGAATTTGATGTTAAAGTATGCCTAAACAAAAATATAGTCAACAAAATGACATGTTTTAATTTAAAAACTTACTTGAGGATACTTCATGGTTTCAGCGGCGTTTCTACTTAAACAGATAAATTACTTTTTAGACTTTAGTTATTGATTTAAAACATGAAAATAGTTTGTTTGTTGAACATCAGAAATTTATTTTTGCACAAGTTCACAACGTTTTGTTAATTTTAGTCAAAAACCTTAAATTTATATTGTTAATGGAAAAAAATAGTGATGCATACCGTACTTACAGTACACAAGTTATTAATTACCAATTAATAATCGTTGGTAAAATAAGTGACGAATATTAAATTTTATTTACATCTGTCGGCAAATTGGTTTTATTAAGCCATTTGTAATTGCAGCAATTGCGATTAATATTAATGTACAATTATACAGTATAAAGAAACTAATAATTTTACTTAATTGTCTTTGCCACCTGTGATTGAAGAGGCCCAAATAGAAATCTCATTCAAAAGTATTTATTACAAAATTGGTTCAACTTATATTAATCAAAAAAACTTAAGTTCTAATTTGCATCATCGTATACAAAAATTACTACACCTGTTTCCTTCTATAACCATTTTTCAGTAATTAATTCATTATTAATTTAATTTTTTACTTAATTGCTTGAATAAAGTGAAAATGTGGATTTTTTAAATCGGTCCAATACATGTGATCACCTCTAACGCTCAGGTTAATTCCTTCCATGCTAACAGATTTAAAATCTATAAAAAATATATAACATTTTAATATTTTAAATCAAGGCTACGGTACTTTAACACAGTTGCTTACTAAGACTTTTCAATTCTTTTGATATCTCTTCCTTGTTTAAGCAGTTTGCATAGAAAGTCACATATTTTGGAAACAACCTGGTAATCCGAGTGTGCCAAAATAGAATCCAAAAAGAATTAATCAAACTTCTATTAAAATTATGAATAAGCAAGGATCCATTAGGCTAAATCAAATAAATAGGAATTAGAACTGTGTAATTAGTATGGTATTAGTAAGTTAATACTGTACAGTACTTTTAAAAGTTGATAGCAACTGCTGAGAAATCGATTTTTATTGTGAATTTGCTCCAACACCAGAAAAGCGACTACTACATCGAATTTTTCTTTATTTTCAATGGCGAAATTTTCAGCCGTGGACACTACGTAGGCAATTTTTGGCTGCAAATGTTTAGATGAAATGCTTAAATGCTGTGTAGCTGCTACAATTAGTCCTCCATTTGGGTCTATGCCGGTTACATTCGCCCCAAGAGAAGCCAATTGCTAATGCCAAATAAAATTGGAAATTAGCTAAATGGATAAATGAAATTAATCTATTGTTACCTCAGTCATAATTCCAGCTCCACAGCCAATATCTAGCACTTTCAATTCGTTGACTTTATTAAGCTGATAAATCTCTTCAAATTTCTTGCTTATAAACTGCATACGATATGGTGTGTATCTATGCAGGCCTTTATATTGGCCATTTGTGTCCCACCAAATTGACGAAAGATATTCAAAAAAGTCCAATCTTTTTTTAGTATTTGTTGAGGACGAGTAAGTTCGACACAATCTGCATTAAAACAAAATATCAACTTTTTAAACAAAGATACAGTATATGATTGTATGTCAAATAATTCCAAACCTTAAAATTAGTCTGGACGTTTTAAGAAGATCAATTGCTGCTGATACCGCCATGACTGTAATTAACAACCTCTTCTACAAAATTACTTTAAGAAATGTTGATTTTGCAGGTAACAAAAATTTTAATAAAGGTAATAATTATAAAATAAAGGTTAATAATTTAATAAGGTTTAAAAGTTACTGCTTAAAATTACGCGACTGTGCAACGTTCATTTATTGGGGAGATTTGAAAGCCAAAGATTACTGTATGTCCGCTCGTTATTATGGTCAGTGAAGTAATAAACTGTTTATACAGGTATACTGTTAGTCCTTTTAATAATGATGGACTTGAAACTTTGATTGAATTGCAGAAAAATTAGTCATTAGATTAATATTGTATCAATATTTACAAATACTGTACGTCTAATTAAATTACTACAATTTTGAAAACTAGAAAATTAGCGATATACAATCAAAGTACAGTTAATTACTGTAATTATACAGATGCGAATTCATTTAATATACAGTATACATTCAAATGTAAAGCGTTGTTAATTTTGGAGAATCAATTTTTTACGATCAATTAGTGTACAGTATATTACGCTCAAATTCAAATGGACAGTATTTTGTTTCGATGGACATGATGATTTGCACTGTTTGGTCGACAATTGCTCCAACTTTGACGTACAATCAGTAAAAACATCTTTTTTACAATCGAAAAGTATTTTTAATGTATTTTTTATAAGATATTTAATTTTTGGGTAGCTACTGTATACAGTGTGTAATTGACGTTATTTTATCTTTTTTATCTTTCGTTTCAAATTTACAATTGAAACGAATATACACAGCAAAGAAATATGCAAATTTACAAAATATAAAATGTCAAATTTTGAGGAAAAGATTGCGTTTTTTGGAGAATTTCACCTCTTGAAGTTTGTGGGTAAAGATCTCATCGACTTCCTGCGAATTCCCCGATTTTCGTTTCAGAAGCTGCAGACAGAAATACACAAAATAATTAAACAAATACTGCATATTAATTTGCAAACAGCAACATTTCAAAAATAACCTTTTTGGTGCTTGAAACCCTCCATGGAAGAACGATCGTAGATTCATTTGTCAGACTAATCCACCTAATAAAGACTCCAACATACAAATTCCTTCATGTAACAAAAACTATGAAAAACGACCAACCACTAAAAAATTCCTAATCTAATTTGCCCATTAAATCGTTTGAATATTTTAAGAATTGATTTCGATTGAAAAAGTAATTTTTCAATGTGATTGTGCAATGGTTGACAATGACACTACAATGGACTAAATTATCCCTTCAAGAAATATATGCTTTTGTTTTTAAATTACAGTACATTGAAACAAACTATTTCAGTCATTATCAAGAAAAACTTAATCAAATATTTGTGGTCTCATATTTAAAATTTCGTCAATTCAGTCGATGTTACTTTCTGTTGAAAAACAATGGCTGATACCGTACATTGCAATAGAAATTCAAAAGAAATAATTATAATGCAAACATTATGCTAACTTAACCATTTAATTTATCAAAATCTAAATTAGTTGAGAGCTTACGACTAAATTAAGTTGTATTTGATAGAAATTATGAAATTATACATCAATCCAGATTCCACCATCTACAATCGGCATTATAATAACCATCTTGGTTATAGACCCACTTTTAGGATAACGTAATTAAAAGCTATTCATAATTACATACTGCACTTTCAATACAAAATAAATTTGACAAAAATCAGTTTCTATAGTTTTCAATACTTTTATTTACTGGAATGTTAACACTGAACATCTCCCAATCTTTTATCATTTTGTTCATTAAGTTATAATCTATTACACACTAAAACTATTTTTTATCATTAAACATTGTTTATACGATAATATGGATATGTTGTTGACAATATTATTACACTATTGATGTTACATCCAACAATGAAATAGGCGCAATATCAGTGTATTTTGAATAAATAACCACCATCAAAATTAATAAAAAAAATTTAAAAAACTATTAGTCGAAAAGAAAGAAAACATGAAATTAGTTACAATATACACACCAATTGTTCCTAAATTATTGAAAAAGTTAAAAATAATGCCACCTTTAGCGAAATATATTTTTTATATGAATTGAGATTTTAACATTTTTTTAACAAGATAAATTCTGAGTGAATTCTATGCTATCCACACAACCACAATACTACTAATAAAAACATTTCACTTATTTCTATTAATGGCAAAATATGAACAACATAAAAGACATAAAATTCATTTTTGCCAAACGAACTACAAGTGAAATTTTTCTTCTACATGAATGGGCATTGTGGGAGTGTTACACACTTACAAACTACACTTAACATTGAGATCGCACTTGTATTTTTTTAAAAGAGATTTTGGCAGGATTTATCATTTCTGAATGACACTTTTCGAGTGAGGAGGACGGCATTTTAAAATTTAATTATCGAAAACTGGACGGTGCAATAACACAGAGACATGCTGTAATTATCAGTCTAATTTAAATATTGTATACACCAGGGTTAATTATTGTTAACCTATTACATTAACCATGATGCAATTCCGGAAGGATGTAGCTGATGTCGTCCCATGGGTGACGATACAGTCCTTGTTTCAGACGTTTCTGATCCAAGAAATGACCTAATAAGAACATTAAATTAAAATATTAATATTGTATATTTGTTAAATGGTACAAATACACATAGTAATTTTCTAAATTGAAATCGACATAAATATTAAAATTACCAATGAAGCCCATGCTTCGACCCAACACGAATAAACCGTTTAGAGTTCCAATATCAATGTATTCCTGTGCTTCCTCACTAAAAATTCCAAACACAATTAATAGTATTTGTTACTTAAACTATTAATTTACATGAGTAATCATTGACAACTTACCGAGTAAAGCATCCACTGTGACGCAACAAATCCACCATTGCAACTCCGATAAAGCCATCAACATTTAAAATCAAATTTGGTTTCTAAAAAAACATTTAAAGCTCTATTATAGATTTCATAAATATAACTAATAAAAGAGCAAATTACTTTAGATGTTGTAATTTTCTCTACTTCAAAAGCAAAGTTGATAACAGGAGTAGACGGAAAGTTCTCAAGCGCGAAGTTCTTCAAAATTTGAACTCTCATATCTGGATTATTAATCTAAACATACAAAATAACATTGCATGTTCTTTTTACATCTTTTATATTCTACGATTTAACTTACAGATTTAACTCGATGTCCAACTCCCATAATAAGCTGCCCTTTCTTTCTCATCGAATTAACAAACTCCATAGGAATAATGCCAGAGTCATAACCCTCGCTGAATTGCTTGGCTGCAGCGTCCAAAGCACCACCAAAACGATCACCCTAATTTAAAACAAACATAAGTTTCCTTTCTCAAATATAAAAAACAATTACATACAATGGTTAAAAGTCCGGAAACCAAAGATGAAATTAGATCTTTTCCAGCTCGAGCGCAGACGATTGTGTTGTGCGCACCAGACACAGCTGGTCCATGATCAGCCGTTACCATCAAGCACATCTCAATAAATTTACATGCATATCTCGGGAGTCTTCTTTGAAACCACAACAAACTAAGAACTCCACCAATTCCCATATCTTCCTTAATTACATCCGTGATTGGCATGCCTGCATAAAGCAATTCTTGTCCACGGTCGTCACAGATAGAAGACATGAACGAAGCTGGCTTGCGAATAAGACCCAGCTCCTATAATGTTTAATCAAAATAATAATGAATACAAGTCAATCGAGTAAAAAAAAAGTAAAAACGTATCACATTATATACATAACGACCATAAAGTTTCTTATCAAGTACCAAATTTTGCGCATTACTGTATCATTTAGCACAAATTCATTTGAAATAAAATCTTGTCCATTAGCAACAAGTTTAACTTATCTAGGATGATAATAAACTTACACCAAAAAATTATTAAAACAATTCCAAATTTAAGATTTGAATTTATACTTTTCCCCCTATTTTTAAGTAAATAATTACTTACTCTAGCCCAAGAATAATCCATTGGCACCGTAGGTGGTGGCACTTCCAAAAGAGGAACGATTTCACCTTTTTCCACCAAGCCCGTGTAAACATGGCTGTTACATAAATTCACAAAATATATTAAAAACAAACTTTCAAGTAACTTCTCCCTCTACACGTTTCAAAATTACCGAATAGTTTCTACTAGTTCGTCAAAATTCGGCGGCACATGAGCTCCAGCCAATGCCAGGGCTTTATTTTTAGCTACAGCAGTTTCACGTTCAGCATTAGCACAGGCACCAGCATGACCAAATTGAACCTACCAACAAAATTGATAAAAATTAAGAAAAATCGAAAAACACAAATTAGACACAAAATAACAAACCTCAGAAGTAAACATGCTCGCACAAGTTCCGATACACCAAGCTACTAAAGGTTTGGAAATTCGGCCATCTTTCAAAGCCTGGCAAACGTCGTATTCCTCCACACCACCAACCTAACAATCCAAATAATTTAAAACATTGTTTATGGATTTAAATTAAATTGTAATGTTTCTAACCTCTCCAAGTAAAACGATCATTTTGACCGTTGGATCAGCTTCATAACGTAACAGATGATCCATAAATGTTGTTCCTGGGTATCGATCACCTCCAATAGCTACTCCTTCATAAACACCGTTGGTTGATCGCGAAATTATGTTGTTTAACTCGTTAGACATGCCGCCCGATCGTGACACGTAAGCCACACTAAAAATTTAACAAGTTTTAATTTAACCCATGTAATTATTCTAAATATTGAGATATCTTACCTTCCTGGACTGTACAATTTGGAAGAAAGTATGTTATCCATCATGCCACCTGTGTTACCAATTTTAAAGCAACCTGGTTTAATACCACCAACAGTTGCTGGACCTATAATCGATACGTTTTTCTTATTGGCCATCTGAATTAGTCGACGAGTCATATTTTCTGGAATGCCTTCGGCAATTATGGCAATCGTACGAATCTATAATTTTAGCAAAATTTAATGAAAGGCCAAAAGTCTAACGGTTAATTCCAAATAAGTTTTAAATAAACAACTTACTTGAGGATACTGCATAGTTTCAACAGTGCTTTCGTAAGCCGATCTCAACGATGCAAAGTTGACCATCACATCTGCTTCTGGATGCTTTTTCATTGCATCAGCCATACTTTTATATACTAGAAAACAATATAATGCAATCAGTCTTAAAAAATTGTTTCTAGCGATGCAGTAAAAAACTGAAGATACCATTAATAAGAATCTCTTTGTGTCCCCAGTAGAACTTTTGTCGATGATCTCCACCAAATGGATAAACCATAGCAACTACCGATGGCTCTTTTCTAGAGCAAACAAAATCAAAGTCCAATGTGCTCTGCACAGCTCGAGTTTGCATTCCCCAAACGATAGCTTTTGTGTTCTTTGTGAACATAGCCCCTGAATATTCATCACTATGAGCAGCTGCTTGAGCTGCTGCGCTAGATGCATTAGCTTGTGGTGGATGGCTGGAGTTGTTCGGAAAACTTTTTCTGCCTGTTGATGGGGACGGCTACACAAGAACTTGTTAATTATTTAATTCACCGATAAAATAACATTATGAATAACAGCTTAGAATTCCACAGTTATAAGAATCAAATGCTACTATAAATAAAATGGTGAAAGCCAAATCTATCTATTGAAAACTAAACTTTGCTTTCAGAGAACATCAAGTTCATGAATACCAAGCTATTACAGTTACACGTTCGATATAAATTTATACCGGAGGTATTCCGCCTGGCAAAAGGAAACTAGCCGTTTGGTGCATCGGTTCTGGTTCGGGTGGCAACGATTTCGTTCCCAAAGCCATGCCAACGATTGCGGTCATGTGTGTTTCAGGTCCAAACACGTAAATAGGGACTCCCAAAGTTTGTCCAACTTCTCTCATTACTCTAAGCCCTTCCTGGTAGTTTGGTCCAGCACGTCTGACATAGATGCTAATATTATTTTCAACTAATTGAGGCTGAAATTGTTGAAGAGCTTTAACGATTCCCTAAAAACAGCAAATTTTGAGTAAACTCCAAATAATTTGAAGTTACTAAACAATTTCAAACTTTAAAAGTGGCAGCAACGTTGGTGAAATTAGCAATTCCACCTCCAATAATGAGAATTTTTCCATCAGGATGCTTTTCTCGCGTCATAAGACTGAGTATTGTCTTGGCATATTCGTAAGTCTGTTGTTCACTCGGAGCCCCTGAATACTCTCCATAATTAGCCAATTCAGAACTTCCACCGAGCTCGCATATGGTGTCACTTAATAATTTAAACCAAATCATCTTTAATTCATCCGCTTTAAGGACTTCCTAATTCAAAAAGTAGTTACCTGTAAATAACAGAAGCTCCACCACCAGCAACCATCGTCCAAATACGTCCAGATTTGTTCAAAATTGTCAATTTCAAGGAAGCTCCACTTTTAGCATCAAGATCAGCAATGTAAGCTTCCTAATTTAAAAAGCCCAAACTATAATTTAAAAAAAAATATTATAAGTAGCAATTACTACCTCTGGGTATGCATCACGACCAAATGGAGGCGGATACTCAATTTCGCCCCATTTCTGGCGGCAAACAAACTCAGCTGTAGCGTCTAGCTTTGCTGCCAAATCCAACACATACACTTTACCATTCGTTACAACTGCACATCATATAAAGATTTAAAAATTATAATAAACCAATATCTTGATGGCATCAACACTGCCACATCCGACACAATCATACAAACCTAATGGATTTATTTCCAGATAAGTGAAGTACAAATCCACGTAAACGTCGTACAGATCTTTGATAAAATTAGCAATCGTTCTGCAAAAAAAAACAACTTAGTTTTGTTGCAAATAAAACGCAGCCAAGGAAACATACAGCTGATCATTTTTTGAAACTTCTTTCAGCAATTTCTGTGTTATGATTTCCAGTGACGGTTTCTCGTCAATTCCGATATCCAATTTAGCCGCCTATAATATAAACAAATATTTACTATTTAAAACCAATTTTATCTACACGAATTTAATAAACTTAAAATACAGAAATGAGAAGCTAATGGGTTAGTAATTTCATAACCAAATAGCCATTTCCGACTTATCTAACTGAATGTCAGAGATACACAGTTTAAATTTTCTTTAAAGCAAGAGATTAAGTCCCTACAAACTAAATTCAGCATTCCAATCACAGTATTTGGTTAAGACACCAAATTGGAATTTCAAAACAAAAAGTCTTTGAAACATTAAATTTGGTTTTTGGTTCAACACATTTGGTTCTTTCCAAATTAAATTGGATTCGTACTCAAATTCGATTCTTTCTCAGTTATATTTAAATTTTTATCGATTAAACTTAAGATCTTTCTCAAGTAAATTTAGACCTTACTCAAATCAAAATGGCATTTAAAACTAATCATCTTAATACAATTTAATAAAAATCTACTAACTTTAGCATCAACATCTCCGATGTCAACTCCGCCTTGATGATGAAATAAAATGGTATCGCCATGTCGATGAGAATAAATACAAACGTAACATTCTTCTTCCTTTATAAACAAACAAAACATTGTTAAAAAAAACTAAATTAACTATCAAGCGATAATTAAATTTTAACCTGAGTGTGTGCGACGAAAGGTTCCACCAAAAACCGCCTGAGTTTTCCTTTAGTTTTTCCAATCTTAGAAAATCAATTCACAAAGCGTTACTAAAATCCTACATTAATTAAAAGCCAATCAAAGAAAAGATTTACTTCAACTTCCTTGTCCATTCTTTCATTCACCCATGATTTAACTTCCGGAACATTCACGTTAACTTTTATCAAACCCAATTTGCCACGACGTTTAATAAGCTGATCAGGTTTCACTATTAGTTTCTACAAAAAGACGCAAACATATCAAATTAAACTGTACTTAGATTAAACATAAAAAAACCAGTAACCTGTGAGCTCATCCATTGATTTTGACAAACAACTGTATCCCAATCACTATTTTCAGCGATGACAGCAAATTGGTTTTTGACAGCAACTGAAGAATGCAAGTGACGGTTTAGCAAATCCTTGCCTGTAGCTTCACTAATTGCCTTTGCCGACATTTTTAATTTTTTAAAATTCTGTAAAACACAAACATAAATATTTTAACACTTGTGCCACAGAAAATTAAAACAATTGTCAACGAGAAATGTCAATTAAAGCATTGTAAACTAAAAAAATAATTTCAGCAAATTATTAACAAAATTTGTTTTCATAAAAAACAATTTACCACAAATGTTACCATTACGAAAAACTACAACACTTTATGCTGAAATGAAAAACTGCAATAACTATCAATTATTATGCTGCAACACTAAATTTAAAGTTGACCAATTCAACCAGATGCACTGCTATTTATAGTCCTTTTATGTAGGGCTTTTTCCTATATAGGGATTTTTCCCGTATGAAACACCCCATTGACGTTTCTAAGACTTCATTAGCTGTCAGAACCTCAGACTACGCCAACCTAGTCCATGATTGGCCCATTTAGCGTGTGAACTATTAAATATTTTATTCTCAGAGACTCCGACAGAAAGTATACGATCGTTACTCATTTATTATTATAATTTTAATATTTTGTTTAACTGTGAATGAAAGTTTTATTAACTAGTAGATTTTTGTTTATCGTTACCGTAACTGCATAACTTAGTGAACCAAAACAACATACTGTACCATCATAACAAGGCAGTAGTCAATATACCGGTATTTGTTCATTTTAATTTTGTACATTTATTATTATCGTAAATTATTAAGAAACCCAGTAAACATTCTTTAAAATTTAGTCATAAAATATTAAAATGAATTGATGTGGTTAATAGAAAAACACTGTAATAGCACAGTACACTCATTTTTTAATTAAGTTTTTTATTAATTTATGAAATTACTGTAATATAATTTTTATTATTATACAGCGCCAAACCGAATGTGGCACAAAAAGGATAAATGTTATAAATGTTAATTGACATTTCCCAATGTCACATACAGTATCAGTACGTTTTAACAATTCACTGTTATAAAAATATTTTCAGGTCAAAAACAATTATAATTCCTGATAACACAGAAGTAGTAAAGTTTATAATTATTGATATAAAATGATCACATTTGTGTCTCAAAATACATTTAATTTAAAAATTTCCTATTCAATTTGCAAACTACGTGTCAACAATTAAGCACTACAAAATTTCCTACTGCTCACACCAATAAAAAAAATCCAAGGAAATTCGTAATAAAATTTGTTTACAAATAAACAACTGACTAATGAAACTATAATGCACAGTGAATAATAACTTACATTAGGTTATGCTTATTAATTTACAACAAACTAAACTACATTAATGTTCAAATACCAGCTGCTATTTTCTTTTTTTATTAAGGTTTATTTAAACAGTTCGAACACAAAAATTAGTTTTCCGGCTTTTTTCCCCACTGTAACTCCACTCCCAATATCAGACTTATCAAGTTAAATGCATGTTTAGTACCGTGACTTGTTATTCTTGTATGATAACAACATCATTTTCTATTGAGGTGCTGTATTTATACAGCTTTTATTTTTAAACTAGTAGCCACTCATACTGTATCATCTGTGCCAATTTACAAATATTATGTCATCACGAGACTGCAAGTTTTTCATGATGGTAAGTACTGTAAAATAAGCTAGCATTATTATTATCATCATATTATTTTAATTTAAAAAAATTAATATTTTGCTAACAATTATTGACGTCACGGTCTGTGTCGTGAAATAAAAAAAATTATGTATTGGCAGTACTGTTAAACATTTCTAGTTTTTAAACTTTTTGCATTACCGGTAGCAATTTCGAATTTTCTCATAAGTTAGAAGTCATTACTGTATTAACTTCATCGTATATCATGTTTTCTTAAGTTGAAAGTTTGATTCGCTTTTCAGTTTCGTTGCATAATGCGCACATTGAAATTTTAAAATAATGTTAATAAATAATTATAATTAATCGCCTATTGGCATTAAATATTAAATGAAAATTGATAAACTCAGCTTCACATTTGGCCTTGGTTGATGACATGGCCTTAAAACCATACATTTTTTTATAACTTGAATATGTAAATACAAGGTACTGTATATGATACACAACAATTTTCACGCTTAAATTACCGTTTAAATCAATTGTACTTTCATTATGTTTTCGTGTATTAAATTTGTCATTTCGTAAGACATTGCAATTGCAATTTAGTAACATCCCAAAACCATTCATTAAATCCTGCATAGTTTTTTTCTATTAATAACTACGTTCAAAATAATTGATTTTTGCACATAATTTATTATGTAGCGCAGCGGTTATGTTGTACTGTTCAATTGAACAGTCTTTCGGTTCCTGTTTGCAAAGAATGTCAGTAACGCTACGAATGTCAGTAAGGTTATCCTTGATCACAACTATCCTGCTCTACATTAAGGTCAGTTTAAAAGTGGCCCAAGGTCAAGTAAGTGGTCCATCCACTCCAAAAGTCGTTCAGAAACCTGAATCTTTCCACGTGTCTCGTCCAGTGAAAATTTTATTCGGGATATTATCAACTAATGGCACGTGGCCACTGCCTACCAATACAATAGCTAATTTAGTCTGACGTATCCTCATTCCTCGGACATTTGGTCATGCATAGACTTGGGGGTTACTTTGATGCTATCTAATTTTGTGGACTTAATGCATTTTATGTTGCAGAAAATACCATAATTATATCCCATACCGGTATATGTATTGCCTTTCTCCAGCCCTATCAAATTTCTGACAAATCAGTAAAAGATGTACAGAAAAACATCATTATTGTATTTAATTTATTCCATCACATGTAACAATATTAAATGTTACACGTTTGCTTGACATTCGAATTTAACTTTCTATCAATTTTTTTTTTATTATTTTAAGTTGAAATTTGTTTGGGGGTTTTATTTAAGGTGTATTTTGTTTCTAGGTAGACTCGGGCTGAATTTAATGCAAAATTCAAACGTTTCCGGTCTTGTATTATCAATACCAGTAACTAAAAATATTTTTTCTTGAAAGTATGTTAATAATAATTAAACCAATAACATTTTAATAGTGCTAAGTTTTTATATTCGATTTAGGATATCTTCCAAGTCGATCCGGAAGTTCCTGTAACATGTACGAATATTTTTCCTCAAATGTTAATTATCTCCATTTTTTAAATGCTGATAGCAACTACTAACGCAGTTTACAGGTAAAAAAATATTTTAAAAAATACTTTTATTATTATTAAACATAACAAATTTCGCCAAGGTAGTATGCAAGATATTTTTGTTTACATCCTTTTAAATTGTTTCTAAAGCAAAATAAACAACCAGGTATCGTAAATGCTAAGACTAAAAAAAATAGAATCACGCGAAAATTCCATTGGATAACAAAAACAGCAGCTACTTTGGCCTTGGAAATAGAAACTTATAATTTACAAAAAGCTTAAGATTCAATGAAATGCAATAAAAAATAACATCTCCATTTATAAATAAAAAACCTACTGTAAAATTCTTCATGCAAATAAACAATTTAGCATTAATTCAGTCGCAACACTATGAAATAATAGCTTTACGATGTTACATACAAAATAAATTAACATTGTAATAATTATAACGTCAGCTGGAATAAACAAGGTGCAGTAATGACGTAAATTTGTCTACTAAAACATAATATTGTTTTTCATACAACAAAAACAAAAAAACAAATATTTAATGGCTAGCGAATACTAATGAATTTAATACTAAGTGGGAAATATACACTGCTATGATGTTTTTAACCAATATCTGGTGGCGCACGATAACCTGACGATTTTTAAATTTAAATTAAAAATATAAAATTACATAATACAATTCTATTGTTAAAACGAAATGATGGTATTTAGTATGCAATTTTATTATAAACTTATGTGTACTAGTAATATTATCAGTGAATTGACGATAAAATGGTACAAAAAACACCATTCTGCCACTTCAGATCACAACACTATTCGAAGCGTAACATTAACGTTTAAAATACAGGTCTAACTTAATATACAGTAATGTCTATTTAATAATGAGCAATTAATAATGGTTAAGACGGTGTATTGACAACTCACAATAGAAATCAGTATTCATGCAGTATTAAAGCTCAGGTACACCGTACACGTCAGAGAATTAATAATAAATTATGATTTTACGATTCGAGTTTTATTTTACAATTAACTGGTGTGAGTGACAAAATCTTTTCAATTGTCAATGTATAATAATAAACCATCAGCTCACTTATTTCTAGCTCGAACCATACATCTTTCTATCGCGTGATCAGATTATAATTAAAACTGTAGAGAGAAAAAAAAGTGGGTTATCTGCTTGATGGCTATAGTGAGAGACGATCGAATGATTTTTCATTTCGATGACCAAAAACCCCCCATTGCCGGGTGCGAATTACGTGATAAAATGTTAATAGCAGCTATTTGTATTTTATATCTTTAATTATAACGAGATGACTATGCAATTTAGCTTACCTGGTTGATGGATTAATCACAATTTCAGAAATTGACAGCCCAACAACGCGTAGCAAAAAGCCAGCACAGAAAACGCCGTCAACTGCAATGTACGCACGTTTTATATACAAAACTTACGTAAATCAATGCAACAACGTAAACATGCAAATCAATTTATGAACATCTCGAAATCAAATAAGATTTACAATGCAAATCTTAAAAGATTTCAGCGTCTCTACCAAAAAATTTTATTAGGTTTTATAGGTTCGGTTTATCAATACAGTTATTTGAATTGTCATCTACGCTTAAAAGTTCAGTTGAAAATTTTTCGCCAATTTTAAAGTTCAAATTGTATTTTAAATTATAACAATAAAGAATTGATTATATTTTTAAATTCCCTGTTGCTGCATGCAGTAATGCGCATAGAACAAGTCTCATTCCCATGTAATAAATTATTACATGGGAATGGGACTTGTACATTTTACACATACAGTAATTAAAAGTTCCATGGGACATTTAATACTATTCCCGCGCATTCTCGGTCTCGAAATCCTTCTCCTCCATTATCTTCTTTAGTTGATGTGTGCGAGTTTTCATTAGAGGTTTTTATATTTCCTCGTTTATTTTGCATAAAATATCAAAAAGATGTCAGATCAACCTCAGGTAAATATAACTGTAATTAAAACAGCGTTTCTCGTTCGTATGTAAACGCGAATTTGACGTTTTGCGGACGAGAAGCCGGCTGTAGTGTTATTTATACATGATGAAACAATGTCTTTTCTTTTCACCATGCGCTTTCAAAATTAGGACCAAAAAACCGAAGCCGCTGACTCAGGATCTGAGTACATTAAATTAAAAGTTGTCGGACAAGTAATCCATTGTTTTTATAGTTTGACTAATTTGTTTGAATACATTTTTCTTAACCCTTTCCTTGTTTATACAGGATAGTAACGAAATTCATTTTCGAGTCAAGATGACAACGCAAATGGGAAAATTGAAGAAATCTTACAGTGAAAGAGTGGTAAGATTAAACTTAAAATGTGAAACTTTGAAAAATAAATATTTCTTTACACTAACTTATTGCAATTGGTGATCAAGACCGATTCTGTGTTAAGAGCTACATTTGATTTTCAAAACACATTTCATTTAATGCCTGATTTTTTACTTGTTTACTGTTACTAATGTAAACCTTCTATTTCTTAGGGTGTTCCAGTGACTTCTTTAAGGTTTCTGTTCGATGGTAGGCGAATAAACGATGATGAAACGCCTAAACAGGTCAGAAATATAAAATTTTATTTTTATTTTATACCCGATTAAATATCTTATAATTTTGTTTCCTTTTTAACAGTTGGAGATGGAAAACGACGACGTAATCGAGGTTTATCAAGAACAGACTGGGGGAATTCTAGGAAACTAACTCAAGCATTAAAAATTTTTTCATTACTTTTCAAGTTCTCATTTTATACTTTGGCCATTAATAAGTGTTTCGTTATCTATAAACATATATTTACCGATTAATTTAGTACCACCTGATTGTTTAATAGTTATTTTTCAAATTTGAATTCCAATAAGTTTTTTTTTTGTTAAGTTAAATGTTTGCTAATTAGACAAGTTAATGCTGAAGAAAATACGATGAAAATGTTACATTTCTGCTGCTATCTTCATTTTTTGTGTTTATTTTATTGGCCACTATATCCACATTCCTCATTATAACTGTACAAGTAAATTCGTATTATAATTAAAAGTTTCGCGCTCATTCTTTCACATTACAATTTTGGCCCACGATGAATTTTAACAAAGTTATAACAGTATAATCAAATCATCAACATACTTTTAATATTTTATGTACAATGCAATTAAGTGGTCATAAATAATGGTCAAGAAGAACGGAAAAACAATTTTATACCAGAACTGCCTACGACTTTTTCAGAAGAAACTTGCAAGCCTTTCTTGTACTGAGCACCAATTCGCTTTTAGAATTTAAGTATTCTGAGACCTGTTAATTTTGGATCATCCAGTTAACCATGGAATATTGAATTCACTATAACAAAATCCAAAACACAAGTTAATCGATTTTTATATAATTGTCACTTATACAGAGGATCCAAAAAAATCCCGACTGATTCAAAGTTTTAACATATACCTGCTTTCTTCTTTGCCGATATGCCTCCCATAAGCAGTCACTGGCAATTCATCACAAACTTCTAGCATCTCAACTGGTTATATAACAAAAAGATTTATAAAATGTTCAACTTTGCCTTTCTTTTCCCATATTTACATTCATTAAAATTTATTGATATTTTTAACTTGATATTGATACAGTTATAAGCTTATAACTATTGCACAAATTTTGTGAGGGCCTGTTCGTAGCTCTTGTGCTAGTTTCCTAACATCAACTCCTAGCTCAAAACTGAGGAGTTTCAGAAACTATCAAACTAGAAAGTCTCAAGAGGCTCCAAAGCCCAATGAGCAAAAAAGCTCAGATGTAAAACTCTAATAAAATAATCAAAACGCCTGGGATACTAAACTCAAGAGAGTGGTTCACATGGAAGACCAGCACTCCTAACTTCATTCTATCCACTTTTCAAAATCACTCAATAAATTATGAGAAAAGAATGACAAACCCGTTGTCAAAAATCTGATATATCGATTTACCATCATCTAAACTTGGATAAAACGTTTGTACTAAAGGACTTTTAATAGGACTTGCTTTCTTCCTTGCTTGACGACCAAGTTTTAATTTTTCTTGTACTCTTTGCTCCCTTATTCTTTGTATGTCCCATCTAATTAGAGAATTCAACTTTTATCATCAAATGTAAAAAATATAATCTTTTATAATTCGAGAATTTACCTTTTCCGCCTCTTTTCGTCTAGTTCTAATTTTTGGTGCCGTTTCAGAAATATATCGTCATCTAAATTCTATTAGTAAACAGATATGTTAAAAGAAAATAACTAAAGTATATATTGTGGGATAAAAAAATTTACTTCAGTCCCCTCCATTTGATAACAGCTTGTTACAGGCTTAATTCTCCATCCTGGAACTGAAGAAGACACAGAATTAATTTTAAACAAACTGATAGGTCTTAAATCATGAAATACCTTGTACATTAGAATAGCAAGCCTCTATATCAATTTCGTCACAAACCACTTCACCAACTGGAGTATAATACAGGATATCAGTGCATAAGCCATCACTTTTCTCTACTTGAAGATCACCAGATTTTCTCTTGTATTTTCTATGCTCTTTGGTATGATCATCAGATTGGTTTCTTTCTTGGTTAATACTAAAATCAAATCAAAAAATATTTCGTGAATGACATTTCGTTTAAAGTTTAAACAATGAATTCTGGCAGGTTTAAAATTTTGAGCATAAACTCAATAGAAACACTTCAACTGCTAAGTTTTACAATCTATAAAGCCTTAGTTAACTATTAAATAATAGATGTAGCTTCAAACGTCATATAAAGTCTTTTAAAAATCAAATTAAGTCAACATTAATCAATCTCAATACTAAAAAAAAGCAATTTAATAAGTGACTGGCAACACTAATGTAGTCATAAACTACAAAATAGCAGGTTTAAATTAAATCTTGTGGCACTTAGAAAGTTGTTAAATCACAGTTGAACTGTATGTTAAGCATAAAATTTGGTAGATTAAACCGCAGCTGCTTAATGCAATAAATATTATAAATGCAGCTTTTATAAACTTTTTAGTTAGTATCAATCAGCGTCTGATATACTGTCAATACCTTTTGTGTTTTTCTTCATCATTTCTTCTGGACATGCCTCTTGATTCTCTCCATCGGCCTCCACTGGATTCACTGTCGGTCTCGTGAATTCCACCGCCGTGCTCATCGACACAACTTCGGTCACTTCCCTTGCGAAGCCTCAGCTTCTCAGATTCGCTCAACTGCTGTTTTAACTAATATATAATACATCGTTTAATGTTTTTTATTTAAATTGCAACTTAAAATACCATTAAATCATATGAAAATTCTTAATACTATTAATTTTTGCAACTTTGTTCTTTGAGAACTTTGAATTGCCATTTTGTAAATAGGTGGCAATTGCCAATATGAAACGATATGCAACATATCGATAACAAGCATCGTTTGTAATAAATTTCATTATTTTCATAGCAACTATCGATCGTATAATCGTTATCTGTAATCGATTGCCACTTATTTCAGGCTTTATTCGAAATCACAACTTTGATTATATTTTTACCGTTTCATTTTCTTTTTTCAAAGCAGCAATTTCCAAATCTTTTAAAAGCGACTTTTCTTGCTCTTGACTGATGAGATCTAAATGTAAAATGAGCAGTTCTTTCAAACACTGTTTTTGTTGACAGTCATCGTCACTGCCCGCACGTTGTTCGTCAACGGACGCCGACGATGGTGAAAAGGAAGCGGCAGGCAATCGCGATACTCCGCCGCTGCAATTAGCGTACATGTGATCAAGCTCAAAAGTCATTTTTGTCAGATCACTTGTCACGTTATTATTTCCATTATTTACTGGAGATTTTAACTTCGTGCACGATATGTGATCTTGCATTGCAGCCACTATATTCACTGGTGAAACAGGCTTTTCCGTTAGTTCTGCATTGTCATTTGTTATTACACCACCATGATTATCATCACCATTGGCCTGTAACAGTAGTACCTGTCCAGAAGACGACGGTGATGATGGTTTTGCCATTTGTTTGCGCCCTGATGGCATTTCACTCTTAACATTTAGACTCCCTATTCTTACAACTATGCTAAATTATTCATAGACTAATTGTAAGAAATAAGACGTTTTAAATAATCACAGACCATGATACACAGTAAGTTCCTCTCCATTGATTTCAACGGCAGCCAAACCATCTCTAATGAAGTGAGCCAAACTAAAAAACTAACAATAAAAATGCTGTTTATTGCAAACTGGGCAATGTCGGTAGAGTGAAATGGGCTTCCGACTGCGCAATGACGTCAGAGGTACAAACAGAAACACTGGCCAATTATTATTTATTTTTATTACTTATTATACTGTATTTTGTTGTTTTTTGATATTTATTAATACTTGTACGCTAATTATTGTATTTTAAAGGGAGGAGGGAACCACCGGTTTATAGTGCAGCTTTTTTTGTGCTTATGATGTTCATAATTATTATGCTCGTCCAGGGTTCAAATTCACTCAACCCTACGCAACCACTGGGCACGGTCATGGTCTTCTATTATAGGTTTGTGCTTTTCTTAAAGAAAATATTATGCCATACTACAGAACGTCACTAGATGTCGCACATAATAATTGGTTTTTGAAAAGCATTACCGGTAGTACAGTAGCAAACGGACAGGTCGAGATACAGCTGTTAATTGAGTTTCGATATAATTGAGGTACTGTACATTGAAAATAATATTTTTAAAATGCTAAAATTATTAAATGATTAAGGATGGCATACTGTTGTGTTCCACATTGCAAATCTTATAGTAGAAAAATGAAGGGAATTCAATTCCATGAATTTCCAAGTAATGAAACAAGTCGTATTCAGTGGTTAAAAAATATTAAACGAACAAATTGGCTTCCAAGTGACAGGTAAATTTAATGGTTTTTACTATAATAAAAGATGTCAAATAATAAACTTATTATGTTAAAGCGCAAGATTGTTACTAATATATTATTGAAATTATTTGAAATCTATTAATGATACAGTACAGTATAAGAATGTTTTAAATGTACATAATGAACATCACAAATGTAATTTATAAAACATACATTGTTATTCATTTTTAGTTCAAAGATATGTAGTTTACATTTTTCTAAAGATGATTACAGGGAAGGGCTCAAAATAAGGAAACTGAAAAATGGTGCTGTTCCTACAATATTTAACACATATCCGACATATTTACAGCCTAAGGTAAAAATATAACTAACTATACGACAGTGCACAATGAATACTTTACAAAAACTGAAATTTTATAGAAGTTGAAGGAAAGAACTACCAATCGATCTCTACAACAGAATCGCATTCCATCACCAGCTAAAATAAAGACGTTGAATAACCCAGTCTCTTCTGATAATCCAGTTCCTTTAAGCAAAACTTTCCCTACAAACCATACTCCAGTTTTTCTAAAACCTCAGGCACCACAAATTGGAAGTAATGCAGATCAGGTGATTGGTTTGCTAGAATTACTGGAAGAGGAAAGGAGCTTAGTTACTAAATTGAAGAAAAACAGCAAATCACTGGAAGCCAAAAACAAGAGACTTGAAGTGAATGTTAATAAATTGAAGTCAAAAATTAGTGAATCTGAAAAGGAAAATCCACACCTCAAATATTTTGAAAAGAACTATTTTCCTATATTTCAGAAACTGGAGGAAGACCAAAAAGAAAAGAAGCTGGGTGCCATTTTCTTGCTGGATCAACTGAATGCTTATGGAAAAGCACATCATCAATATGATGAAGCACTTCTACCTTTTTATGCGTTTTGGAGGACAAAATCACCAGCAGGTTATCAGTATCCACACGATTGCGGCCTTATGAAGCTCCCAAACCGGACTACAATCACGAGGTACATTGAAGAAAAAAGTGGTACAATAGTAACCTACCATGTTGATGGTGAAATCAGCATAACATTAAATGGACAAAGTGATGGCGACAGCAGTACCATCATAAGTAGTATGACAACAAATCGGCACATTGATAGTGAAAGCGGAATAATATTAATTGGACAAACTGATGGTGAAAAAGGTACCATCATAAATGGAACCACAACAAATGGATTATTTGATGATGAAAGCGGTGCCACCATAAATAGGACCACAGCAAAAGGATTTTTTCATGGTGAAATCAGTTCCACGATCGATAGTGTAGCAATAATCTAACAATAGTCTAACAAATTTTATTTTGTAAATATGTATAAACAGCAATCAAGCGTTTATTAAACATAAGAAGGTTAAATTCTTCAAATTCAATGGGGCTTCAATGTGTTGTTTGTTGTACATGGAAGAAGTATTCGAAAACGATTCTACAAACAAAAATTTACTGCCATTTGTAACACTGTAGAAAAATGTTCGAATAAAAAACGTCTCTTGAAATTCAAGCAGAAAAATTGTGTCAAATCTTTTCCGTTAAGAAATAGTAACATAAAATTAAAGCAAAGGGAATAATAAACGCAGATAGTAAAGAACAGGACTTTTCCAACCAATTCGGTCCTCAACAGTCAAGAAAACTTCCAATAGATTAACATTAAACTTATTGAATTAAAAAAATATTATTGATGAAAAAAAAGGTTTTTTGATTAAAAGTAATGTGTACCGGTAATTTAAATATTATATTTTTACTGAAGTTTTTAAATCAGAAGATAGCTTTACATGAATATCATTTCCATATTCGAATCATTTATTAAAAACATTGGTTTCTAAGACATTTTATACAGTACTTTTATCATTTATTTTTAAAAAAAAGAAATAAAAACATTAAGAAAGTACAGTAGCTCCAACTCGATGGAAAAACAGACAACATGTTTAGCAATGCCATCTAGTGCCTTGACCTAATGATTTAGTTTTGCCTAAATGTTTATAAATGCCATTACAAGTTAGAAGCAAGTGTAATGCATATTTACGCATGTCTATAGCACTATATTAGTCATTTAAAAGTGATAAAAAATGAGTTTATGTTGTAATAATCGTTTAAAAGGTGGCAAAATTTGTGCTATATTCGGATGCAACAATTATGAAATTCAGAAGGATAAAAAAACCTTTTTTAGAATGCCAAAGGATAGAGAGCGGTTAGTCAACTTCTAATTTTATTTATATACATTGTTTAATCAATTAAGTATTCATAAACTTTTATTAATTATTATAGTCTCTCAAAATGGATTACTGCATCTAAAAGAGACGATTTAGATAAAGCTTTTAAAGTTAAAAAAGCTGAACACTTTTATGAGACATACAAGGTGTGTTCTGATCATTTTGAACCAGAATGTTTTAAAGACCAAAATTGTCACAGAAAAGGGTATGTAATTTTAATTCAATAACTTAAATATAAAAAATGTAATAATATATTAAATTTGTCAGCTTACAGTCATGGGCTATACCTACACGGAAAATCTTTGGCAAAATCACAAAGTTGGAGGTACAGTATTATCATATACTGTACAGTACACTGCGTACTGTATTGTTGTAATATTGCAATATAAGCGTGCTTGCATGTATGCATGGCGTGCCATACTAAACAGAAATAATAATACTGTACTTGCTTATGGGGTTATGGTCCAAATTATGCTGTAGTTCTCCATGAATTATACAGAAAATAAGTACGCTGTGCTCTGTTATTACTATTGATTAATTATTATATAATTAAATTGTTGAAGATGGTGCGCTACTGTTGTGTTCCAAAATGTTTCTCAAACTCGAGGAAAAAGCATCTAGAATTAACATTCCATGAATTCCCAACCAACGCTGAAAGGCGTGAGTTGTGGTTAAAGAAAATCAAGCGTTTAGATGAAGACGGTAACGATTGGATTCCTAGCGACAAGTAAGCAAAACTTACAAATGAAAATTGTTGTTCTTTATCAAAATAAAGATCTTAACTTGTATGTCAGCATTTAAAATTTTGCCATACAGTTTATTCAATCTTTTTTATCTACAATAGATCAGTGGTTTGCAGCTTACATTTTACCGATAATTCACATGTAGAAGGACTAAAAGTCAAGAGACTAAAAAACGATGCGGTTCCTACTATATTTAATGTAAATCCGACACCATTAAAACCTGTGGTAAGAATATTATTACAATTAAAGCTCTTAAGTGAAGTTACTACGCTGTTTAGAAACACTTGACAATTATAATGAAACAAGTAGCAGTTAATTCAATAATGTTTATAGGAGTTGGAGAAAAGAGCCCCAAAACGATCTTTACAAGAAAATTGCGTTCAAATGCCAGCTAAAATCAAGAAGGTGAATAATACAATTTCATTACCGGTAGTTAAATTAATCCCGGCCCAAGCAAACAACCCAGTTGCAAAATATTTAAGTGTTGTTTCAAATAACTCGTCACCATGTACTACACAAATTAAAGTTTCACCATTAATGGGTGATGTACTTCGGCTTCAACATCAGTTGAATGCTCTGCGTATAGAAAAGGAAAAAGAAAAGAGTGAGGTTTCTGAAATGAAGAAATACATTAAATCGCTGGAAGCCAAAAACAAGAGACTTGAAGTAAAAGTTGATAAACTAAAGTCAAAAATGAAAGAAACTGAACTTAAATCAAGATTACGAGAATCTAAACTCATGTCAACAATTAATGAATCTAAATTAAAACCAACAGTTAGCGAATCTAAACTCAAGTCAAAAAATAGTGAATATAAACTTTTAAGCCCACGTCTAAAATATTTCGTGAAGAACTACTGTCCTATAATTGAACAACTGGAGGAGGACCGAAAAGAGAATAAGCTGGGAGCAATTTTCTTGCTTGACCAACTAAATGGTTATGGGAAGACAGGTCATCATTATGATGAGGCACTACTACCTTTTTATACATTTTGGAGGACTAAATCACCATCAGGTTATCATTACCCACACGAATGCGGTTTGATGAAGCTTCCAAGCCGAACTACAATATTGAGGTACATTGAAGAAAAAAGTGATGGTGTAATAACTTACCATGTTGATGGTGAAATCAGTATCGCATTAAATGGGGACGCGGATGGCAAAAGCGGTGCCACAGTAATTGGGCGCACTAATAGTGATAGACGTACCGCAGCAGATGGACAGATTGATGGTGAAAGTAACATCGAAATAGATGAACACATTGATAGTGAAAGTAACATCGCAATGGATGAGAAAATTGAAGGTGATAGTATCATCACAATCGATGAACAGATGGAGGGTGAAAGTAACATCACAATAGAGGAGCACAATGAGGGTGAAAGTAACATCACAGAAGAGGAGCACATTGAGGATGAAAGTAACATCACAGTAGAGGAGCACATTGAGGGCGAAAGTAACATCATCATAGATGATGTATGTAGCATCACAATAGAAGAACACATTGATGGTAAAATCAGTGCCCCCTCTGATGGGCACAGTGATGATGAAATCAGTGGCTCAACAAACAGACACCGCGACGATGAAAACAGTCCCGCTATTACTTGACGCTGCACCACAATCAATTAAACCGTTGATAGTGAAATTCACCATCGACCACGACTGAATTATTTGCCAAACAGTTTACTTTCCCAAGAAACTAGTTGCCTGACAGTCAGATAAAAGGAACTTAACTGAGTTTATTCCTAAGCCGATTACGTGCAAAAGTGTTTCAAGGGTATGTACAGATTTGTCTTCAGTGTCAGTTCACCTGACAAACAGAACAGTTGTATGATATTACAATATATTAGATTTCATAGGTAGGATTAATTTTATTTCAAAAAGACCATCCTATGGAGGTAATCGTGTCGCATCAAAAAAAGGACTATTTTATAATTTTTAAAATAATGTCCAGCAAATTGTAAATTATCTGGACAGACCTGTTTCTTCTGTCATTGGTTAATTGTTTTGTACATATAATAATTAAAATTAATTTGTGACAGAATAAAGATTTATCAAAAGTTTTTAATCTAAATTTTTAAAAAGTTAAAATTTTATATTTCTATTAATAAATCTAAAATTCTAATGCTCTAGTTTATATACGAGTAGTTCATTGTTAAAACGGTTTAAGTCCAATTTAAAAAGAAGTTTTAGATATGTAATTAATACACAGTGTATTTTTCTAATTCAATTGATAAGTTTGTTCCTACTTCAATGTTTGAACATGAAATGGCACTTCATAAACATTTAATTTGCAGCGGCTCAACGCAGCACGTCAATTTTACTTCAAAAAACTAGAAATTACTTTTGATGGACTTAATCCACTTTGATAATGAATGACTCATAAAAACGAATGCATGTGTGTTTGTGTGTGTATCCTTTATGCATGACTACACCATTCATCCGATTGCCATGAAGCTTTGGGAAGTTGTTGAGTACACTCTCGTGAACATTATTGGTATAAATATTTTTAATAACGGCCCAGGGATCAAATACTAAATTTGAGTCGGTCATTATGGAGTCGCAATTCGACTTCGTTCACTGTTATGGATTCAATGGATTACATCCATGTTATGGATGTAATGGTTCATGGACGTTATGTCATGAAAAATAATGCCAATATCGTATCACTAGAATTACCTCTCAATATTTCGAAATCACTTTTATGTGACTTAGTCCACTTTGCTTGTGAATGACTCTTATATTGACATTTTTCACAAGATAACGTCTGGACACCGTTATAATAAACAGCTCATATAGCGCCCTATTTGAGCTATAAAAAAATACTGTATAATTATGCAAATCTACTCAATAACTCATTGAGGACAACTCATCAGCTGTTTATTATCAAAGCAGTTTGAGAGTGAAAGTAGCATCATAATAAATGACATGTATAGTATCACAATAGATGAACAATTTGATGATAAAATCAGTGGCTCAACAAATGAACACAGTGACGATGAAATCGGTTATACTAATAGTAAACACTGTCACAATCAGTTAAATCGTTGATAGTGAAAGCAGCATCCCAATAATTTTAGATTTCATGGGTTCGGTTATTATCCCATGAAGGTGATTGAATCATATCATTAAAAAATAATCATTTTATAAGTTTGAAAATATTGTCGGGTATATGTTCACGTCGGCCAATTTATACGGTCAGACAGACCCTTTTCTTTTGTCATTGAGAAATGGGTACACATCATTTGTTTCGTAAATATCGAATAATTAAAATACATTTGCGACAGAATAAAGATTTATCAAAAGTTTTTAATCTAATTTTTTAAAAAGTTAAAACGACACTAAAATCTATTTAATATTTTCATTTTCACCAAGGTTTTCGATTGTATCTAAAAGTTTATTTGGCTGATCAAAAGCCACCACTTTTCCTTCACTCAGGACTAACAACCTAAAACGACACAAAAAATATTTTTTGAATCGTAACCCAATTTCTACACTGCTTAAATAATAAAAAAAACCTTGTGCTGTCCATAATCGTGTTGAGGCGATGGGCAATAGTTAATACTGTGCAATCGCTAAATTCAGATCTGATTGTCGATTGAATTAACGAGTCAGTGTGTGAATCAACAGCCGCTGTGGCTTCATCAAGTATTAAAATCTTTGTCTTTTTCAGTAATGCTCTGGCTAAGCACACCAACTGCTTCTGACCAACACTTTAAATACACACTAACATGTAAATAAAGTTAATTGAAATTTAAATTTAGTTTTACCTGAGATTTGACCCTCCTTCAGCAATATCTTGATCTAATCCCGATAACGATTGCTTAACAAAATCTTTCAAATGAGCCAATTCCAAAGCTTTCCATAATTGCTCATCATTGTATTTGTTATATGGGTCTAGATTTATTCTTAATGGTCCAGAAAATAAAACAGGATCCTATAAAATGCCAAAAACAATACCTAAACTTAGTACTAAAATCCAAATTTCATATCTAAAAATTCTAATTAGTTTAGTTCTTTAAACTAGTGAACTAAATTTACATTATTTAGTGTCTTAAATGCCAAATTTTTTTCTAAACAGTCACTGGAAACCAAATTTACTTCATCAAACATTAACATTAGTTAACAAATTCAAAACTTTAGTTCGAAAATAAAATCAATTTTTGACGCTGCTTTTAAGTGAATACTAATAACATATCAACTTCTCTATTGAATCAACATTATTCTAGTTACCTGTGGAATAACTGTCAAACGTGATCTCAAATCATGTAAGCCAATTTCTGAGATGTCTTTATTATCAACAGTGATGTTGCCATCACTAGCTTCCATCATTCGAAACAGGGCCAGGGTAACTGAAGATTTACCAGCGCCTGTTCGGCCTATTACTCCAATCTTAAAATTTAAAAGCCATCAAAATATAAAACTAAAACCAGTTTCTGTTTAAAATGAAGTTTACTTTTTCTCCAGAATTGATTTTGAAACTGATTCCCTTTAGCACTGGAGGCAATTCCTCTCTGTATTTCGTGCTGTAATTGTTGAACTCGATTTCTCCTTGTTCAGGCCATGAAGCTGGTGGCTTCTTGTCCTCTTTCTCCCACTCGGCCTATTACAAATTGAATTATTTAGATCCGTGACGATTCTGATTTAAGTATAAACGCCATACCTCTGGTGACAGTTCAAAATACTCATTAATGCGCTCCACTGAAACAATATTACTTTCCAACGTTCCCATATTTTCCACTACCCACATGCATGTGTAGTATACCTGAGTTAGTGTTTTTAAATAGCCAATATTTGAAACTATTCATTAATTTAAACTACTGCAAAAAATTACCCCTATGGAATAGTTTACAATGAGAGCTACAGTTCCAGCTCCCAAAATGTCTTTATTTAGAAGACCAAACGTAGCAGTTATGAATGTAAAAATATTTCCCACTAAGTCGACACGCAAACCAGCCCAGCTTTAAAATATTAAAACGAAGTATTGTATTTACAAGTTCCACTCATTAAAAGTAAACTATACTTACACAAATAACGCTTTAACGTGAAAAACAAATTTCATATTTTCATCTAGAAGATTGTCAAACTTTTGGATGAAATCATTTTCTTTCTTGAACGCCCTCAAAGAAGAAGAACCAGCCAGAGTTTCTGAAAATCTCGAATAGATAGGAGACCTAGTAACCGATTCAAAACGCCTTAGTTGCTCTAAAGTTCTTGAAAAAAATCTCTGAAATATATGTTAAAGAGTTCTTGTTAGTTGTGCCAGTTTGAATATTTTCATTTGTAGTTACATACTTGTATGAAGAAATATGTACAGAAAACCGGAATCATAACAGCTACCAAAACTGGCAAAAAAACGCACATAACAACGATTGATTCAATAACTTGCATTACACCCCATAGCAAATTCTGGAAACTCATCGGCAAGCTTCCATCCACCATTTCGATGTCTTTTGAAAATCGGTTCACGATTCGACCTGATGGAGTAGTGTCAAAAAACGATGCTGGACATCTTAAAATGCTATTAAGCAATTTTTTATGAAAAGTGATGCAAGCCCTCATGGCACCATAAACAATAGACAATGAAAATAATCCCGCAAAAATTCCTGTCGTAATTAAAAAATGGAATTACAAAAATTCATATATTGGAAAGATTAAAAGCTGTTTACCGTTACAGGATGCCAACACACTATAGATTCCTAACCTCATCCAATTGTTCTGACTAATACTTTCGTCAAACTCATCTTCATTGAACGACTGATTCTTTAGTTTTGAAAAACCATCCATGCTCCAGAGACTCATCCAGATTTCAGTGGCAGCAGAAAATGAGAATGAAATCGTGGCCAGTACTACTGTCAGTGCGACTACTGAGTAGCCAACATGTTTCAAGTATACTTTATAAACCGAGGATTTAATCTGCATTGAAAATCAATTTAAATATTTTCTGGAAAATATTATTACTATTTTAGTAAACAATACATGTCCATGTTCAATATGCTCATCTTCTATTAACTGTCCATCATCAAACTCGAGATCTTCACGAACGCTAGTGTCCGATTTAACTGACTCAGATCTGAATTAATAATTCAAAAAAATAAATAAATAAATAACTGAATGCAAATTTCGACTTTGAAGTCTCAACTAATCGCGGCAAACGACTGTACCTGTTGATTTTTGGAGGACCACCTCGTTCATCGGTTCGATAAGTTCTTACATATTGAGCAAATCCGCTGTTATTGTCCATTAACTCCTTATAAGTTCCCATTTCTTCAATTTTCCCATCACTCATCACCAAAATATTATCCATCAGAGGCAAATAGGTAAGTGAATGAGTAACTAATACTCTAGTCTAGATTTAAAACTTTTTTAACGTCATATGGAATATATTCGTCATAATTTTGTAATACCTTATGTCTCAAAGCGCTCTGAGATCCAATAACATTAGTGAAAATATGCTCACCAACGTGAGGATCCACTGCGCTTAAAGGGTCGTCGAACAGATAGATATCAGCATCATAGTAAACGGCCCTAGCCAGACTTATCCTCTGCTTTTGGCCTCCACTTAAGTTGATACCCTTTAAAAAAATGACAAATTTGACTTTATAAATACAATTTTGAATCTAAAAAAAACTTAAACGAATTAGCTACTTTTTCTCCAATTTCAGCTTGATCCCCACCAGGCATGATTGCCAAATCAGGTTCCAAATCACAACACTTGATAACTTTCTCATATTGACGTTTATTAAATGGCTTTCCAAACAAAATATTTTCTTTAAAAGTAGCATTTTGAATCCAAGCTTGTTGAGAAACATAAGCAATTCGGCCCTGGAAGTTTAGGAAACGTTATAAAATGTTATATTTAAAATGGATTAAACTTACGTCAATGTTGACGGAGCCCTCAAGTTTATCGATTTCTCCTAATAAGGCTGACAGAAGTGAAGATTTTCCGCTTCCAACACGGCCAACTACAGCTACCAAACGTCCTTTACCAATTTGAAAAGTGATGTTTTGTAAGTTTGGTTTTAGATCTTCTTTCTGCTCTAATGCAGTCCATTTAAAACTTGCATTTGAAACAACTATGGCCGCTTCACTACCTAATGTAATAAAATTTTAATAATTACTTTCTCCATTTTAATTTTCAATTTTATATGTACCATTATTTCGTGTGATGGCATTCGGATCAAGATCTTTACCGTTCATGTATTCATTTATTCGGTTCATTGAAACTCGGGCCTATAAACGTTGGCAATTAAAATGATGTTAATCTATTATATTTTTCTATTTTACTTGGATAAATCCTGAAATGACCATGGGTAATCGTAACATAGGAAATTGTAAAATATATACAATTGAAATGGTAACAAACAGTTTTTCTACACTGACAACATTACTGCTATCCATCAAAATATATGTGGCTAAAATGGCTATGTTCATCTGAAAAAATTAAATGATAAAATATAGTTCACTTTTAATGAATTAAATAAGAGAATTAATCTTACCAATATTGGACCAAATGTCCAAATCAGGTTTGTGATTCCTTCAATTATCAAACAATTTTTAATTGCCATAGTTTCTTTACGGCGTAACCTGCCAATTCTATCCATAAAAGGATTTTCCCAAGCAAAAAATTTCAGAACCTACAAGATATATGTACAATTACAAACGAGAACTTAAAAATTTTAAGTTTTTTTTATTTTAAGATATTACCTTAACACCTGAAATAGCTTCACTGAGATTCTTAATTCTTTCATCTTTCAATTCCAGTTCTTTTGTCTAAAAAGTAAAACATTCTCTAAATAAATACTTAAAAGATAATAATTTGCTGTTATTAATACCTCAAAAACTTCTTGTTTTCTAGCTAAAAACGCCGTAACTATTTTAAGTAGAACCATAACTCCAAAACCGGAAAAAGCAGCAGCTCCAACTAAACCGTAAAGCAAGTAAAATCCAGCTGCAATTTGTAATGGAAACGTAAGTGCGGCTAAGCCATCATCTAAAAATTCCACAATCCGATAAGTATCCACCGACATCAAATTTATTATTTGTCCAGTGGTCGTTTGTTGTTTATAAGTACTGCTCAACGTCAAACACTATAACAATTAAAATTGTCATTAATGTTAATAAAATCGTTGCGCAAAGTGATCACAAACCTTGCGATATATTAAAGATGTAACAGCTGTACGAACACTGCAAACGACAGCCTGCTTGAGATAAATAGCGTGCCACAGAATAAATGACTGGCACAATGTGGCTGAACACATCATAACAATGAGAAAAATCCCCTGCCATAATGGTGCACCTTCCAGCGAAACAAATTCCAGAAATAGTCTATAATTTAAAAATATATAGTCGTTGGTTAGCAAAACTACACTGAATCTGGATCTCTGGAAATGAAATTCATCATTCCCACTCTAGTGACAAACTAGAAGTTTTAAAAACTTTAATTTTCGCGACACAAAACGCATGTGTCGCAGTTTCAAGTTTTTGTTTTGCAATAATAAATTCATTTCTTACATTTTTAATTAACGCACGAAAATTAAAGTTTAAAAGATAAACTGATCACATGAGATAACTCTTCTGTTTTTTTTTTAAAATTATCATTTAGTTTACCAAAAATATCAAAATACCGGCTTACTTTAGAATTACAGGATGCATGAACAGGAAAGTGTCGCCGACAACATATAAAAGAAAAATGATTAGCATTTTTTTCCAGTATGTTCGGAACAAAATCCAAGTAAACGACAACCTGAAATAAATGTTTATTAAAGGTATAATTTAAGATGTTTAAGATAAATTAACTTACTGCTGATTTTTAACGCTGCATTTTGTCATTGTTTCTTGGACCCTAGGCACCGATCGGGCAGTTTTCGCTTTCGAAATTGCTTCCCAAACATCACTTGTTTTGAGCTGATTTCTAAAACCGTTCCACAGTAACCTAGTTCACAAACCACACCAACATTAATTTTTTTATACAAAAACTTATATTAGTATTGAATATTTGACTAACTTGTCAAACCATGTTAACGTCAGGTAAGATAAAAACGACGCTTTTTCACTGGGATTTCGAGTCTGTAAAAATGTCAGTCATTTTCAATATGCGTCTAAATATGAAAAGCAATAGATAAATATTCTACCTGGTCAACATCTTGCTGCTCTTTAGTCGTGTAGATTGGTTTAGCATCCTTGAAAGCTGATAATACTAATTGACTAATTATTAAAGGGTAGTATACACAAAATATTACAAAACTTTCATTCGTGTCACTGCTTTGCTTCTATATAAATAAAAAACAAAAAGTTTAAGTAAATTGTTTAATATTTATCAATACAACGAGACACATTCAAGTTGTTTATCATTGATTAAACATTGACAAATCATTAAGATGAACTTCTCTAAGAAGTTTTCTAGTATAACCGTTGACAACGGGTTAGTTTTTCAATTAACTTTTAGGAATCAAAACAGAAGCATCAAATGGCATCAAAAACTGAGTCTGACAATGTCAAGACTTGTTTCAATAATTCACAACATAAACAACGATATAAAACTTGAACTTCCAAACTCTCTTATTCTGACAAACCAGGAACTTACATTTGTAAGACCAGACAAAAAGTGAATCGTTGAAAAAACTCCTGAACATGTAAGCAAAAACCAGTGAATAAACATATAAACGGACGACTGAATTCCATATTTACGGTCCAAATAAATAACGACACTTGCAAGCACCTACACGATTAAATTATAAATGTACTGTACATTCCTTCGTTAAATTTCATAACTTGGAAATACTTACAAACGTTAAGCATTGAAAAACACCGATAATTGCATAAGTTGAAAAAGACCGGTCTTCATTTAGAATAAAAAATAACTTAGCAGACGACAATATAAATAGTATACAATTAAAAATCTGTAAAAAAATCAAAATGAGTTTATAACGAATACATATTTGTTGCTTTCAGATATTTTAACTTACTAATTTAGATATGTTAAGTAAAGTCCACGGTATTAACCGGCTTTTACTGCGTCGAAATGAGTGGATTTTACAAGGCAAAAACAGCCATATGAAAACGCAAGGGATGAAAGTGAAGACTGTACTTTGGAAGCACTCTGTATACCGAGGGGCTGTTGTATTCCATGAGAGTGAATGGTCCTTAAAAGTTTAAAATTCAAAAAAGACAATTACTTTTTACACTTCAGTACCATTCTATGATACATTTTAATTGAACATTTTCTTAAATTCCCACTCATCGTGACACCAAAAAAAATGAAATCAACATGATTGCGGTTCCATTCCCAACATACAAAAAAAGCATCAGACAATCTTAAAATGATTTCCTACCCAGAACAACGAATTGTTTCCAGCCCCGCAGATGCTTTCTGAGTGCAAATTGTGACCCATGTCTGTTCAGATGATTAGGTGATTGTTGTTGTGATGCTGTTGCTAGGAAAGCCGGCTGTTTTATTCATCGCAGCTGTTACTACACGTGATGCAATCCTTTACCGTTGACTTGTGCGCATGCGTTGCTCTTTCTTGTCCAGTCTTGCTCCATAACAGGGGTCTCCAAACTACGGCCCGAGGGCCACATCCGGCCCGCGGACAGATTTTGTCCGGCCCGTGGAGTGCTCGCATACTTGAAAACGCTTTTTAGCGAACATATTTTTTATATCAAATTAAATTTAGTTTACTGAAGTATTCAAATTTTATGCTGAATAATTAATAATATGACATCTACATTGATATGGTCATGGGCTAACTCTGTGGTTTCCAACCGGTGCTCCAAGGTGCTCCCCAAGCCCTCTAAAAGTGCTCCAAAAAATTATACCTAAAATAACTTATTTTTTAACAAGTGAAGATTTTTTACAATGTTTTCAAATTTTAATAAATAATTCTATTGTTAAAAAATTGTGAAATGCAAGCTAATAGATGCCTGTATTTTATCATCACTCTGTGTTAGTGCTAAATGTATTTCCTTGTGGTCTAATTTATGTTATTTAAAGGGACAGTCATTTGGGACCTTTTAGTGCCTAATTATGTTAGTTGGTTTTCTTTGCATGTACCGAAATAAAGAAGGAAAAACCAGACCAGCTCTTGCTGACTGACCTTAATACTGTACTCGACTTTAAACCCCTGTTTCCCAACGTGAGGTACATGTCCCACTAAGGGGCATTTCAATTGAGGGTGCTCCGCAAACTTTTTGCATACAGAAAAGTACTCCACAATTTAGAAAAGGTTGGGAACCACTCGGCTAACTACTCATAACATTGTTGTAGGCTTAGTTGGATAAAGAAACACGGAATAGTAAGGAGTAAAGACATGTATATTATGCAGAAAATTTAACTTCAGTATATAATAACTAACAAATTATTGAAATGAATCCAACTAACATTTTATCGTATTGTGTTGTACACGTTACTCCTCATGGTTGGTACTCTACGACTAATCTAGAAATTACAGATAATGACAGGAAAATTAATAATATGTAGTGTTGGCGTTTTGCAGCCTTTTTTAAACGTTCGGACTTTTTTTTTCATCAGTGAACTATTTCACTTTTTACCAATGATAATATGGTTTTGGCCCTCGGAACTTACTGGAGTAATCAGTATGGCCCGAAGGCTGGAAAGTTTGGAGACCCCTGCTCCATAACATGACATAACATAAGACAGGCTGTCAAACGTTTTTGGCATATTAATTGAAAAAATAATTGTATAGTACCGGTATTTTAATCTGAACAAATTAATGATGCAATGTCTGTCAATTAAAATGAAAACGGATGAAAGAAAGGTTTACTTGGAAAAAAATAAGCTTAATGCACCGTACATAATTAGGCATACCGGTACTAATTTAAATGATGTAACCTGTAATTTTTGATAATGATTAAAACACAAAGATTTTATGTCACATAGTAAGTATCCTATTTTTAGTATTAAGAAACTACTAAAAATCATTTGGAATGAAAATTGAAATGTTATCACAATTAAATGTTTAGTTTCTTGAAAAGTATTAACTTCTGGTAATTTCGCAAGCGAGCTATACTGTAATAAGGTGTCTCAAGATTACAATTTATTGTTACTGATCAATAAAAATTAATTAGACATAACAATACTTTAACAAAAAAAATAAAATATGTTGATTTCTTAAACATGAGTACAACATTATTAAATACAGTACTACAGTATATTTTTGCTTATGAAAACCCAGTAACAGTATAATAAATAGATTACATGGCAAATAGATATTGGCAAATAGAGAAAAAAATAATATTAAAATCATTGTAAATAAATAACTCACAGCGTCAACTTTAATTATTTAAAAGTAAAATTTAGTGTTTTGAATTATATATTTACCAACTTAACTATAATTTTAAGAAACCGAACTGTCATAAGAATATTAGCTCAAATTTAAAAATGAAAAGAATTTGATTTAATTTATAGTTTCAAAAGTATATTCATAACTTTAAAAAAGTTAAAACTCAGCATAAAATGAATTAAATCACAAGACATTGCTACTGTAAAATAATTAAATGACATTATGACGTATAGTAGAATATACAACAATTATTGTAAATTTAAATTATGATTTTTAATAATAAATTTAGTCTTATAAAATAATTACATGCATGAAAATATACGCCAATAGCCGAATAAATTTAAAAGCCTTCCACGTATTCAAGGATACACTTTTAATATTATCATCAATATTAAGAAAAAAACTAATTAATTAATTGAAATACTCAACATGGTTTAAATACGGTTAAAATTATTATTGCACAATTATTGAACTTTTACATTTTGATTAACAATTTGTCATGATGTGGGTGGAGGTTTCTACTTAAAGTGATGAAAAATGTTGACCATTTGTAGCACTTATATTTATTTGACGTTTTTCCTATATTGTATGTATAAGAAAAGTAGATCGGTTGCACCACATGATGCGAGCAAAGGTGTATAACGATCTTATAATACTGTATACAGTGGAATCCGGTTAATACGAAATGCTTGGGACAGAGATTTTTTTCCGTATTAAACGGATTTTGTTTTAACCGAATCATGCAAAAAATATATATTCTAACTAAAATAACATTTGTTAAAGTACATAATATTAAATTAACTATTTACACCATATGAGAATCATTATTTACGCCATATTACATGTCAAATCTACTTTTCCAAAATATTATGCATTTTGTGCATACAATGTGCATGTATGCATTTATGAAAAAACGATGCAATTTTAATTTTTTTTTAATATAAACAAATAAAAATTGTGTCGATTTTGTATTTGTTTTTATAAAAACTTCAAAACAATTAAAAATTTTGATGTTCTCTACATTTTTATGCAATTTTTCATTTGGGAAAACGAGGTTTTTTTTTGTATTAAACGGGTTTTGTTTCGTATTAAACGGGTTTTGTTTCGTATTAAACGGGTTTTGTTTCGTATTAACAGAAATAATTTGTATGGAAATGCCTATTCCTACGGCCGGACTGAAATGTTGTTTCGTATTACAGGGAGTTTTGTATTAACCGGATTCCACTGTACTTTTATAACCTTGACGAAAGCAGGTAGCGCTTTTTTTGACCGGAAATGGAAATATAATATACTAACTTAAGCTTAGCGTATACTGCGTAAAAGTACAGCATAGGCAAAAGTATAAATTTTCAAAAAAAAAAAAAAAAAACAATACCAAAAAATATCTGAAAACATATTTACAAAATATTTAATACCTAAAAAAATTTAAAAATATATTTAATCAAACTAATATTTTAAAGTTGACTGAAGCTCTAAATTATAAATAAAACGCAAAATTGAGATTTCATTGATATTTGCGGTTTAGTTTTTATACATAAAAAAAATTACTATCGCTTTCACTTCTGATCTAAATTAGACACACTTCTACTGTATAATTTAAAACAAAATGACTCCAGATGGTGAATTGCTTTTTTGGGGGTGGGGAGATACAAACAACTTACTGTATTTTGTAATATTCTAACGTTTTTTAAGTACAACAACAGCTTAACAATTATCAATTTTTCACACACACTTTAATCGGTGAATTAGATTCAATTTCACGTCAGCATTTCCTTTCCAAAATAGTTTTCTAAAACACAGACATCAACTCAAAATACTGTCAGTTTTCAATCAATTTTTACACACAAATTCGTTATAATTTTTCAACCTTGACCATTGGGTCATCAGAAACTCAAAAGCAAGGCTTTATTCATGTTATATGGAAATATGGAACTTATTACAGTACTCCACTGATTAAAAACAGCAAACTTTTTATCTGTAAAACACCAGCATTTACTCATAAAGATGACTGATAAAAATAATTTACGATATATAAATAGCAGCGATATTTTTCAAAAGAAAAAAAAATTGATAAATAGTGACACGACTTTCACTTAAAAAAAAAATAACTAAAGGATGTGTTTTTTATGTCAAATAAAATTAAAAACAACAATTTTCATTTACTTGTCAGACGCAGTTCTGCTGCCAATGCCTCGCCACCACTAAAAATCAGCATAAAAAATAAATTTTAAAAAATGTTAATGTTAGTTTTATGTGTCATTTTATCTCAAATTGTTGGAAATTATGGTAATTTCATTGGTTGCCCAGCCCACACATATCAAGTTAGTCGCCATGGAAAAACTGTTCCATTTCAAGCCTGCAACCCAATACCTTGCATATGCTTCAATATTAATAACTCTATGGAATTCGTCGATTGTAATTCCGAAATTGTCAATGGAAGCTCCAGAGTTTGCAGTAGAATGTCCAACAAAGCGTACTACAGAAAGTTCTTGGACCCCTCCTGCCATTGGGTAAGATTAGTCAGGGACGAAGATTTTACTTTTAACATCAGCAGTGGATCCATTTTCGAAATAAAAAATGAAAACGTCCATACAATCAAGAATTACATTTATAATCCAGAATACAAGGAAGCTTATATTTGCCGTCAAAATCTAACATCGAATGATAAAACTGATGGAATTATATTGTGGTGCTCCATCCTGACTTTCACTGGAGATTACGACATTGACGCCAAGCGCTCGATAAAGATTCCAGGGCTGGCTGACCGAGTTCCGGAAAAGTTTTACCGACTGAACATCAGTACATCCACAGTTTCCATCTGTCACAATACAAGTTTAGATTTTTTGCTCACTCAGACATGGTTCGATTATGCCCAGCATCCGTTCCACGTCGATGACAAGTTTAACTTGGTGCTCGAAGGAGGAAATGGACATAAGGACATGTTTAGTCCTCTTGGGGAATATTGGATATCGTCCGATGGACAAGCGGCCCTAATCGGTGCCATTACCGTCGAGGAATCCGGCCTGCTTTCAAACATCATGTACATTTTTCACATCATTTCGGCGATTTTCTGCTTTTTTACGCTGGTTATTCATCTGGCTTTACCGAAAATTAATTTTCATACCAAAAGTCTTCTCTGCCATGTTTTGAGCATGATGTTAATGTACATTGCTTTTACTCTGAGAAGATTTTTTTACGATGTACCATCGGAAAGAGGAAGGATTTTGCTGTTTGGTTTCTTTTATGTTGTCACCATGGCGACCTTTTTGTGGCTTAATATTATTGCTTATGAATTGTGGAAAGTGTTTGCTAGTTTAAGAGGATTTGCAACCAAAACTATTTCACATCAGGTAACAACTACTGTATTAGTAGTTAGAGACCTTATGAGTAAAACCATTAGTCTCTTTTTATCGCATCACTTATGTATATTATTACTTTAGGTCCTTCGATTGATCTTGAAAAGTTTATACGCCTGGGGAATCCCATGTCTTGTACTTTGCGTAATTATTGGAATTTCATACGACAAAAACCTGGCAGAACTTCTGGAAATAACATTCACATTCCCAACTACCCAAAAGTTTGATTGGATATTTATTCACGGTCCTATCACTGCCATTCTACTCATCAACTTATTATTCTTCATCATTACAATCTGGAACATAAGTAAAGCCAGAAAAGGAACTCAAATGCTCAACAAAAATGTCAACAGAAAACTGCAAGTATTTTGTTATTACTTTTCAACAATTTAATTAAATTCTGCAAGACAAATAATTAGAATTACACTGAAGTTTAACGCAAAATTCCAATCATATTATAAAATGTTGCTAAAAAAAATGTTTACAGTGTTTTCAATCATTTTCTCACTTAAAAATATAATAATTACAAATAACATTATTTTATCGATTTCTTTGAAGAATGTATTTTAAGGATGTTGATTGTTTTTGTATTATCGATAGGTTCTTGGTATTTGTGAAGCTGTTTATAGTAATGGGGATTTTGTGGTTAGCGGAAATTGGTTCTTCGTGGGCTGCAAAGTCAAACGAACATTTCTTCTACGCTTTTGACGTCATCAACGCTTTACAAGGATTGGCAGTGTTCATCATTTACGTGTGTAAGAAATCCACGTTGAAATTGATCAAACGAAGATACAGAGGAGAAGAGAGCACCAGCCACAGTACAACCAAATCAAGTATTGTCAGTAGAAGTCGCTTTGCATCAACATCAAGTGCAAATTCCAGTGGCAGAGACAATACAGTGAAAAGACTGAATGATGCTGAGGAGAGCTTTGCATTGAATAGCATCCAACCAAAAAATAATAACATTAACTGAAGTAAACAAAGGGAAAATGCACTTTTAATGAAAAAAAAGTTAATTGATGGAGAAGTAATTGATGTTAAATGCAAAACTTGTGTTAAACAAAATTGATATTAAAAGCAATGGTCAAATGCAATGGTCAAAGCAATGGTCAAATGTGCATTTATTCAGCTTTGTTAAAATTTTACAAAAAAAGTATTGTTTATCGTAAAATGCTGACTGTTTCTTGTTTCCTTACAGTATAGAGACAGACAGATTTGATAGGCAAATTCAAATTAACTTTTAAAAAAAAATTAATTAATTTAGCATTTGATCATCGGATGTTCACTTCATTGAGTAAAAGTATTGCATGTAAAATTTTTTTTAAATATTGTAAATGCGTTTTTTCAGACAGAGATTTCACCACCAAATTAAAATTGTACCATAAAATTTTTTAAAAATTTTAACTTATCAAATCGGATCTATTTTAATCTAACTTAATGTAATCTAACCTGATTTAAGTACTGTATTTATAAAATTAATTACACACTGAAATCACAAAAAATGTTAACGTTATTTGGGGAAAAAAATCTGGTGGGGAAATTTCCGGAACATTTAATCTGCTCTTCATTACAAAAAGTATTATCTGCAAGCACGCAATTTTATTTACAAGTTGCAAACTTTAAAAAAATTTAATTAAGTTAATTAATTGACTTAATGTAATCGTAACTTAGCTGTGCATTTGCATTCAAAGTTTGATTAAAGGAGCGGGTCAATGATTAATCAATAGAATTCCTGGAATTTGTAATTTACTTTGCGTTATTTGTTTTCAATTTTAATGTATGATACATTTATTATAAAACTTTTTTATTTTACATTTTAAATAAAATGTCGAAAAAAAACCTAAATAGAATATCTGACGAAAGCACAATTAAATTGATCTCAATTGTCAAAGTTATAACAACTAAGTTAATTAAGTTAAAATAAATTACATCTTACTTCCTCTTTGACTAATACTCATCCGCCTGTCAAACAATGGGGAATCACAAAGACTGCGTTTAACTTTCTCATATGGAATCTTATTTGTTGACTGAAGGCTTCCGTCCGTCGATGCTCTGTCTCGAAACCTTAAATGGTTTGAACTTAGCCCTGAAGATTCACTGGATGGCCCATTTGAGCTCGGTTGTTCAAGAGAACTTTGCCTTGACTCCAGCAGTCTATCTGTCCATGAAGTTCCAAGTCGTGCTTGAGTCCAAGGTGAAGGAATGGAACTGCCTTTTGTGGCAGTGAACTTGAATGTGTCTAAGTTGACTGGACCATGGTGGAGGTCGGAAGTGGAACGTTTGAGTTTGGGCATGCGCAAATTATTTTGCTTCCATTCGCGATATAAATGCTGAAACACCATGTTGACGTCCTCTAAGCTTTCTCGCACTGACACTTCGTAAAATGCAAAACACCCGATGTCTTTTGAGCGTTTGACACCTTCCAACCGGCTCACCATTCGATCACCAACCTGGTCTCTTTTATTGGCCACCAACACGACTGGGGCGTCGGCTGACAGCTGGTTGGACGACAGTTGGATACGACCTTTTCGCCGTTTGTTATAGTTAATTAAAAATTTGAGTCGGTTGCACTCGTCAAAGCTGCATTTGTCAGTCACTGAATACATCAGCACAAACGTGTCGGCCCAACGGATGTTTGACTCCAAGTGAGCATTGTAGTCTCCTTCAGCTAAATCCTTTCCAAACAAAACAGAAAAAACCAAATTACAGTTAAACAATATATTAAAACTAATATTAATTCATTAATTTAAATTTTTTAGGATCTGGTTTACTTGCCAAACAATGGCCTTCTCAACAGTAAATTTTGTTGACTAAAAATAAATGATAAATTAATGACTAAAAACTTTTAAGTCATTAATTTTTTTAAATATTTTTAAGGTAATACGATTACTTTAATAGGTGTTATTAAAACAAATATATAAAAATAATCCAACCTAAAATAAATCCAAAATTTTCGAGCAATTACTGTCGGTTAAGTGGTGTCAGGGAAGTATATTTCGAGAAAGTCATTACAAATAATCATTGTTTGTTATTTAATTACCGATAATTTTTTTAATGCCGTAGTGTTTAAAATAAATTGTTTATTTTAATGGGAGAGCTTTTAATATTGCTATTTATGCTATTTTACAGATCAATCAGCTAGAAATTTAGTCATTTTTTATTTATTTATATATAAAAATATTATTAATAATATACCGGTATTATTTATAACAAAATATATAATTATTTTATTTTTTAAATAATGCCAATAAAAAATGAGACAAAACATTATCAGTTCAAATGGTGATTTGTCTCGTTTGTTTCTCTTTTCAATAAAAAATATTTTTCAATTTAAAAATTACTTTTAATATACCGATATTTTAAATAAAATTATAAAAATGGAATTTATTTTATTTTTTTAAAAAATATTGAATTAACAGTACATGATATAAAATTTAAAAAAAATGCATTATAAAAATAAATTGCTAGAAAATTTCACGAATTAAAAATTAAAGTGAAAAAAATTTTTTACAATGTAACTACATTACATCACATCTTAATAACATTTCCACATTAAACAAATTTGTTTAATATCAACTTTTACAAACAAAATAAATAAATTCTGTACTAACATGTCCAGCACTGTCTAAAATATCCATCAATACCGATTCTTGTCCAACAACAGTTTGATGAGGGTAAGTTTTTTCTGAATAAAAAAAATTAATTATAATTACCACTAATTAAGAAGTTTCTAGTAAACTAATTTCTGTATATTTGACTAATAAACTTACCCAAAGTCGGGTCATATTCCCCAATAAATCTCTTAGTAATATACCGGACAGTAAGAGCTTCAATAAATTAAGTATAAATGAAAAGTCAAGGTTTCCATCAACTTCAATTAGTTGTAACTCTTAAACGACTGTATTTACCAGTTTTTCCAACGCCTGTAAGTCCCAGCACCATGACTCTAAGTGGCCTTTGCTTAGAGGAAGCGGGAGACCATAGTTTATTTGTAAGTGACAGTGTAGATGGTGGCTTTGGATGAGAATTGATCGATGATTGCGGCTGCTGCATCATCATCATCATCTTATTCATACTAAACATATAACTCAGAGATAATTTTCGTGAATGACACAAAAAGCGAAGTGAATC